>VWZD01009260.1:871816-1221774 GCA_013396695.1 Sakesphorus luctuosus
CCCGCGGGCTCCTAGCCCTCGACGGGGCGACTGCGAGCTCCTCGGGGGAAAGAGGGGCAGATCGCTGCTTCCCTCCCCCGGCCCCCTTCCTCCTCTCTACCTCTTGGCCCGGCCGTGGGAAATGGGATGGGGGCGCGGGGGGCGATGGGCTGGAAAAGGCTTCAGCTGCCCGCTGCCCTCCCCGGGAGCTGGATACCTGGCTCCATCTCTCCTCTCTCTTCCCTCCAGTGCCCTGGGGCTGGCAGGGGCAGCGCCGCACTCTCTCCTGCCACCGTGCGTGCGTGTTTGCGAGCGGCTTCCGCGCCTNTGCTTTTATACTGCCCTGCCTCCCTCCCCTGCTGTCCTCTCCCCCTGCTCCCCCCCTTTCCCTTCTCCCTTTCTGCAGCTCCTGCTATAGCCTAGCGTATCCCCCCCAACCCTGCTCCCCTCCTCCCTGTGCCGACCTGCCCCTCCGCAAGCCCTGCTTTGCCAGGACACCTCACTTGTGCATCCACACCCCGTCCCGCAGACAATTGCACCTTGCGTCCCGACTGCCAGCACTGCTCGGCTGGGACAGAGCTGCTCTGAAGTGACACGTCCCCTTCAGCTGGGCTGTGTGTCTCCTGTAGGACTTCAGCTGCTGGGGTTTGACACTCCTCACTCCTGTTTCCCTTCTCCTCTTGGTTGCTGACTGCATCAGTACCGTGGAAAAAGATTTCTCTCTCAGATGGGAGGCCCCCAAATTTAAAAGTAATGTGGATTTGAAAATATGTGAAAATGAGGCTTGGATTATCACTTGCTGTAAGGCAGTATCTTTGCATCCAGTCTGAGGAAACAAAACATCTTTCCGAGTGCTCAAGATGCAGCTCCGTGTAACAAGGACAAACACAACCTAAATCAGCTTGAAGCATAAATAAAGTGACCTAACAAAAGACAGGAGATACAGAGTCTCTGTCATCGTTCTTCCACAGCTGGCAAGGTTATGTGTAAAAATGAGGATACGAACAATCATGGCTTGTGCGAGTGTGTCACAGCTGGGAGGCTGAATTGGTACCAATGCATCTAAATGGGCAAATTGGGGAAAACATATTCCTCATCCATAACATTTTTAGCCTGAGACTGATGTCCTCAGTAGGGTTCCTGCAGTGTAAGGGTGAGATGTTCCTCCAGTGTGCGGTGCCAGCTGGGACTGAGGTGATCGTGGGAGCGTCAGCCTACAGTGTGCCTGACCTGGAAATCTGGCACGTTTGGTGCATGAGAGTCAGAGCTCATGGGAGGTTTCTTGCAGGTCTCGGTGCAGCTGAAGGCTGTGGTCATCAATGAGTCAGAATGATGTCTCTCTCATACCCTTCCAGTCAGGCAGGTTTCCCTTCCAGTGATAACCACTGTTGATTACATGGGAATCAGGCAGAAATAGGGTTAAAGTAATTGCACTGGAACATCATTAAAGATGTGACCAAAAGCCACAAACCACAAACCTTCAGACTGGAGGATTCTTAATGCACAAGCATGTTCCATGATAGCATGTCCCACTTCAGTGGGAAGGGTCAGTGCAGGTGATTGTGCTGGGTAGGGACTTCCAAGGGGCTGCCCTGAGCATGTCAGAGTGAGGTACAACTGCTCCATCTTGTGAAATCACTCGCTGATAAGTGCCCCGTGTCGCACCAGTGCTCTCGGTTACACAGCAAATCATACCGAGTGATTTGATACTGCATAAAGCTGTAACAGCCTGTAGGACTGTCACGTGGCTTTTAAAAAATGTGGTGCCTTTTTTTCTTTTTTAACCCAAACATTTCTTGGACTAATCAAAATATTGAGAAGATAAAAACACTGATGTACTTCAGCTGTCATCGCTCGGCCTGGGCTCTCCTCCTGCCACCATTGCTGGGACCCTGGTGCCAGGCATGGCTGTGAGCACAAAATGGGATGGTTACGGAGGCAGGACTGTGGAGATGGGCAGTGAAGAGGAACAAGTGTCCTCCAGGTCTGCCAAAGCCTGACCATACCTAGTGGCTGTCAGTGGATTCCGGCTGCTGAAGGAAAGTGGAAACTTGGCACGTGAGTTCTGTATTTCAGAGCTTAATAGTACAAATTGACAGCCAGAGTGAGCCTGAAGGCTCATAATGTGAAACAGTCCGAGTGACAGCCTGGTGGAAAACACACACATGGATGTGCCGCCAAGCTCTGGGTAATGTGAGTTCTCCCTCGCCTTACGAAACTGAACCAAGAGACATCTTTAATCCAGATGACATGGGCCCATGGTGGTGAGCATTTCCTCGTGGCACTTTATGCATTGAGCCGTTTGTGCAAAGCTAGAGAGGGACAGAGCATCATTGGCTCCAAGCGGGTGCCAGCGAGAAACTGAAGCCTCTTCCCAGTGGAAGAAGTTGGTGTAAAAGTGGCACAGGGGTATGGTGATAATGCCTGCATGGCCATGCTGGGGTGACTGGGCAGGACTGTGCACACAGGTGCACTGGAGATGCCCATTTAAATTCACACTGTTAAATCAGCACATGATTTCAATGATGAATCCAGACAGCTGAATCGCAACCCGCAGGGAGAGGGATTTAAAGGCAAAGGGAAAAGCTCTCTTTTCCCAACTGTATGAACACTTGCTTCAGCAGCCACCATCTAGTCCCTGGAAAATGAAGGCAGGGTTTGCCTGGGGGATGCTGGTCCTGGGATACAGTTCTGAGCACTCAGCAGGGAGGTGGGTCAGCAAGCATGTCTGACAGGGGTGCTGGGGTAAAGGGGGTGTGTTCCTTTGACAGCTCCTTCCCTGTGAATGTTCACAGCTTGCCCCTCGCTCCTCCACCTCCATCTTTTACCTTCCACTTTTCTTCCCTTTGGTGATAAAGGCAGACTCAGCTCCTGTGCACTCCCAGTTCCTCACCAGTGCCAGGGGAAATGCACTGAGCCCAAGCTCTTCAAAACAGGGTTAAATTCACACATCTTATGCTGCACTTGTGACACGACAAGCGTGGTGTATGGTCAGGTACTGTAGCTGATGTGAGAGGACTCAGGAAGCTGTGGTAGCTCCTCTGATGTCCTGCCTCTCCCAAGCCTGGCAGATCCCATGTTGCCATTGCACAGCTTCAAAAGGGGGTTGTGGGTGTCCATGTTGTAGCTTCCACCACGTGGTGAGGACTCTCATGGAAGGTGTTTCAGGGATCTGTTGCCTCCAGTCATGACATTGCCCGATGGAATGCCTCATAGTCTCCCCTAGACCAGCCTGTCAACAAAAATGCCCAGCAGTTGTCCACAGCCACTGAGCCACCTTCAGTGCCACCGTCAGTGCCCCAGGCCAAGAAACTCTGTCCAGGGCTGAATTTGTGATGTCCTGCTGGTGGTGTTCCTGTCTCCTGCTGTGCCCATTGTGCCTGATCACCTCATGTGCTTGTCCACCACACTGCCCAGGGTCAATGTCTCTACATCACTGTGTAGGTACCTCCACTTGGTGTTAGGAGTCCTGAAAAACAGAATATTGCCTAAGTGAGGCACAGCACATTGCAGAGGCTGGGTGGTCCTAGTGACTGAAATGAACAGTACATCGATTGTACTGGTCAAGTGTGAAAAATCCTCACTTTGGATGAGTGCCACCAGGTGACACCCTTCAAGGCCAGCATGAGAATAGCTGCATAAGGAGGAGAGAGAAAAAGAATTCAGTGTGATGTAACATAAAGCAACATCACTCGCTTTATCTCAGAAATGAGGACACAGAGGTGGGAGCACCACTGGGTTTTATGCCAGAGTATCACTTGGGTCCTACACCCCAGTTGTACCAGCAGTTAAAAAGTATTGGTGCTGACCTGCTTGGCCACTTTCCCCCTTCACTGTCCATCCTGGCATTGCTCCAGGACTGTGGAGGCATTCCTGTCTGTAAGATCTGACAGCTTTTCAGAGAAGCATTGCTGGTAGAGCCCCATCTGCCCTCGTCAGCCTGCGCCCACTCCCAGGATGCCGTCGTTTCATCTTTAAGCCTGGGGGTTGCTTTAAAATTATCAGGGATGAAAACCTGGCTCCACTGAAGTCGTTGGCAAAGCTCCCATTGACTTCAGAGGAGCCAGGATTTCACCCTAAGACGCTTTGTAGATTATTGGTGAATGGAAAGCATACGTCTGGCTTCTTGAGGGTTATTATTGTTGGTGGTGACCTCTGCTCTGGCAAGCATTGAGCAAGGCTGGGTTGAGACAGATGGCTAAAGCTTTCCCTGCCTCTTCCCTTGCTTCCTCACAGGGGCTTTGCTTTACAGCTCATCATCTTGGATGCTGCTTATCAAGGAATACCTTCCCGTCGCCTGCCGGTGGAATTTAATGCCTGTTTGCCCACATTCCCCTTCCCCCAACGCCAGCAGATCAGCAGATAGGAGACAGAATGGCTGATTAGCTTCTAGCTCCAACCTCTTAGGTATAAGCTGCAAATGCACACACAAGGGTCTTCTCTTAAAAAAAAAAAAAAAAGGGAAAAAATAATAACATTCCCCTGCAGGCAACCTAAGTCTTTCTGTGATTCATGGTTCCTTTTATCTCAATAAATTACAATGTGAATAGTAGTCACCCTCTTTTTTAAAAAAATTATTAGCTTAGAGTTCTCCATTTTCCTGCTTCTTCTAGTGTTTTGCTTCCCATCTACATATTTTGCCACTGACTGGGGTCAAGATTTTCTGAATTCTGTGGTGCCTTGTATGACAGGCTGGAAATTCAGTGGCCACTTTATTAAAACTTGAAGCAAAAGGGGAAACGTATAACGAGCCGGAATTATGGAATATGGAAATGGAGAAAACAGTTCAGCCCAGTTTCCCAGCTGTTAAGTGTTTTTCTTCTAGTACCCAATTCTGTTTATTTTACACTCTGCCACATTTTCACTTTTCAATATGCTGCACATTTTTGTACTGCTGATGTGCAACTGCAGTGTAGCACTTGCCAAGATGTGGCAGTAGGGGACTGTGGGAATCAGCGTGCCAGGCCACGCTCTTCCAAAGTGCCCAAAGAGTCTGAATTCTGCTGACTTTCAGAAGAGCTTTGCCACAAGGCAATTTTTGCCTCTTTAGAGAAATACAGTGAAACCAGCAACCCCCTTTCCTCTGAGCACAGTTTTAGCACTGCAGAAATGCCTGAACTGGCACTGTGGACCCGAGTGCCGCAGAGGAAAGGCCCAGACTGATTGAGTGACCTGGTTCAGTGAGTCACAGCACATCAGCTGAGGCTTCCCCGGTGGTTTTCTGTCTGAGGTGCCAGGCATGTGGCAGGGCTGGCCCCCTGGCCCAAAGCTGGGAGGCACCTCCTGTTTTGGCAGCAGTGAGCCACTAATTTGGCTCATCCACTAAAATGACTTGGCCAAATTTATCATTAAATTGAAATTATTACACATAATAACAACATGGCAGCTCACCCTCTGCGTACCTACAGGGGTACTGAAGGGAAGGAGCTTTATAGGAATATATCTGGTGGGAGCCAAGAGCAGAAAGGAAGTGATCCTGGCCCAGCTGATGGCTAAAAAAGTTGTAACTCACCCTGAAGAGTTGTATGACTGAGGCTTGACTTGCTTGATCACTTCTGACAGGTCTTGTCCTATGTTCAGCAGAGAAGCAACCAGTCCTCCTGATAATTAAAAAGAAAATAATATATAAACATAGCAATTCACACGTTCCACAGCTATGGTTTTCAACCTTTCACTTCCCCAGGGTGAAGTCACCTTACTGACTTGCAATTGGCTTTTTTTCAGTCCTACTTTTGTGACTCTGGAGATCAGAAGCTTAGATAAATAATAATAAAAACAAATCAGAAAGTCAGCTGAGGCTGAAGGACAGCTCTGCAGCAGGAAAAGGGAGTGGAGGATTTCATACCAAATGGTGGGTGAGATGAAGACTGCCTCCTAAATGCGTTGAGATGTCTCCATTGCTGGGAAGCCTTCATTCCCACAAAGAAGGTGAAGAAAATAAAGCTCATTTCTTGGTGACCTCGGATGATGTCGCCTAAACTCACTTCAGTGATTCAACACAGCTAGAACTCCTGCTGGTGTGTTGCTGCACTGACACAGGTGGGAATCTGCCTCGTCTAGTTATGCCTCATGGACAGAGGATTCAGGAATTTGATTTTATTTGTTTTACTCAGTCAGTTCTTCTGCTTGATAGTCGACACTTTGTGTTTCGTAACATCTTTGTGTAGTGCTTTGTCGAGTCAAAATTACGCCACATCAATGAAACCTTCAGTTTTGAAACCTGCATATCCTAATGCCTCTAATGCTTAAGTGTTGGATTTACACTGAGGTTTCTCAGCTCAATTTTGAGCCAGTGCTTTAGTAACCAAACAGTATTAATGATAAACATCCTCTTCTATAAAGTGAAGTTTCCAGATAAACACTGCACACCACAAACTGACGCAAGTGGAAAAATGCCACAGTCCTGTCATTGGGCAAGGACTTTGTTCAACAAAGGTGGCAGAAACATGGAGAATGAGGGTGGGTTTTTTCACTGCCATTTGCCCCTTTCTCTGAGGGCCACTGGTGCCCCAAATCTGAGCCTGATGACAAATGCTGAGGCATCTGAATGATCTACAACAGGTCTCTTGAAACAACCATGTTTTCTGAGATGCAGGAAAAAAGCTGTTAGGGGAAGGGAATCTTTGTTCTTTAGGGATTGTGACAACATGCTCAGTGAAGGTATTTCTGTCACACAGCCATTTGGTCGAAGGAAACTGAGAATAGTTACGGTGAAGAAATCATTTCAATTAGCACGTGTCCCTAAATGTTTGGGGATTTTTAAATTGCCAAGGTCTCAAATTGATTTCTCTTGGACAAAGGATGGGCAGTTGGATTAGATGCTTCTTCCACCAGTGTGGAAGTGCAGGCTGGTTTTTCCTTCTCCCTCAGTGCAGCTTTTTGCACAGCAGTGCTCATGTCTGCAATGCCCCAGCACCTACAAGGATAATCACAACCCCCAATAGTGAGGGACTCCCTGGGGAATGTCCCACTAGTAGAGGACAGGAATAACTTGAAATGTGCCTTCAAAGGAGGGTGACATCATGTCAAACAAGGCAACAGGGAAAGAAAACAGAGAATCTGGGGCCTCTCATCCGAAGTATTTGATTCTAAGAAAAGTGTTCTCTGCTCCCCAGCTCCAAGTGTGCTGTCTGGCAAACAAATGTGCACATTGCTGGCGCTCTCAGGCGCAGTTTGGATAGCAACAGCTTCACCTACTGTCCACGGTGGGATGTGAGAGGCTGAGAGGATCTGGGTGAGCCGGTGAGAGCACAGAGAGAAGCTGCAGAAGAGCCTTTGCAGCAGCCCTGCCCCCCGGTGCGTGCCAGTGAATAGCGGGGAGAGAGCACAGGCACCCACCAGGCTCTGGGGAAATCACGCAAACATCTCTCCTGGTCCTGCCAGAAGAAGAAGTTGTGGACAAAGTGCTGGGGACACGTCTGGGCTGGCTGGAGGCTCCTCTGTGCACTTGGGAGAGAGGGAGGGAGGAGGAGAAGGCTTTGAATGTGCAGCGCCTGGGTACCTGCGACTGAGGAACTGAATAGAGATCAAAGCCCGTGTTTATTCAAGGCAGCTGACCTGTCTGGAGAAGATTTTCGCTCCTCTACTACCCTGAATACAACAGCAAGTGTCAAAGAGAACGGCACGGACAAAGCAGTACCTGGAGCTCCACCTTGCTGCCCGAGACAGTTACTTGCTGCTAATGAACAACTAAGAGTTTTGTTCTCTGTTTCTTGGCGACATCTTTGTGCAGTAAGAATTGGCTTCAGGAGGTGATGCCACCCCATAGAAATCCTCCCGGGAGGCTTTAGAAAGACCGATACAAAACAGGGGCACGACTCACTGTAAAACAGCACAGCCCTATCTGAGCAAGCCTTTATAACGTTGTTCATTTTATGCAATTGTATCACGTAACAGTTTATAAATTTTCTTATACAGAACATCATTCCTTCAAAATGTGTGATGTGTGGGCTTATTGTTGCTATTGAAGCTGCCAGGGGTGGGTTTTTTACTGCAAAGCCAACCAGTCTGACCAGCTGGCAGGGCAGCCTCTTGCAGTTTTGGTTCCAAAGTCACCTTTTCAAAAGATTATAAACTCAGAGGCACTTTGTAGCCCTAGATCCAAAAAGCAGGTGGTTGATAAGATTGCTGGCTC
The DNA here is from genome assembly GCA_013396695.1 of Sakesphorus luctuosus. Classification (NCBI taxonomy): domain Eukaryota; kingdom Metazoa; phylum Chordata; class Aves; order Passeriformes; family Thamnophilidae; genus Sakesphorus; species Sakesphorus luctuosus. Next base: position 879,930 of record VWZD01009260.1, read on the forward strand.
AAGAAAATAGGAAATTTGTGGCTGGGCCCGCTATAAAAGGAAATTCTTTTTACAAATAAATGAACTTCGGTGCAGGCAGGATCAGACCCTGTGTATGAAGAATCTTTTTACTGTATATGGAGACAGTAGAGAGATCTTTTTTAAACAAGAAACAACTTGACACAGAATGAGAAATGGAGAGAAGGGGTGTGTGTGGGGGGGAAGCAAATTAACCCTTTTTTAACTTCTGGTGCTTAACCTCAAGTAGCTTTTTCATAGATCCCCGGGGAAGTTTTTGTGTAAAATACTACAATTTACAAGTGGGTTTAACCACAACGTGTTGCTTTTCAACCACAGGCAGACAGGAAAAGATCCAATTGACACCTGCTTCAGACAACAAATGGGACACAAAAGATGAAACTCATTTCAAAGGGTCTATTTGTTTGTCTCTTGTCATGGATTAAACCAGGGGGCCGCTATTTCAGGATGGATTCTGCTCCCATTCCAGTCAATGGGGGGGAAAAAATCCCTATTTGTGTGAATAATGCAGAACCGGCCCCTCGGCGAGGAAACGAGTTGGTTGTTGCTGAAGTTTTACTGACAGTTCTGTAGTAAGCCGGGATATAGTGCCTCTGAAATGCTCGATTTGCAAGCCAGATGTTTGAAATATGAATATTCACACTTGCAGAACTTTCAACAGACCGATGAAAGTTTTCTGAAAAACAACTGGGAATACAAGAATTTTTTTTTTTGAGAATGCGAAATACCACAGTACTTTTTAGAAACAGGTTTTCAATTATTTGATTCGAATCTAACTCAATTTAGAAAATTCTTCCTGTCTAAAGCAATTTGTGTGTGTGTGTATGTAAGAACAGAGAAAAATTGCTCAAATTATGCTTTTTAGAAATTCAAACCAAGGGAAAAAAACCCCATCTACCTCATTGCCAGTAATTTCATTAAAGGACATAATGAGATGCCGAAGCAAAAATTCAAAAAAATCATCAATATACCCACCAGTCTGTGTGCAGGGGTTGTGTTTGCAGAGCTCCCCTAAACACGTGCCTGCCTTTGCACTTCGTGTTTTGGTCTCCCCGTCCTCCTCCCTGGGTGCGGGTGAGGTCGGGAGCTGCTGGACTCCAACCCAGCTCTGCCTGCCCAAAGAAAAAGAAAAAAAAACAACAACAAAACCCTGACATGCACATTTTGGCAGCTCTTTGTTTCAAACAGAACAGAACTTTGTCTACTGCTTGTTGTCCTTTGATTTGGTGTACGGGCTTTCCAAATCCCTGTTCCTGCCAAGCAGCAAACCAGATTTTGCCCTCTGATACCTGCCTTTAATCCCCGGACCTGCACTGAGTTTGCTCCACACAGAAACTTTGGCTTGTGCGTTTAATCCCTGCGGGGGTTGTGGGAGTTAAAGCCTGACTGTTGTTATCTGCTGTTCTGCTCTTGTCATTAATCTCACCATCACTTCTATTGTTTTACTTAAAGCCTCCAAACTTCCAGCTACGTCAGTGGGATGTATTTTAAACTTGCATTGCTAATGCTGACGTGTAGAGAGGAAATAATGAAGTCCAAGAGGCTCCAAAGGAGAAGACAAAGCCCAGTAGGTGCAGATTTTAACTCCCAGCTCCTCAGCACAGAATACCCCACCTCAAAGCTGCGTTTGGGAGTCTCAGCCATGGTGGCACCCAGAGTTTGGAGGCCCCCACTGTCAGAGGAGGCTGCCGGAGCTGGACCGTGTGGGCAGCGGAGGAGCAGCCAACCCCACAGTATCTGATGTGTCGCAGAGCAGCAGCCCCAACACACACTTCAGAGAGAAGGTGATGGTGCACAGGGAAGCGCTAACTCTGAATTTCCTGCCTTTTGTAGCGAGCACCTCGCCCCTTCCAACCCCGCTAAAATGCCATTAAGCAATAATTCTGTGTTAAATGCTAGGATTTGGCATGCACTTCTGAGATGCTTGAAATTCGATTTCTGGCCTTTTAACTCCCGGTGGTTCCTCGGAGCTGAAGGACACGAGGGTTTTGCAATCAGTTAAATTCTTCTAATTTGAAACTGGTATAACTGAAATACCGGGGTGTAACTGCCCCTTCTCTGCAGGCAGGGATGATGCAAACAGAAAATGTGTTCCAAGCTGCAGGAATGATCTATACCAGTATAAAGAATGTTCTACTGCTAACCTCATCTTCGTTGGGGTTTTCATTAATTTAACAGTTTCCATTAAAAAATCATACCCCCACCTGAAAGAGGACTGGAAGGCACGGCCATTCCTGCTTAATAATGCAATTAGAGACATTAGGACTGAAGAGATCAGTTGGATGTGTGTGCAATTCAAGTTGCTGGTTGTAGATGCATTAGATAACAAAAAATAGCAATGGTTAAGGGTGCCAAGTCTGAATCCTGCCCCAAGAATCACAAGCAAACTCACCTACATTATAAATAATAACTAATAAATAAACTAATTTAAACTGGGCAGCATTTAGCATCTTGGGGGGAAATGAATGTGTAAATGTTTAAATTGCTCTGGTTTGCCTCCTCCTTGTGATCATCAAGCCTACAGTATCTTTACACATCAGTTAGGTATGGCAGCTTTAGTCCTGTCTCTAGAAAACACTGGGCAATCCTCTCAGAAACGTTTGGCCCACAAACAGTTCTGGTTTGTGTAGTGCAGTGGTGGTATCTATAATATTGTCTACTTAATGTAGAAGTCAGTACCAAGTCAAATAGTTGATACACCCTTAAAGAAATAGAGGACTTGGAAGCATAACATGAAAAGAGCTGTGAGACCTCTCCAATCCACTGGCATCCTTCGACTCTTCCAGCAAAACACCAGACAGAGCTTTGCAGAGACTCCTGCCTGAGATAATTAAATGAACTGGTTGAAAGGCCAAAATTCTGCCACTGACTGAAAATTATTTAAAGAGTAAATATTAAAAAAGTAGAATAATTAACACATATATACGTGTATATCTATCTATCTATCTATCCATCCATCCATCCATCCATCCATCCATCCATCCATCTATCTGTCTATCTATCTATCTACCTGAGAAGTGACTGCTAAATTTAGCAGGTAACACAAAACAGATAAAGCTAAACAAAGCTGAAGGAAAATGGGAACAAACTCCATTCCAAAAAGACAGTGCAACAATGAAGAAAGAGTAGAAAAATGTAGCAGAACTATATTGCAAAAATGCTCCCATGCTTTGTTTGATGCTAAGGGCACCTTACTAACCTGGGTGTCAGTATGAATGATCAGCAGTTCATGACAGAGCTGGGCAGAGCTCGGAAGAAAAGCTGTGCAGGGGGAGAAAATAATGCTGAAAATGTCCTCTCACTGTCATTCCAACAGTGTTTTAAATGATATCTCTATATCAAAACTACAGACAAAGAGATAAAAAATTCCACAGGACAAGTGGGGGCAGGGGAACTTTCCCATATGAGAAGGGACCTGGACAGACCAAAAGGAAGGAAAGGAGCAGATGTACCAGTGGACAGAATAAGGACTAGTAAAATAGCACCTGGTTTGCACAAAGGGAAATGACCTCTTCCATCCTATTGGACAGAGAGAATGCAGCATCATTAATAGACATCACTTCTGAAAGCAGAAAGGACCATGCTTTTTAATAAATAATGTCTAGCACTGTAGAAATGAGTAGTGGGATTCAGAGAGAAAAGTGCTGAAACCAGAAGAACAAAGAATTTCTCTGTCAAACTAAGCATTTTACGAGACCAAAATCTCTTCCCTAGATATCATAATATTAGCAAAATCAGTGATGTTCCGTCTAGTTTTTAACGTGAACTCCTGCTTTTTTTCTTCAGTGGACACACAGATCCCTGTGCATCTCCTGAGCCTGCTGACATTACTTTGCTCTTCTCAGCTGCCTTGTTGCTGCCCCACAGAGTCACAAACTGTGTCTGAGTCTCCTTTCTAAAGGATTTCAACCCTCGCAGCTCAGGACACAGTCATCTCAGGACCAATTAAAAAAAAACAACTAGTGATGGGAATGGAATGATTCTCCATTGGATTTAATTATCCAGGGCAAGGAGAAAACATCCCTTTCATCCAGGAATTGCGTAATTGTTTATTATAGGCTACAGTCTCTGCTTTAAAATGAGTGACAAAACTCATATTGAAATAAGTGGAAGGAGGATTTGACCCATGAGGGTTCAAACATTTTGAAGCATCTGATTTGGTGATCACTGACAAAAAGAACCTGGGAAAAACAGTTCAGTACTTAGACAATATACTTGCAATGTTTGATAAACTCTCTCTCCCTCAAAACCCCAAAGCAAACAAGAAACCTTGGCTGATTCTGCCTGTTGTCTTCACAGTGTCCAAATGTATTTATGAGAGAAACTAAGTTTGCCTGTTGCCTGAGTGCAAGCCCAGGCCATACACAGAAAATAAATTTTGCATGTAATTTGGGGGTTCCCTTAGGCTCAGGAATGTGTTTATTTATAGATTATAAAATAGAGGTGGAGTATAGGAAATAGAGAAATAATCAGCACTCAAAAGACTGGTCAAGGCTATCGCTGCAAATAAAGAAACCAGGCTAAGAGACCAGTCGTAGTTTGTGTTAGGCTGACAAAATGGATTTTCAATTAAGTTTTAGCTGGAATGAGTTTCTGAAGTTATTTTTAGCCTCAACCATGTGAGAAGCACATGGCTCTCCATAAATACATTCCCCTCAAGAATAAGTTAATGGGGGTGGGGTGTGTGGAAGGAAACAACCTAAACAATTCATTTAAAGTTAATAACCAAGTGGAGAATTTTATAGCTTTGTTTTTTAAACATTTTGTCATAAAAGTGTGATTCATTTTTGCAGGAAAATGCATTCACAGATGGACAGTGCATGGGACAGTGGAGTGATGGGAGGATCCAAATGGGCCTTTCTCAGCCTACACCATCCATGGGCCCCCCTGGAGCTCAGCAAGAGGGGAATTACTCACATTTTGGTGCAGCTGTGGTGGGCTCTGCCTCTGAAATGCCCCACAAAGGAACCTGCCCTTTCCTCTGCTCTTCCAGAGAGGGCTCGAGGAGAGTCAGCCCGCATGAAACCCTCCAGGCATCATTTGGGAAAACTGCACACAAGGCAGAAAGTAAAGAACAGAACAGTCATGCAATAATGCTCAGACATTTTCACCAAACATACAGGGAGGGACTCTCTGAATGCCCCAAACACATTTATGTTCCAGTGGAAGGAGGCCCTTCCAAGAGAAAGGACTTGTGCAACAGAGCCCTACTCTGTTTTCCCAGCTACATCTGCAGATCTTGTAGAAAGGCAATAGCTGCTCTCCAAACCTCCTCTCTCCCTTGAGTAGAGATAAAGATGACAAAGGACCTTGGTGCAATTAAAGTGTATCATTATGTCCTCAGTTTGTCAGCATTTCAGTTTCAGTCAGGAGATGCTCCTTCGCTTTAGGAAACAAACAAACAAANTAGAGATAAATGTGGCTATGGGGCTTGTTTATTCTGGTTCATCCCCTGACCCAAGAGGCCACAGGCCAGTGGTTTTGGTGCTGCATCTCCCTAGGCCTGAAGGTTGATGAGCAAATTCATTCCTGGTAGGAGAGCAGCCACACAGGACTTGGTGATTTGCTTGTTTCATTAAGCTGAAAGAGGCACCAAATTGCTGATGTGAAAGTGAATTTGGTGCCCAGCCTGGAGGTGACCCTGTGAGGGGTCTCCAGGACCATCCGTGGCCAGCAGGGTCATGGAGCAAGGGCAGCTGGTGAAGGGCCTGGAGGGCTTAGCTGGCTGTTCTGGTTTTGCAGCTTTATTATTTATTTTTGTCATCCCCTCATTTTTCATAACTGCTTTGTTACATTGGACCTCCTCTGGTAGATGATCCACACAAAGAATAAAATAAATGCAGTCACTATAAAATCCAGAAAAGGGACTTCCTGAGGTGAAATGGCAATGACTTGGAGTTTCTGGCATGCTGACACCTGGGGTTCACCTCCCTACAGTGTGTGTGATGTGTCTCTCTCCAACTATGGACTTGATTTTCTTAAACTCGACAGAGAAGTTTATCTTTGGTTACTTCTACTGTGGACTACTGGCTTTGCCTCTTTTCAACTTAGAGATCAAAGATGTTATGTAAAAACAGTGCAACTATGACTAAAATAAACACTTTAAACTCTGTTACTGTGATTTCATCCAGATTTTCTTTTTCCTAGGTTTGTATTAACACTCATGTGACTCAGTCAGCATTGGTAGCAATAAAATACACGTGATAATCCCCTGCTGATCCATCATTTGTACCCAGAAGACTCGAGTGGTGCAACTTGTAGTTTATTTCCTTTTTCTGTGCTCTGTCAAAAGTACATGCCCTTATGAAATGTACATGTGATACTGAGAAATCAAAAGAACAGCTAATTAATTACATCCCACCTCCTCATATGGAAAACGGATCTAAACTAGCATCTAAAACACAATGTGTTTGCTTTAAATAGCCAAATGCTGAGGGACCAGAGAGATCTGTGGGGAATTTTTGGCACCATATGAAGATTCTTTCAGCCCTCGAATCCCCCACCCTTGAATTCTGTGGTGGGTTAGTAGGGAAAGGATATAAAAATGTGGATTTTTTTAAAGGCTTTTCTCTTTGTTTTCTATTCTCCTTGGCTGCACTCTTATATTTTAATACCGTACAATAGTAAGGAACAAGGAGGGTCATTCAAAAATATTTTTTAATCTTTATTAGAAACAGATTATTTTTTTGCCTTTTGCTGCTGCTGGACCACATTTACCTACAAAGTACTAAAATGGTTGGAAGAACTGCAGCCATAGCTTCTACTTAGGGGTTTTGAGGGGTGCCCACACAAGCCTGAGTGACTGCTGGCAGTGGAGCATCCCAGGCTCTCACCAAGTTTGCACATGGTGCTGACCACTTCAGTGCCAAGGCATTTCCCAGGGGGCCAAAATTAGATACCAGCACTGCTCTTTTGCTCCTGAAACAAAAGAGATGCTTTGCTTAGGCCTGACTTTTTCCACTTAGCCCCCCTTTCATTAAGGCATCGTTAACTTTAATTCACCATGATGGGATGAATTTCAGGGTTTTGGTGCATGAGGAGGGGATTGCTCATGTATTAAAGGCTATGAAGTGCCACAGCAGCAAGAGATGGAGTGAACACTCGCTCTAGGCTGTGATGGGAATTAGTTCTCTTGCTTCCAAGAGTACATGCACATTTGGGCTTTTTATGGCTCTGTGCATACTTGCACTTTCAGACTTAATTCTATTGCCTGCACCAGAAAAAGGAACTCCAAAGGTCTCAAGAAGGTGAAAGGCATAGGGAGTATGCGGGTTTGGAAGAGAAGGTTTCAGAAGTATCAAGCCTGCCCCAGCAGTGGGGGATGGATGCCTGCATTTGCTTTTCCTTCCTCCCACCATCCTGTACAATCCCAGCACCTGCTGCCATTTGCACAAATGGCCAACAAAGCCTCCCATCACTGGAATTCATGGATTTCTTCCACCTGGGGCCATTTCCCTTCCTTTCCCAGTTTGTATAGCATGAGCCACTCCCCCAGCTTCCATACCATGGAGAAGATCTCACATTTCTGTAGAAAAGAAGTCAAACTTCCTGCTAATACTTTTTAGGACTAACCAGAGATCCCAGTGCCTCACTTGTGGTCAAAGGAACAGCTCCTGGGAATTCAATTGCTGCCATCACCTCCTACACTATTTGAAATGCACCATCAGACTAGTATGACCATTGACATAAAGTAGCAGTCCTATTTAAGAACAAGTAAACAAGAATTAAAAAAAAAAAACATAAAAATTAGAAACACGGAATTTTAAAAGCAGGAGGATGTAAATGTTTACATAACAAAAAGAAAGAGCAATATAAAAAGAATGGCCATTTGCCTTGCATAATGCATGAAGATGTCTGGGCTTCTCCAGTCTTATTTTTGACTTTTTAAAAAAAATCTCAGACTATTAGGGAAAAAATAATAATAAAAAAACCCCAAATGCCATTTAAAATCCCATGAAATGTTCTCATTAGACCATATGCATCCTACCTCATCCTCTTTCATGTAGTTACAATGGACTTTCTTTTTTTCTCATAAAGAATGGGGGAAAGGCAACTCCAATAAATACTGTGTACCTACCAAAATAAATGGATAAACAACATGTCACCATGAATTATCTTGGGAAAAATATCCAGGAGAAGTTACAGCAGCATCAGGGATATGCAGACCAAGTATCTTAAACCAGTCAGAGTATCTATTATTGCTTGTTTTTATCTTTCTCTAAAGGGAAGCTATGTTTGACCTCTAGGGAAGGTCAACAACTTAATTATTGTACTCGAGACAAAGCTACTCTGTGCACAGGAAATGAAAGCTAAAGAGAAGCACTTTGAAAAGAAAGACATTTTACTCTCTTAAATAAATGAGACCTGCAAAATTCAATATTGTTTTCATCCTGACCAAGCCTTCTGGCTGGATGCTAAGTGATGTTCATGGGGTAAAGACAGGAAATCCAGGAGCCTTCCTGCCTTTGCAGCACAAATAGCAGGGCAAAGCAGTTGGGAGACAGTAAAAGAAACAAGTCTGTCCAGGGAGGGCTCTCACCATCATTCATTGTTAGAAAGCCAAAAACCCACTTGCTTGAGAAATGAACACCTTGAGACATTTTGATAAAAAAACCCAACCCATTCACTTCTTATTTTAGGACACTGCTTAGAAGAGGACAGCTCAGATCTTCCAGAAAGCTGCGACTGGAAGAGCAAGGCAGGGGCAAGAGCAATTGGGCTCTGTGACCTGCCACCTTGTGCCAGAGCACCTCAGGCTGCAGTGAATCCAGATACACTGAAACAGAACCAAAAAATGGATGTGTCACCATCACAAACCATAAGCACTGTGCTCTGGTGCTGATCAGGCCAGAAGGAAGGCCAGGCTGTAGCTCACACATAAAGCAAGGAAGGATGCAGCAGGAATGTGGAGCATTAGGGTTATGGAGGGAGTCCAGCTTCACCAAAAAGCTCAGAAAAGGGTTGCTGTTCAAACAGCTTTTGGAAGTGTGACTCTTTAACTACAGGTGGTCTGGCAAAGGGTGTAAATCACCAGCCACAGGCCTTTTCCAGAGAGGCAAACATGCCTCTTCCAGTGAATAATGCAAAACCTGCAGCCCTGCTCTGGGTAGGGGGGATCGTCCACCTTTCCATCAATCAGATGAACATCCAGGTAAAAACAGTCTTGGAGTGCTCCCAGTCAGATGAACATGGACAAGTGCTTATGTGTGTGCTACCTCTTTTTAGAGCTTAACAGGCCATTTTCCTGGTTTTTGGACCAAACTTTGTTCCCACAAGCAAGAACCTCCATAGAAATGGCTGGATTGTCACCAGGGCAGTGCTGCAGCTTCTCCTGTGGTTAATGGGAATGGTCAGCACAGCACACTGGAACAGCCAGGCTGCTTCTGGGCTGAAGATCAAACCTCCCACCACCCATCCCTGGAGCATGGCTTATTCCCACCCTGGGGCACAGCCAAGAATTGCTGCACACCACCACTCCTAGTCCTGTCTCTCAGTGCGTTACATGGAGGAGGATGAGAAGTCCAGGAGGGTAAGGAAATCCCTTCTGGCTCCCTACCTGTCATAAATCCCCACTTGTGGGACTGGTTGCTGCTCATTTTTGGCAGCTCACCTGCTCAGGGGTGACTCAAGGGGATAACAAGAGCACTCCAGTGACTGACAGCTTGTGTTCCGTTTTCAGAAGTCACACAGAACTTAGGAGCCTGCATTAATAGTAAAGCAAATTGCAGATCAATAAGGTGGGAGACCTGTGGAAAAACCAGCAGCAGTCATGCAATGAGAAGCTGTTTTAATCCCACTCACAGGGAAAATTATGTTAGTTTGCACAGATAACTTAATCCTGGCATTTCTTACCATTTGAATACCTGACAAATTCTTTCTTACCAGAAAGGAAGAACAATATGAACTGCTCTGTATTGAAGGGTTTATGAACTTCAAGAAACAAGAGTGATCTTTTCCAATCCAACATCATCATTTATCCAACAGATCTTTAGGGATTTTTTGAACTCTCCAATTTCCACAGGGCCTTGTTTCTTTCCTTAAAATTGGCAGTTGCCCTAAAACTAGACCCCTTTCAGGTAACTGCTGTGATACCTGGCAGCATTCTCAAATGCAAGGTATTCACCACAGATAAGGCATTTCAGAAGGAGAAGAAATAGCTAAGTTTCAAGTTCAAAATCAGGTACATTCTCCCTTTCTCCAGCTTGTGAGAAATGGGGAAAAACTGTCCTAAGCACATCAACTTTCAGTGGATTTGCACAGTGGCTGAGAACAGAGTGGTCTGGCTAATGAGAACAACTGAATACAGAGAATTAACACAAACTGATTTTGGGATGGCTGGGATTGGACTGAATGTGTCCACATGTATATCCTGACAAAGCCCCCAGCCTGTATGTGGGCCAGGGCTTTCCCAGTGGCTGCTTCCAGGATGTAAACTCTCATCTGCAGCCTTTGTTCTCAAATGTGAGACCTTGCCTTTTGCTGGTTTAAAACACATGTTCACAGACTCTGCTTTACCAAGTGTTGCTGTTTGCCTCACAGACTTGACCTGTTGTTTATTTACCCCTATGGCATATCTACAGCTTTTCCAGCAGCAGGTTTATTTATTTTTTTTTCCTTTCAAATCCTTAATAACAATAATGAATAGCCCAGGGATGAGAACAATAGTACCTTCCTGATACCCTTCTGTTATATCAATTTGCTCATTTAATATGTGTTACATTTGGGTAGCGACATTTAAAAACTATTTTGTATCCCCATTTTATTATTAAAACTATACTGACTGATGTCATTTTTGTCACCATTTCTTTAACTCATTAACTATTTTCTGCATCTGATTTTCCTGCAGTTGTCTCGGGACTGACATCAGGGTCACTGGGCTGTATCTACTGGGGGGCCAGGAAGAAGGGGGTCACCTCCTTCATCCTTCTCAAATAATGGAACAGTTGTCCTGTTTTAGCTCTCTGGAATTTCCCTGGTAAGGGAGGTTCCCAAGAGATGCTGTTATAAAGTACAGACTGCTACAAGCAAGAGACAAAAATCTCATCCTTGGTGATTGGAAACAATGTTCCAACACTTGGGATTCAACCAGATCAGGATGAAAATGGATATAATTTGTTTCTGTGGATTAGCACCCTGTCCTGGTTTTGATTCTGATGTATACACCCAATGTCTGCAATTTATGTCCATCTAGACTCTCCAGTGTTGAATTCCTGAGTGGTGCTGCCTCCAGCAGCAGGTTGATGTGCCTGCATTCCCAACCACTGCCTGGTTTCCACCTGCTACAATGAATGTCCTGCATTCACACTAAGCCTGCAAACAGCAGCACGACTGACCTGGCTTGCAGGAGTTTATGAGACCTCCTCAAGTAGGGAGTTTTACCTGGTTTCCAGTTTCTTTAGGGAAGTTTTGCTGCAGAAACAACCATTTTTAATGGTAGCAGGGCATCACCACGCCTGTTAAAAATCGAGACAACTACTCATCCTTCAGGAGAACATCACTGCATGGAGACATCACCAGGAGACAGTGTTTGACAGCAGACACATTTTCCCAGTTTTTCTAATTTTTCCCTCAACCTCATTTTAAAGGCTTAGAGAGGTCTTTGGCTTTTCCCTACTTGTCTCCTGTTTTGCATTGTGTATTTTAAGGCTCTGCTTACATGGAACCATTTTAATGTGACAGCAGATTGCACAGAAGTCACAGAGTGCCTGACAGATGAACAGATGGCAAAAAAAGTGAGTAGTAGTCAGTAGATACAGCCCTGAGGAACAGTACAAAGTATGCCCTGCAGTACAATTTATGTCCAGTTGACATTTCTCATACATACAAATATATGCTACTGAAAGTCGTGCCTGTCTTTGACATTAAAACCATCTGAAATCAGATCATAAACTCTGAGGAAAAAGGGTACTTAAGCACCGATATCAAATTAAGAGAAATTCAGCAAGAGAGACCTCTTTGGCTAATGATCTGTCTTTAAGAGACTCCCCACTGACTTTCAAAAAACAGAGATTCAGTTGCTTTCCCCCTCTCTTGTGGGGGGAAAAAATCCAACCAAAAAACCCCAAAACCCCCAAAATCCCCAGCTAGGAGAGAGAGATCCCTTTTTTTTTTTCCTGCTAGGGTACCTCCTATCTGTTTGCTCAGGATATTACTTTCCTTTCATCAAGAAGGATGGTTTTCACAGATACACTGTTTACATGGGCACAAGGTCAATCTCTGTGCATTTTCCTCCACCCTTACTCACAACAGAAAGCAAAGAAAATTGCATAATCACAGAACAGCTTTTACCACTACTTTTAGGGCTGATCCAATATCAGCATTTGTCTTTCAAGAATAACTCCCACTCTGAACATCACAGAGGTAGAACTGGTCTTGATTCTTTATTAAACATCCAGAGGGCCAGATTCCCTGCTGGAGTGTGCTAGGGGAGAGGATGATGAGCTCAGAGAGAAGGATCTCCTTTTGAACCAGAATTCCTTGCATTTCTTGTGGAATCTGACTCTTGGTTGCCCCAGATGAAGCTTCAAATGCACCTACAGATACAGATTCCTAAGTTTGAGGGGCGGTACCAACTCCACATCCTTCATTTTCACACCTATTTCTTTAAGGTCTTAAACTGATGCCTTTCTGTAAATGAGGAGCCCTCCTGTTCAGTGACTGCTCCATTGCAGTATCAACTTGCCCAAAAGGTTTGGTGAACAAGAGCAGGTGAGAGGGATGGAGAGCTCCAGCTGTAGACTTCGTGCCTTAAGGTTTGCTGTAAATAAATGTATGCCCTGTAGAGTTCTTTCTAATGCTTATATGGCATCTCAGGACATGTTCTATATCCATCTCAACTCTTCATTGATGATCCTCAAATTTGCAGTAAAAAGATTGGACTGCACAATGATGCAATAGTTCAGCCAACTACTCTGGTTCTTGACATTTCTGCAAAAGGTGGACTTTAAGGGTGTTACCTTGATGCATTTGCTGCCATGAGAGTTTCTTCTTAGTCTAAAAATCCATTGAAAAATGATTTTTCATTGACACATTGCCTGTACATGGCCCAAACAGACATGGCAAAGGCACCAGTTTCTGTCCTCAGCCTGTGCTCTTGGGCTGCAGCAAACAAGCTTTGCAATTTATACCAGACACTGAAGAATATGAATATTTTCTTTACTACTCAGCTCCAGGAAAGGATAATTATTATAAGGAAAACCAGATGAAAATCTGAGAATATTTTATGATTCACTTTCATTAAAAAAAGGGAAAAAGAAAAAAGTCTATTAGCCTCAGAACAATGGGGTCAAATTCACACTTGGGGTAACATCACTGACATCAGTCGAGCACTGCAATTAATTTGGCCCATGGGATCTACTTGAAAATATAATATACTGTCAGAAGGATGACAGCCAAATTCTGTGGAGAAAAATCTTTCTATACTGACTAGCTTAGCTTTAAAAAGACAACCCAGCTGTATAAGCAGTGATCCAGTGGGCTGGATCCTCAAGTCCAACTCTGCTTACACCTGTACAATAAAGCTCAGTTCTAAACACCTGAGAATTTGGCCAAGTGCCTTTCCCAGACCAAGTGGGAGATCACAGTTTAAGTATTATTCGGCCCCAGAATGATGCTTACATGGCATTCAGACAAACAAAGAGACTGGGGGGTAGAATTCAAGAACAACCAGGTAGCCAAAGATCTAAGTGAAATGCTGATATCCCTTGCTAATCCTTTCTTATCCTGTCTCCTCTCTCTCCCACCAAGCAGTCTCTTGAAGCATGTTAAGCTTCAGGGAGAATCAGAAAAAAAGCAGAAGGCTCTTTTGCTGGTTCTGTCGTCATTTATTTATTTTTAAACAGAAAATTCTTGTCCCTTGCAGTGATGATGTTTTAATGAATCCATCAATCACTGCAAACTCCAAACTAGAATCCTACATAAAAGAGACCTATTTGTAATACGTGACCTAAGCCCATACCTAACGAAATTAGTTCTCAGGAAGACAATGCAGGTCTTTCATTGCAGTCTCCATGGAATCGTAGATGATTAAGCTGGACAGGGCCTTGTGGGTCCCCAAATCCAATCCTGTACACCTAGCATCACTTTATCCCTGCCTTGTCCCCTTGAGTGTGTTATCTAATCCTTTGCTGACTGATTGTGACCCACCTCACAACTTCTCTTCCATGGGCAAATCTTCATTGTGTGTTGCCTAAGCAAGCTCTTGATTGCACCTGTAGTTTGTCAGTTCCCCTGTCTCAACAATTTTAAGGTGTTTGGATCCATGCTATCTCCTCTCCCTATAATTATTTTAAGTCTTCCCAACACTGTCTGTTGATTTGCTTGATTCCTTCCCCATTGCTCCATGTCTCCCAGTGCTGCAGGTTGTGTTTCAAGTGCAGCCCAGCCCGTGCTGCCTCACACCTCTGCCCCATGTTGGGCCCTCAGGACAAACTCACAGTCAAATCTCTGATTTTATTTGGCTGTTGTCACGTCCAATAAACCCCCCAACTTCACTAAATCATGCCTCAATTCTTGGCTTCTCTTTCCATGGCTAACAGACCCATTACAATTTGCTTTCATTACCTTTGCACCATTTCTCCTGTGCTGATGTTTCAGAGCTGTCACTCGATGCTTTCTCATCACAGCATTGCTTTGCTTTGCCCTTTGTCCTGTCCCTACAGGATCTGAGCTTACTTCTTATCCCTGATGGAGAGGATTACTTAACTCCTGGGCTCAAGAGAGTTCTCCCTGACCACTCTTCTTCCCCAAGACTCTCCCCCAGCAACAACACTGAGATGCAGATCCCTAAGATGATCTTGAAAATGAAATCACTTAGAGAAGACCCTGACTTCACATTCAAAGCTTCTGGGCTCTTCACTCACTGCTGACTGTTGTTTTGGCTGCTGGTAATTTAAACTTATGTACATGATTTAAACACATTCAGTGTGCTGCATCCATGGACAAATTCATGGCCAAATATTCCTGCTGACTTCAGAAGTATCAAAGAAAGCAGTTGCTGCTCCCTCGTGGTGATCAGCATCATCCCTGTTCTGAAAGTTACCATCCCCTGAACTTTGCAGCAATTTACAATCTATCTCCTGTCTGTCTACAGAGATACTTTTTTTCTATAGTCTTGGTTAAGCCAGTGCAAACCAAGGTAATGGAGACTTATTACTGAAATGGCTTAAATCAAGCCATGTCTGCAGAGCCCCATGGGATGACTCGACAAGACAGGAGAGTTACAAACAGCAGTTTCTAAAGCAACAGGGCAATCCTGAACTCAGTGATCCCTATCTGTCCTTTTCCACTTTCATTTTTACCACTTAGTAAAGTGTTTTCACTGACTGTATCTCCTGTCAGTACTGTCTGACATGACCATGAAGCAGTTTTAAAACTTAGGTGGCCCCTTGATTTTTGAAGAACAGACAGAGAGCAGGACTCACACATTGTATACAACAGAGAAATCAAAGCTTAGATGTTATCATGCAGCTGACTTCCTCCTGTGCTCACCATGGATGGCATCATACAGCACATCTGCAATTATAAAGCCAATGGCAATTCCAAAACCTTTAGAAAAAAAATGTCTTCATGTACTGGGACCAGCACAGAATGCTTTGTTGTCGTATGCTTTTCTTTTTTTGGGGTCCATTGTCCCTTGCTAAATTCACAATCAAGATATTTCTTTTCCCATCTGTTAAAACTCAGCATGAAAATCAGACAGAGCTCTTGCTTCCGTCTGTCACTCCTTTACATGTGAAAGCTGACTTTACTCACTGCAAATTCTAGCCCTGGAAGGCAAGGATCACACAGGGCCGAATGGAGACCGCCCTCAGAGAAGAATCTGTCTCTCAACAGCTTCCTTCACAGAGCTAGCACTGAGGAAATATAGTACTTGAAAAAAACTTATCATTTTCCACTGGGACTGGGAAGAGCTCTGTGGAAAAAAATCCGGAGCCTCTGTAACTTAAAGCATTTTCCTCTCTCTGCTGGGCTTGTTCTTGACTTGTTTCCACAGTATCAGTTGTCCTGAATAGAAGAAAATCCTTATTTCTATCAGCTTTTCTTATTTTATTTGCCCCTGGTTCACATCTAACATTCCTAGTTATGGAAGAGCAAGGCATGTCTCTGCTTTTTGGCTCCACATTGTTCCTCCCTTGTTCCAAACCATCAAGGAACCTGCCTGCTGTTATGGACACCCCTGTCTTACTGGTGTGGTGGGATCTTCTCCTCTCTCCTTCTTGTCTGAAAAATCAGTCTGTGTTTTATTTCCCCCTTCATTTTCCCCCGTGGAGTCTCAATCCTGGCTGTCTCCACTGTCTTGTCATGTTGTCTTCAGGGGATAGTTTCCCTTCCTTTCTTCTTTGCCTCTGAATTGTCTTCCTTCTGCAGTTGAATAAATTTGTTGCTCAGCTTCATCTCTCCTGCACTACCCAATTTCACCCTCTCTTGTCCTTGGGTAGGGCTGTTCCATAGATGCCCCTTTTCCACCTTTTTGTTCTCAAGGCCAGTTTCTTATTCAGGCATTGTGCTCCAGCATTGCTTCTGCTGGCTCTCAGGATCACATCTTCCAATTCCTGTCTGAATTTCAAGCTGCCTCTTTAGTGCTCTGTATGGTTTCCTCCATGACTGTGGTCAAAGTACGTTTCATACCCATGTCTGAAACACCATCCTGTGCCACACTGCTGTGCAGTGGGAGATGCTGCAACCACCCATCAGCTTGGGAACCCTTTCCTCTTTTGTTCCTTTCAGGTTATTCTTCAGAAGAGCCTGAGGGAGTTAGGTACCAAAATTCCACTGATCCTTGCTAGATGGTTTATAAGACATGTTAGAGAAACAGGAGACTATCACAAGTTGTTAAGCAATAAAAATCCCTGCAACATAATCTGTTGTGGTTGGACATTTTATTGAAATCCTGGATAGTCATTTGCAAAAAAGCTGACAATGCAGGGTTTGGATTTAATCTTCACATTTCCACTCAAACTGTGGTATTGTTTGAACACAACAGCTTTGGGATCCTGGCAAAAGAGTAAAACTGTCCAAGCTGTTCCACTCTGGTTTGAATTATCTTCTTTTTATTTATTTATTTCTAGCTTTGAAGTCTGTGTACTTTAAAAATCAATGAACATCATATTAACAAGCAGACACTAATTACATTTTAACAAATTGGAAAGGCTTGACTACAAATCTTTGAAAAGATAGATTCACATTTTAAAAAGCTTTCTAATACAACTGGCATCATTGTAGTAAGACACTGACAAAGCCTGCACAGAATGGAAATGTTAAAGGAATCTGCTTTCCAGAATTTTTTTTCTATTATTTATAATTAGTCTTCATCATTGTACCATCTCATACACTAGGTCTGGTCAACAGAGTACTCGTGACTTTTACAGGATTAATGGAGACATCCTGAGATGTAGAAATTAAAAGATCACTCAGATAATAACAACACTTCGCTCTTTTGTAGCTCTTCTCATCATTTCAACTTATTGTTTTACAAACAAATTAGGATCACTATCAGAGTGCTACGGAGGAATAAAAATGAGGCAAGGAACACTAATGTGTCTCATCTGTAACTGCTTAGCAGAACAGAGGCAGATCAGAACTGGGTCTCTTGTATCCAGTTCAGAGCTCCAATTCACAGGTTTCAGTGGTTCCCTGAGCAGTTTTTAAAATATGGGTAGTAGAGCGTGCAGTGGCAGTCAGAGAGTTTGTACCAGGATGTTCTGCACATCAGGAAATGCTAAAAGTGGAAATAGGTGGTGCTGGAACTCTAAAAATTATCGAGGCTCTTCTGCCCGCCCTGCCTGAGAGAGGCTGTGGCCTTGGTGTGAGGGTTGGTAGAGGAGCAGCTCCCACATGAAAGCAGAATCGCCAGCAATGCACGGAACAGTCTCTGCACAGAGCACAGAGCCAGACATCACGAGCTTTGTGTGGCAACAATAAGGGGAGAGGAGCACACAAGGAGGATGCTTCTGTCAGAGCAAGCTCCAGGAAACACTCAGGAGAAGAGATGCTTTTGAAATGTCCCCACTGATTTCATCACCTCTGTGCTATTCCAGAACAGCTGCTTGAGAGGTAAATAGATGAGGAACCCACTTCAGACAAGAAGATATCTGAGCCAGCCTGTGCCAAGAAACACTTACTCACTGCTGTGCCATGGACATGTGGGGTTGTATCACACCCCAACAGGCTCAGCTGTCCTGTGCTGTGCTCTGAACTGGTAAGACCAACCTCCTGCCTGCAGTGCTGTGAGGGGAAAGAGATACCAAAGATAACCTGATGGCACTTCATGGAATGAGAGATCAGTTCTGAGCTCCAGGAACTGAAGGACACATATCCCCTGGCCCACTCACAGGATAGCAGAGTCAGTCATGCTCACAGTAAATTCCTTGAGAAAATTTCAGTGGAAGTGAGAGGAAAGCACCATTGTTCCATGGCACACACAGCAATATTTCTCTGTCTGTTACTACAAGTGCTTGACTTACTTGTGAGAATTGATTTCCTAAGACTTCCTACAGTGTCGTGCTTTCATGGCTACATCTTCTGGTTGAGCTGAACTGCCAGAAACTCATCTGCTGGAGGGACCCACAGCCCATGACCTTCTGTATCTGCAAAGAAGAGGGCAGCCTGTCATGCCTGTCCTGGAGCCACATCAGTTATGCCTGGAGGGGCAGCACAGGCAGTTGCCACCACACCACAGCCACTCCCAGGGGTGGCAGCCCAGCAGCGATGCCCAGTGAGGGCATCACAACCACCAGTGATGCTGTGCACACTGGCCACTGGAATGAGCTCTGACCAGTTTTCAGCGTGAGCCCAGCTGGCTGCAGCTGGTGGCTCAAGCAACACCACAATCTTGGATAGCCCTGCAGCACAAGCTGTGGAACTCAGGTATACTGGTAACAACACTTTGGGACCTTAGCAAAGCATCTGGAAGTGACTCTCCTAAAAGGTTCTGTGAATAGGGTACCAAGTATCAGGGTCACCTGCTATGGCACCCCATCTACCCTTCCTTCTCTTCAGAAACAAACGGGAGTAACACACAGGATGGGATATGTCTCTTTGCCTACCGCAAAGTCACTATTTTCATCTTAAAGACCACATTTTCCATTTTTCTGGTTAAAAAGATTTGACAACTTCTGTAATGCTTGCACAAAATAAAAATCTTTGCACACAACTGGATCTAAGTCTCTGAGTCCACTATGTGTCTCCAGACCCTGTGCCTCTGTATTACCCTTTTAATGTGATCAGCACGATATCAATGGATTTATCAGTGCTTCCTTCTGACATTTGTCAGTGACATACTATGGATGTGGAAACAAACACAATCCCCTCTCCAGTAAGTGCTGAGCAACCAGCCTGATACAGATCCCAGACTCCTGTTCTGATGGTGCTTAATTCCTATTTTGTGTGGTTAAATGGCTGGTGGGTTTGGGACCTTTGTGAAGCTCTGCCTCCCAACTGGATAAAGTGAGTCCTCTTTATGTTGTAACTGCTCTGCAGTGATCACAGCCAACACTGATGTGTGAGTAGATGAGGGACACTTAGACACTGTTTCTCAAGGCATCTGGAGGCTCAAATGTTCAGCTCAACACCGCCATGACATCTGCTATTTCTCAGCTGGTGGTGTGGTTTCTTTAAAATTTGGTCCTGATCTGTGTTTTAATTTGAAGAGCAATTAAACTTTATGCACAAATAAAAGGCAGATCATATACTAGAGAATCTCTATTGGATCTCCAAGCAGGCTGGGAAGTATATAAACACCTTTAATACAGACTGCTTTTCTTACATCACTACTTTATTCCCTGCCTTGGCAGGACTAGGAAAAATGTGATGCACCTTCAACCAAACACATTTTGGACAAAAAAATAAAACAAAAAGCCATCTGAAATCCTACCTTAAATAAATCCACTCTTGGTGAAGAGCAGCAGCTGTGAAACAGTCCAGAGACACCAGTGTTCACACTTCTCTGAAATAAATGCAGGCAGCTCACCTCACACAGACAGGTCGCTCTCATGGCTGGACTGCTTTTAAACCAACAGTATTGACTTCAAAGCAAGACTTAACCTGATCTACACTTGCCTAAAGGACAGAACAAGCCCATTCTTGGTTCAACAGCGTGGGCGGTTCAGATTCGGTTCAGTGCAGAAATTTAGCACTATCAGTAAGAAATTTTTATTTGGAAAGGAAAGATTAAAGTCTGCAGGAGCTGATGAGGATTGCAGGAAAAGCAGCCAGTGGGGCAATGCCCAAAAAGCCAACTGTTGCACTTCAGGTCCTCTGCAGCTGCCAGTGTGTTCTCCCCTTCACCAAGAGGACAGAAAGCAGCAGAACGGAGAGAAGAATATAAAAACACAGGAGAAGTGGAGGAGGAAACCACTTTGACAAGTTTGATAAGCTCAGGAAATGAAGACTTTTTAAAAGATGGGGTAGGACAAAGGTACAGAAAAGGGCAAACAATTCAGATACTCTGTCAAAGAGAAATTCTTGAGCCTTCCCACAGCATAAAGGTCAATCAAGATTTTATGTAGGGTAACAAGATGCAGCTTGCCAACAAAAATTTACTGTAGTTATGCTTACATTTCCACTGGATTAAAATATGACAACTAGAGCATTTTTTATTTAGTGAAGGCAGTTCTTCAAAACCCTCTAAAGCTATTATAGAGAACTGTGTTTCCCAAGAACGTGCATGCCTGAAGATGGAGCACATTCTAGGAAATATGTGTTCCTTATGCTAGAGGTGTTAATTCCCTAACAGGTCATAGCAGTTTTTTTCCTCCACTAGCTAAAAGAAAGTTCCAAATGCTGGTCAACTCTAAATCTATTAAAATTGATGTAAACCAGGAAAAACTCCACACTGGTAAAAAAGCAAGCCCAGATCATAACTAAAACTCATGGGGAAAATCTAAAAGACTGAAGTTCCTGGGAGTTTTATTATTGCACCAGTGGAGCAGGGATTTTCCCCTAACTGCTCACCAAGCCCAGGGATAGTCAGTCTGTACTTTCTCTAATGTGTAAGGGATGGAAGAAATCAGAAGAGGGCACATAATAAATCAACTGACAGTCTCTGAAAAATAGCTGTCCTGTCTCCTTACTGTGAGTGAGAGTAATGTTCTGAGGGCAGGAAGAATTTGGCTTTATACTGAAAGCATTCCCCTGTAGGGGGACAAAAAGTGATCACTCTGTAGTTTAATCACTCTCAGACCTCTCTTTGAGGGCAACAGTGTGTTGCCTGCAACAGCACGTGTAATGCTGAAATATAAACTATGGCCATATACCACAAGATGGGAGGTCAGAAGTCAACTGAGGATCTGGCTGCAGATGTTCAGCAATACAGATCAAAAAGCTATATATCAAAATCAGTACTTTTTTCTTGAGGAACAGGTTGCAGAAATTTCTCATCCCATCTCCTTCACAGTTTCGGTGCACTCAGCATGTAACAAAGCTGTGTCACAAATTGCCAAGTTACTCCAAGTTCATGTTTCCCAGTTTCTCCTTGTCCTGTGCTTGAGTGTTTAATTATTTGTACATTGAGTTTGCTCTTATCCACAAACACAGCTCTCCTGAACCTCTGCAACGTTTTTCAAGTCTGTCTACCAAAGGGAAGAATCGTATGACACACCATTTGGTCCTCCCCCAGCCCTTGATAAATGTTTCCTAAAGCCGACACTTGATATTATGGAATGTGTTGTAATCAATTCTTAAAGTTATAGCACCACTGGATTTTTATTAACTTGCACAACGACAACAACAAAAATCCAACAGAAAAAATGGGCCCTCATAATCAGCCAGCCTTGTTATATCCTGAAAGCTGCTTTAACAAGCAGGGAGTAATATAGTGTAATTGGTACTCCACAATTTAATTGTTCTGTTCTTAAATCTAATATTGCAGCTGTGGGTTAAGTTTACACCACAGCTTTCAAGAGAACATGAAAGTGTGGTACAGCTGTGCAACAGAAAGCTAAACATCTCTCATCTGATGTGTTTACAATGACATTTGATAGCGTGGCATTGTTTGGAGTTAATTCTTAAAGCTGCAGAACTGCTTTTCAACGCTGCAAAAGAAGAAGGGGAAAAGCCTCCACTCTCCTCCCAGCAACTCAGCCCACACAAGCCTGAGGATGATGTTGCTGCTGCTGCTGCTGGCATTGCTGGCTGTGACAAGTCCTTCAAGGAGCTTGGAGCATTTGTCATTCTGGCAGTGGACAAGGGGACAAGGACATCTTCCCCGCTCAGATGATACCACAATTATTTGAAAATCAAACAACTCCAAAAAAGTACACAAATAAAATTACCCCTGACATGCATAAAACAGACAAGAATATTTCAAGAAATGTTATTACATGGATGACTTTGGCACATATAGAAATGGTGGAGTTTTCTGTTTAACAGGTGGCAGAACTGCTCATGGTGTCTTGAACTTCACATTCTGTCTAACCAACAGCTTCAGCATTGTGTACTTGTTAGTGAATTTATTAGGCCCATAAGTAGTTCAAGAAACGTAGGAATGGGCCCATAAATGTCATCTGCAGTTTGTGAACTGCAAGTATCTGACTGTTTTGATCAAGGTTTTTACGGGAAAGTTAAATGGTTATTAAAATTATTTACTACTGCTCCACGAAGAGAGAGCAAGCCCGCTGAAGAACTGAGGTTGTGAGAAGATGTGATAGCCTGCAGGTCAAATGTGTTAGCACAAAAGCATTTCTGTTTATGTCCAAACCCAAATTTTTGTACAATTCGAAGCTCAGAGTACATTTAAAGTGGCTGAGAAAAGGTCTCTGGAGGGGATGAGGCATTTTCCCTTTGGATCTGATCAGGCTACTTTCGTTGTTCTCAGCATCAGCCTTTCTCTAACATTTTCTGTCCTTGGAGAAATTCATGATAGTGCAACTTGGTTAAGGAGGGCACTTTGTGCTCATTCCTCTGTACAGTCCACGCCGAGGTCATGATTTATGCTCTTTAACAGATCAAAGTCAGCCTCACTGAGGAAGCTCAGCTATATTACACTGGAATCTAGTCATTTTTTAAAACTTTATTATTTCAGTCACAATTAAGACTATCTGGAGCCTCTTCATAAAAAGGGGCCATAGCACAAGCTGTACGTTAGCAAGTCGATCAAGGGATGCATTCACTCTGCATCAGAAACACCGTAAAGGCCAGATCTCCTGGGGAGGCAAATCTGTATCAATATTGCAGTCTCTTCAATACAGAAATTTGACACAACAAGATGCAACACCCGAACTTCCCCTCCTTTCAATTAACTGAGAAATAAAAATTGTCCTTAGAAGGGAAGAAATGCATTCATGTTTTTCAGTTTTCGGGTTTTCCGCCCTTTCATAGCATCATAATGTTCTCTTCATGGGTGGAAAACTTAATCTTCAAGTTCAAGCATCTTTTCTTCATACAGTTCAGGATGAGATGCCTTGGAATACCGGGAATATTTCAGTTGTAGAAAATCACCCAATTCATCCAGAGCATTCAAAACCTGTAAGACCATTTGACTTTGTCAATTCTCTTGGAAAAGAAATTAAGTTCTAGTAACCTCTACTTTACAGCAGAACAAGATCATAAAAACACCAATTAAAGAAGTTTAAAGGACAAATGGGCAAATTTTGCATTTATTCTACTGCAGTGGACATCAATGCAGTCGAGATGTACAACAGCATCTATGAGAACAGAATTTACTCCTTCAGTAGCTTATGGCTTATTAGTAAGGACATTAATTGAGCACAGATGAAAAAAAGAGAGTTTTTCTAAAAGCACAGAGAGATAACAACCCAGATACAAGTTATCTTTGTGTAAGGCTGTACTTCAGTATTTCCCTAGAGCTGCCAAGGACTGGAGTTGCCACTGCATTTTCTCAGATAGGACTCAGCCCACAGTGCTGATCAGAGTCAGCATGAAGAGTTTAAGACACTTTTAGTGCATTCCATTATCTTATACTAATATCACAGGCACAATTAATATTTATTATTATTAATACTGTAGTGCAATTTGCTGAGTTCTGTCCACAGCTCTCAGTAGATTCAAAAAGTAGACAGTGAACTGTGTACCACAGAGAGACACCTCAGTGTTTTGAAGCATCTGACCCACATACAAGAGCAGCCAACTTTTTGGCATCAAAGAGGAAAACAGCAATCTTGATTTTCAGCCTGTTCCTGTTAAGCCACTAAATGAGCTCATGAACAAAACGAAGCAATTTAGCAATGGTTTCTGCAGAGAGACAGCTTCCAGGTCATTAAGGAAGTTATTCTTGGGAGCTTGCCCTTTCATGGATCTTTCCTCTTTAGTTCCATGCTGAGATTCAAAACAAATTTTGCCAAAGGGGAACGTTTTCATTGTGCTTGTTACCTGTTGTTACCCTGGGTTTAGGGATGTTCACAAAGCCTTTGCCTTATAAGGTTTCTCAGCTCAGAGCCTTTTCACGGACTGTAAGGACATTTAAAGAGTGCCACCAGTGCTGCAGCAAAACCACAGCATGTTCAGAGATAACTGGGGAGCATTTCAGACCTTCACTAGTAGTAGGAAGCAGCAATCTCCAGGTAATGAGCATGAAATGATGGCCCAAAAATGTGGTGGGCTTGACATTTGGGAGTGGGAGGAGAAGAAGAAAATCAAAGCAGTGACCTCAAGAGCTTAATCTCCAGATCAACTTCCTCACCTATTACTAATTACATAAGCCAAAATCCAGACAGCCAAAGAGCAAAAGCTGACAGTGCCCAACACAGTTGCTATGCCCTGTTCTAGGAAATACTGTCTTTATGGTATTATACCTTGCTAACAACTACTGCACCTTTAAAAGCAGAAGGAATTCTGTACTGCACACATGTCAGGCAGATTTTTTTGATGTAATTTGAGAGCAACCTGCACTGGTGTGGGAGCTGGTCAGCAGGGCAGGGCTCCAGCCCCAAGATCCCTGTGAATCTCGGGATGCAAAGGCAGAGCCAGGAGCTCTCTGCAGGCACAGGTGCTTGTCTGCATGAAGGAGTAGCATTTTTAACACAAATGCCTTCCACGGTCACAAAGTTTTTGCTTTGACCATCTTACTTTTGCAAAGAATGGAAAAAGAAAGCCTGAAATTTACTGTTAAGCCTCTTGTGTTTCTAAGTTGGCTTATTCTGAGGATGAAGGAACGTATCTCAAACCAGGCCAAAAGCACCTTGGGCAAGAAAGGGAGATGGAAACTTTCAAAGAGTTTATTTTAAACACATTTCTGACTGCATTGGAACGGAGGTTTAGGATGGAAGTCTCAACATATTCTTAACGGTATTTCTGATATCAGAGAAAGATACAGAACTGAGACAGACCAGACAGCACCAATTAAACTTAATTAGGTTCAAACAGTTCCAAATACTGTTTGCAATTTCCACCTGTACCCTCAAGGCTGTCCCATACACTTCTGCAATTCCAGGAACACGTGGAAATATGGCTATGGAAAACTTGATTTTCAATTATTTCCATATTGTTTCAGGTTTCCTACTCTGATAGTTTTGACCTAGCATTTAACTTTTGTCTTGCTGTGCTCTTCATGTAGGTCTTTATTAGTGATGACAGATTTGGTCACTATTAGAAATAGAAGAACATAACAAGTTAACTGTCCCATCACTTATTTTAAAAAAATAAAACATATAAGGCTCAAATGCCTTTAAAGATCAAGTGCCGAGGCCAGAAAAACAAATGTAAAAATGAATTACTGCGATTCAGTGTAACAGAGGCACAGCTTCTCCCAACCTCTTTGCATCTGAAGTTAATTTTGGCAGGACATGTGCTGTGCTTACCGTGTCTAACATCTCCCGTGTATGTGCTGCTGACACACAGAACCGAGCCCTGGACTCTGTGATGGGAGTAGCTGGAAACCCAACCACGACCACACCGATGTTTTTTTGTAACATGCGTCTTGCAAAAGCCCTAAGGAGAGAAGAAGAAAAAAACCAAAATAAATTATCTCCAATGAACTGGCCACAGAGAGAAAACAGCCATGTATAATAATGATATTATATATAATATAGGTACAATAGGTAAAATCCTGTCTTCAGTTGAAGCGGATGGTAATATTCCTGTTGATCTCCCAAAGAGACAGAATTTCACCAGTAGGACTGAGATTCTTTGCTGCTTAGCAGCTCATGAAGCCAAGTGGGTGTCAAATACTAGAAGTGTGATGGCAGAGAGAGCACTGCAGGATAGACACGTTTCTGTCAGTGAAAGGCTTTGAGTGCAATACAAGACATGCGGGCACTCACAGCCCCTAAGCATGGAAGGCGTTGGGCTTCTGGAAGGTCTGAGAGCTTGGTTCCTGCACATCAACAGGAATAAAACAATCTGTGATAATTTATCTGCTCTCACAATTACTCTGAGAGTTAGGAAGCTTTTGTGTGGACCTGGAGCACACAGCCACCTTAATCTACCTGCAAATACTCCCTACAGCTCAACCCTTCCATTGTGCTGCCACTGACTCCTGGTCTGCGTGTCCAAGCCAGTGCACAAGTGCTGCTTGAGAGGAACTGAGTGGTAAAACATGCAAAGACCATTCTATGACCAAATGGGGAAAAAGAACACCCATCCAAAACAGACCACACATCAAAGGCAATGGCCTGTGCTTTAGGGATTACAAATAAAAAAAAAAAAAAGAAAAAAATCAAAATTCAAAATGTTATCAGAAGTATTGTTCCAGACCACATTAAAAAGGGATAAGGGAAAAAATTTTAAATTCTGAATACTGGAACAGTTCAAAATTAAGCCTAGGGCTAAATTTAAAAGAGAATAGAACTAAATGATTTATTCAACAGTGCATGTTTTCCCAGGAAGCTTCTGCCACAGGGCTACATTTTCTGCAGTGCGCACCAAATAACCTACGAGCTTGACTAGTGTTGGCTTTGCCACCAGGTGTTTTCCAGTACTTACCCTATCTTACCGGGCATATAAAGGAGCAAGGGCACAACCGGAGAATCATCATTGCCATAAATGATGAAGCCCATTTCGTGCAGTTTTCGCCTGAAGTACCTTGTGTTTTTCTCCAGCTGGCGCACTCTCTGCAGCCCTGAAACGAGCCAGGCAGGAGAACAGTCAGTGCAAAGGTCAGCACTGGAATCCAGGAACAGGCAAAACCCAGGGCTGTGGGCAACAGTGCGGCTGAAACGTACATGTTGCTATTTGATTGAGAAGAAAAACAAGGAATGAGCTAATTGTAACTACACTGACTGTTATGGCACGGTGGGATGGGTGACTGACACTCCTGTGCTTGTGAGGTGCCTTCCCACGGGCAGGAACAGCCCCTGCAGAGAAACAGTCACACATCTCTGTGCAGACAGGACATGTACAGAGAGTATCTTCTTTTTCAACATAACTGACTATCAAGTGAACAACCAATGTCTACAGATGTTGGTACAGAAGTCAGGATCTTTTCTCATGAACATAATTCCACAGGGGTCCTCTTATATCTTAGCTAATTCTGTGCATGCATTTCTTTTTTTTTTTTTTTAACGTGACTGTAATAAAGCTTAAAGTAGAAGATACTGCATTTTGGGTCAACTCAAGCTGATGCTTTTGTTGCATTTTTTTTGGATAGAGGAAAAGAACATGATAATGTTTGTTATTAAAGAAGGTCTGATCTTCTGCTATTTGTTACCAACATTCTGCGTAACTCAGGTTACTCTAATATGCATCTACATATGCAACCCCTTCCTGAGTTCTGCTCAGTTTCTCTGTTCTCTTCTGTTGCTGGTGTTATCTTGATATCATCATCTAACAACAGGCTTTAGTCATTCAAGACTTTAAGACACAAGATTTGTTCTTTGCATTGTCCCTGGCCTCACTCAGTCATGGATCCATGGATATGACCCCCACAAAACTCAGTTGAAAACAATTATTTTTAATAAAGGAAAAGGACAAAAAAACAGCAGAGAAAAACATGCTTGAAAAGGCACCTCAGCCTTTTCTTTGCAGTGCCACTAAGGAGGTGGTTTCTGTCAAGTGCAATTGCTTCCCAACCCATTGCATAAAAAGGGAAGAGTCACACTCTACATTACTGGAGGTAGGAGACAAAATATGTCCTCTCATCACTGCAGCTGCATTATATTTAATTAGTGAGCTGATGTATGTGCTGCTTTTTCAATGCTGGGAGGTGCTGACAGGGTAGTGCCACCTTCCCCATACCCACATGTCTCCACAGTGCCTGTCCCGGGCTCACACAGCCACACAGCGAATCGAGCCAGGGCTGTCATTTTGCCAGAAACAAAACTGCCAAAACGTTGTTAAACAGGCCAGGTCTCTAAATCTGATCCCTATGTCTGCCCACAGAGGTGGTGGGAATGTGTGGTAAGACTGGGATTCAGCAGGACACAGTTACACTCCGAGCTTTCATTTTCCTGCTGTTCATCAGCCCATACTTTCAATATCACTCACATTATATCACTAGATATGAACACTGAAACCTCCAGCACAACTCATTTCCTCACTTCCCTTTGCTTTTAAGATGCCTTTCCACAGATGAAGTACATTTTCACTCTCCATTTACTTTTTCATTTTACTTTACTTTTTGTTCGCTTCATTCTTCATTTACTACTTTCTTTCACCCTTCTCTGACTGGATGTCTGATTCCCAATTTCCCACCTCACTCCGTGTAATCCCAGTGGCCAGTTTGGCATTTATTTGTGGCTGCTACGTGCCACCTTTGGCAGATTTGTCCTCAGACCACATTCCTCCCCGCCACCTTCTCTGGCTTTTCTTCCTTTTCCCTCTTGGCTGAGGTGGGGATCACCACACCTCCATAACCCTCTTCTCCATTAATCATTTCTGAACTTTGATCAAGATCTACTGCTTCATCTGTTCTGTATCCTCCCGAGTCAAGGCTCTGTCAATGCTCTGGCTGGGAAATTTATAGGGAAACTGGGACTTGCTTCACAGTGATGGGTGTTTTGCTTGAACAAATTAGAAGATCTCATAAAACCAGTGCATTTGTAACTTCATGCACAAAACTGCCCACGCAGACAACCTGTTAGTTACAGTCTCAGTCATTCAGTTTAAAGCGTTCAGTGGAGGAGATCTGCTGGGTTAGAAAAGGCCACAAATAGTTTAACCATCTCTCTAATGCTGCTAAAACAAAAACAGCTGTGTCAGAGCAAGGAAAACAAATGAAACACAAAAGCATCCTACTACAAAGCTTTCCAGTCACTAATAAAAACAATAGTCTGTGGTATTTCCAAAAATATTTTTGGTGTAGTAGATCTCAAAGAAACAGGAGGAAATATTGAGGCGGAGGAGGGGAGGGGAGATGATGGCAAGGAAAGGGAGTTAGAGAACTGCAGAATAATGTGGCTGAAGTCTAAGGAGAGACTTTCTCCCTTGTTAAAAATTTGTAAAGATGTTATTAGCACCTCCTCAACGCCCCAATTGCAAGGAGGAGGGTGGAGGAGTGAGCTGAACTGGGGGCTCAAAACCACTGCTGTTTCTCGCTATCTTTGCAGCCCCTGAGCTGGTTTCCAGCCTCTCAGTTGGAGAGCATTTGAAACTACTACATTTTCAATTAGGGAAAGTTTTCATAAATGCAGATGTTCTTGGCGAGTGCAGTTCAGGACTTGCTGCCTTCTCCTTCCTATTCAGCTGTTTACCACAAAGCTGGAAACACAGTGTCAGCCCTGCAAGGTTCCAGGCTGTTCCCTATTTATCAAACCACATGTGCAGGGCCCAGACTTGATCCGTTTGTCTCTACTTATTTTCACTACTGGAAATTTAGAGTCCAAAGGAGGGGAAAACAGCAAAGGAAACTAAGTTAGAGCTGAAAGAGGAGGTTCAAGCAACCCCCCAAAAGTCAAACACCTTTTCCTTTTCCAGTCTTCCCTTGCTGCTTCTATCTCCTCAGCCAGTTGTGATGGGATGGATCCCCTTTCCAGACTCCCTATGGAGGTCGTTTCAAGCCAGCCAGTGCTGATGCAAAAGAGCCACTTGAATGTTTTAGTAACATCCCAGAACGCTAATTTCATTTGCAGGGTTGCATTAAAGAGCCAAATAAAAGATCAGAGCACTCACATATATCTGGAGGGAAAGAAAGCACATTAGGAGACGATTGCTACACACATTTCATTTGTGGGTGGGTTGGCTGGGAGGAACCTATTTCTTTACCAAGTGTCAACACTTTCCTTTCTCATGTTAAGTTTTGTGGTTAAAGACCACAGCCACACATCATATACACAGCCAGCTTATACGTTGTCCCGATAAGAGCAATAAAGCCTTAAAGCTCGTAGCTGTATTTCAACGCTCTTTTTCATTCCTTTAAGGGACCTTCAAACGTCAGATAAGGAGGCAGATCTGAGCAAATTGTTTATTTTTTCCCCCACTGGCCCAATTTCCCCCCTACACTGCAGATTGAGAGTGGTGATTTCAGTTTAGAATCAGATCTTAGTCCAAATTCACTGTGGTATGTTTAACCAAAGACACTGCATTTAAAAAGTATTTTCTTTGATTCCTAAGGCTGTGATCTTGCATACTTTATTATTTATTGAGTGAAAATCTGCAGAGCAGACCCTTGAGCTAAAAGGTTATGGCTGCATCTATGTGAGTGTAAGAATTAACCTGTATGACACCAATTAGAGGATCAGGTCCCTAGACAGTAAATAAATGTGTTAAAAACCCTCAGTTTGCAAAATCCTTGAGGATTTACAGTCCATGCAAAGAGCTTACAGCACAGCATGCAGGATATCCCGAGAGTTATATTCCATACAACATGTGAACCACAACACAGCACATGTTTGGAGAAAACAACCTGGACAGGGAAAACCAACCCTTCACTAGTTAAAAATGAGCTCACTAGTGCTCCAGAGTTTTCAGCTAAGGCAGAGAATGACCTTATTAAAAGTTCTACATATTCTTAGCTGAATTAAGAAGGGACAGAAAGAGAGTAAAGTGAATGATAAACAATTCTCAAATTTCACAAGTTATCTTGGAACACACACAGCCAGCTTATTAGGATTTTTTTGAAGTACAGGATTGATTGCCTGGATGGTACAAGAAAACCAGATTTACTGCATCAGCAATCCACCTACTGCTGGCAAACTTAGAGTTTACATTTGTTGCACCACTTTAAAAATATTTGGTTTACTGTGAAGTCTTAAGGTGTTGGCAATTCTGGGAAAAATGCTGATTATATTTTTATGTGCCACGCATCACTGCATCCTGCCGGCTTTTGCTCATTAATTTCTGCAGGCTTTTAGAAAGCTTTATAGCTCAAAATTAATATGGTTTGGCTGAAGGAAAAATACAAAGAGAGGGCAAGAGAGACAGAAATAATAAAAGATAGTGGCTTGGTCATAATTTCTCTGAAGCAACGAGCTTTTTAAGAGAGCCACTTGGAGTAAGAGACTTGGTAGAAGTTTTGTCACATGCTCCCAGGGGGAGCTGCTCTGGCATCTGACAGCAGGAAGGTGTCCTGACTGCTCATCTGAAGGCCTTACCTGGCACAGCTCCAGTGCTTCAGCAGAGCTCTGCTGTTTGTGCCAGCTGAGGACCTTACCCTGGCAGCGAAAGAGGCAGGAAAACTATCACCTCTCTGAAAGAAAAGTTTGTTTTCCTCCTCCAGAGATGTCTGCCTTTCTCTCCTGCAAGATGTTAGTAAGCAGAGAAACTGGCTGGGTTCAATTCCTGCACAAACATTCTACCTTTGAACTCTTCCTCTAGGCTTCTACCCTCGGAAATTCTGACTCAGTATATTGAAAACAGGAATAAGCAACCTGTAGCCTTTCATATCAAGATCTCAGGTGTATTTTAATTGAAGGAGAGTTATTTTTCCTGAAGCCATTCCAGGAAAGATAATCCCACGCCGTAGTGGGTTTTGGCATGTTGTGGACTCTTCAAGACCCAAATCCACCTGCTTTAATCTTCTCCAGCTGTTGTTTCATGGGGTCTTTCTAGATAATTAGTTACACTATCGAACTCTTACATACCGGTGTCAGTGTTGCTTGGATGGAGAACTCTACTCCCTTCCCTCCTCAACTAACAACTAGAGATAGTAAAAAGCAAACTTTCATAGGCTGAAAAAAAATTTGGAAAACAATAGCTCTTCCCCACTAAACTATTGCAGATGGACAGATTTTCATTTTCCCCCTCTGGTTCCATTATAAGAGTAACACATATGTAGCTCCATGTGCATTAAATCACAAATAGAATGCTATAAAACTGGGGTGCCTAAAGGAATATGTTCTCAGATAAAACAATCTTCATAAAAACCCAACTTTGCTACGGACTAGGGAAAAGTGAAGATGTTTTCTTCCACAGTCTAATGCTAACTAGAAACCTAGTAATTTCAGCTTAATTCAGCTGCTAAATAAGCCCTTAAGGACTTATTTAGTCAGTCCATTTTAACTGTGAACTCCTGCAAAACACTTTCCAGAGCGGATTAAGCAGGAAAAAAGTGCCAATTTCAGTTGAAGCAGAAAGGAGAAAAATTGTACAGCTTCTGTAATTTTTACTTCTTTTTTCTCAAATGACTCAGCTCTGCCTACACAGCACCTTATCTCTGGTCAGATCTATAATGTGAGCATTCAGCGTCCCGCACAAGAGCGGGGACAGAGCAGCCCGGCTTGGCTGAGCCTGATTTAATCACAGAGCGGGTGGGTTCTGCCCTGAGCACCAGCCAGCGCCCAGCGCGCTCCATGTGCCCCCCCATGGGGTGTTCCCCGAGTGCCAGGGATCGATCCCAGCGCCACCGCAGCGGGCACGGCTCCCTCTGTGCTCCCCATGATGAGGGCGCTGCATTCCTGGGGCACCGCAGGATCTGGAACACCGGAGGGATCCTCACGCTCTGTTCCGGCTGCACAGACGCCCTGACAGGGGCACTGGGAGGCAGAGCTGTTGGTGCGGTCCCTGGCAAAGCAGAGCTTTCCTCGCTGGGGGACAGGCTGCAGGTCACACGCGAGTCTGATGACATCCCTCCTGTCATATTTGAGGGTGCAGGGGACACCTATCCAGGAGTAAGGTCTGCTAGAGCACTACAACACTGGTTTGTTTAGCTTTGAATATGGAAATGAGGCGTGACTTCAAATGAGGCAGAATCTGATCAACCCTCAGAGATCTTGCAAATCACTGAAAACACTGTTAGTCCAAAGCCCCTGCTTGTTCAGGTCAACTGACCCTCCGTGGATACACTTGGCTTCCTGTGGGAGGTGGATCACAGGGCAGGTGGTTCCACTGGAATAGCATGTCCTGCTCATTTTGTGTAAAGATGTCAGAATTTAGCTCTGTTTCATCATCCACTGCTGGGAAAACATCTGTGATGTTCAGCTTAGACAAATAATATTCGTGACAGCATATCATCATCATTAGCATCTTCACTGTTGTCTTGACTGGGAACTCTAATCATGGGGCCAATTCTGTGCAAAAAGGGAATAAATTTGCTTAAGGGCTTTAAATGTGACCACATAATACATATTTGCTTGATAAGGACCTGAGAGAAGCAATCCCCTGAGAATGAAGCAGCAAAATGAGAATTTGAAAAAGATAGACTTTAGCATGACTGATTCTGCTGTTGGAGCAGGTTCAAGGGGTCCATCGCTGAGGCACTTGCAGATTTAAAGCTCACAGCAATAGTTTCCTCATCAGTCCAGGCTGGCATAGATTTATTTTGCTGCAAAAGGGATCATTCCTCCCAGCTCCAGCTGCTCAGGTCCTGGCACTGGGATTCGTGGAGCCATATGGCAGATTGGCTCGGAAAACCAGTTGGGCTGTAGGCAAAGCATTTGTGGGAGGGTTGGTTATTTTTCAGCTCGATGAGTTCTCTGATTCATTCATTGCATGGCTGCACGAACACGACACTGGCAGAGGGAGAAGGGGCACGAGTAAGGGGATAGGCAGGGGGAGAGGCAAAAACAGGACAAGGCTGCCCTTCCTTGCACCAGTGCTGGTTTATGCCAGGTTGTAGTGATGTGGAACTAACACTTTTGAATTTACAGAGGAGCCTGACAAAGCAAAGCTAATGTTTTCAAAACAACACAGATAGCAGAGGAAACTGTTGGAAACTGATTTTCAGGAGCTGGTCCTCCAGTTGTAAAAAAAATCTAAGGCAGATAGAAATACTTTAAAAAAGAATCTTCTAAAAGCAATCTTTTTAATGCCAAGTCAAAACAGAAAGCAGCGTTCTGCCACTTCCCACAGTCTGAATGAGCTCAAATGCAAGAACTCAGAGTTTCCTAAAAACAAAAATGAAAACTAGTAGTTGCAAAAAGATAAACCAATCTGCATAAGTGGCAAAGTATATTAACATTTTAAAGAAATACTTTAAATCTAAACAACCCCAGGAATTATCTTTTAACATAACAAATCTCTTAACAGCAGATTCCAGAGGACAGGGTTTCAAATTCTTCAGCATCCCATAAAATCATATGAAAAATGCCCACTGCTGTTGGTGAATTATCCTTTGCCATGGATTAAACAGAAAAATGATGCCTTTGCAAATGCTGCAATTTGCTTTTTACACCATCATAATCTGTTATTAAGTCAGCAAGAAAATTGCTTTGGATCTTCTAACAGTCTTAACTCTGTCTGTCTAGCGGTTCTATTTTTTTTACCTATCAAATTTAAGTGTAAAAATATGCTTTTGGTATTCTCGTGCAGAAAGGGGGGAAAACAAAGGTCTGAGGTCACAGCTGGAGGGGCTGTGTTGCATGCAAGGAAATGTACTTGAAAATCTGTGCAGGGTCCAAACACTCTGAGTCAACTACAGTCTCATCACGGGGATAAAACCACTGAGGCAGCTGCTGAGTTTCCTGAGGTATCTCCAGTGGTGTAATGAGAAGCCATGAGGAGAACACATAAAGAATATCTCTATTATGAGTTATAAAGAGTAAATGCCATGGGAACTTCTGCTTCCCATATTTCCTAATAAATGAGCAGAGACATGTTTGAGATGAAAAGGCCACAAAGGCTTAGGAAGGATAAAATAATTTTTTTTTAAACAGACTGCATGAGCTGAACTGTGGAGATTGCTGCCTTATGACAATACTAATGGAAATACAGCTGCCAGGAGTTCATACCTTTTAGAACAACTCTATTATAGGAACTATGATAGTATCTATGACATTATGGTACTGAGAACAAATGTGTCTTGTTCTACAAACCATCAGTTTTCAGAGTCCTGAAAAACAGGGCACTGAAAAACACCAAGACTTGTACTCTACTAAAAATTAGACTTCACATGAAAATGGAAATATATTTGCATTTTTTGTAGTCAATTTCTGAATGTTCTAAGTCACTCAAGAATCAAAGCACTTGGTCACAGTGACCTCAACCTATTTCTCTTTCCCAGGCAAGAACAATGGTATCAGTTTTAAAGGGAGCTACTACATTCTCCTAATTCAGCATTTCTTGTCCTTCATCTTCTCAAGTCATCACAGAAAACATGACAAAAGAAGAGAACTATAATAGTTGGCTGTGGGATCTGCAGTATCCTCCCAGGTACATTATCATGACATTAATGTCTCCCAACTATCACAAATATTGATAAGGGACATACTGGAGCTTGAAACAGACTCCTGCTGTGGACAAGTTCCAGCTGAGCAGTTTAGGTTTCAGAGAATTACTTTTAAGGTATTAATCTGTTCCTTCCTTGTAATGAAGCTGTACCCCTTGTGCCTATAAACATCTATTCATACCCTGCAGTCCTGCATCCAGTACAGTGATCCCATCCTGGAAATGCACATCCCGATTCCTCTTCCAAATGAGCAACCATATTTTACTAATTGAAAACAAAGGAAGAAAATGTGGAAGACCAATCAACTGGATACACACGAGGATAAACACAAGCTGTATTTCTGGCCTCTGGCATTGCCTACTATATGGTTCCACTAATGCTACTCTGTTCTAGATCACCTGCTTGCCTAACTGGACAATAACTAGCCAGAAAGTGAAGGGAATGTAAAAGCCTTATACCTGGGAAAATATAAAAGGCTGTGTGAAGTACTAAAACCCAAAGATTTTTCCAAGCAGCAATTTAAATGACCAAATCAGCCTTCCTTCTCTTAATTTTCTATTAATTTGCTGAGGAGTCAGTCGTGAAGTTCAGCTGTAAGAACACACTTATGTGTTATGATGTTTGTCATCCCCTTATTTCATGCTCTTTTCAACAAGCACCCTCTAGTTCACATGGAACTTTTTAGCAACCTCTAATTTCATCGTTTTCCAAAATATTCCCAGTAATTTTTGCAAGGTTGCCTCTGCTACAGAAATGACCTCTGGAGGACAAGCCATCAGTGGACATCTTATAAAGGGTTTCCCAAATCATCCTGTGGTGAGAGAATGGGACTTGAAATAAACTGCAGAGTAAACTCTTTCAATGGATCCAACAGGCTGCCAGAGAACAAACAGAACAAATGGCACCACCCTGCAGCAGCTCCAGTTCAACTGAAATTTCTGTGTCAGGTGTGTCTGCTACAGGGCTCATGCTCTCACAAGAGTGACTCATGTGCAGGATTCACCATCTTCTATGCCAGCAGAGCACAAGAACTCTGCCAAGGCCACTGTTGTCCCTGGAATAAAAAAATATCTAAGAAGAGACAGTGCTTTTTCCCTTCTGTTCCCCCCTCCTTCCTAAGCTGCCACCTTCCCCTCTCTGGTGCCAAAGCAGCATTGGAGTGTGGTCCAGCACAGCATTTTTTCCTGTGTTTTGGGTTGTGGGTTTTTTTGTAGTCCACAAGACAGCCTAATGAAGGGAGGCCCACATGAAAGAAAACCCAATAGACTAAAATGATGGGTCTGGCTCAGAAGGACAAGAAACATTTTTACACATCATAGCCAGTTTGTTGGCCTTTGTGCAATGCTTTGAGTTGTGATATATGATTTATTAATTTGTTTTTCTACTCATTTGCATTTCATATTACAAGACAATTTTTAAAAAACTGACAGAGCACTGATTTATTTTATAAAGGATTTGCAGCAGACTTAATAAGCTCTTCTTTCGTGCAGAAAGACAAACACTGTGTCATTAAACAACTCTGCTTCTGGAAGAGAAAATACTTCAAACTCAGTCCTAAGACAGACACGCACATCAAAAGACTCTGTTCTTGAACCAAGTTCTCCTGTTATCCTGCACCAAATGCATGCAGAATCACGCTGGCTGAAGAGCATTTTCACCAGGCTTTGAAGGCCTGGCAATGCTCTGCGTGTTTCATGGTTTACACGCACCATCTCCGAGAGCCTGAAGGCTGCGAGTCCCGGGCAGGCTCAGTGTCAGACCGCCCTCTCACGGCAGGAGCGGTCCCGGAGAGCCGCGAGGCTGAATGAGGATGTCAGAGCTGGTCTCTTGTATTGAACAGGACTTAGGCATCATTATATGCAACCCCGACCTTTCAAATTTAAATCTGGAAGAAGCTGTTATTCTCTGACTTCTCTGCCAAAACGACAAGAGCGTTGCTTCCCCACTGCCTGCACGTCCTGCTGGAGCTTCGCTGTGCTTTCTGCTGCCCTCAGCACAGTTTGGCACTGGGATGGGTTCTCTGTCCCTCCCTCTGCACTCTGGGGTCTTATAAATCCTGGCCTCATTGAAGTCCTGTGATAAACGTCTTTATATCTTCGTGTCTATGGTGGTTTGAAACTGCCCTCTAGGGCACTGCAACAGAACAGTGCAGTGCAGTATCTCACCTGCTCTCATCTACCCTTTCTTTTTTCCATTCCCACCTTATCCCAGTCACATCTATCAAGGAGGATTAATACAGAATTAATTCTGTTAGTCTTTGACAAAGAGAAAATAGCACAGTGCAGTGCTGCTGGACCAGCATAAGAGAGGTTGCAATTCAGAGCACAGTCTGTATCTTCATCTGCTTGGTACACAATAACATGATTCTCAGGCATTCCTGAAAAAACTATAAAAATTCAAAGCCCATCAGTTTTTCTCCAGGCTGGGATTTAAGTCCTAGAACACTGAATACACATCAGCATCACTTTGAAATAGTAGCAGATAGGTAAGTGACATAGTTGTTTTGTTGTTTGCTGTAGAGAAGGACTGTTATACAGAGGATTGGACAGTACCTGCATCTACAACTTCAGGAGAGGAATAGAAATAAACTTGATTTTTCATAAAGGCACCAAGCAGCCAATTATTTGGGGACAAAATGCACTTCAAAACTAGCCTCTGGACACCATACTTGATGTCTGAGCGAGGTAGGAATTATTATAATCATCTTCTCATTCTATTATTTAACATACAACACCTTTTCTGAAATGCTGCCCCATGCTTGAGTTGCTTGCTGTTTTCAAGGACTACACTTACAAAGAAGCCAAACTGACAGCACCTACCCCAGAAATGAAGGCATATCCTTATGAACCCTCCTACAAAGTCAGATAATACACTCAAAGGGAAATTCGTGTATTTCTATTTGTTGCTGCAAAGCAGGGTGGACTGGCTAGAATACTTAGCCAGAATCCCCAAATATTTCCATCCCTGCTGCATGGAAAAAGAAACAGAGTCGACAGCACTCAGAAGGATGATGATTTGGATATTAATTCTGCAGTAATAATGATTTCATTAGCATGACACTACCATACAACTTTGCTGCTGGATGCCATGTTGCACGTGCCTGCAGCCAGCAGATGCTTTGGCAGCAGCTGGAGTGAAGGAAGTGGAAGGAGGTGGCTTACCTTGTGTTGTCCCGTCCAGTCCCATGAGACATTTCATGGCCCTGATGATTTGCTCTGCCACAGGTGGACACATGGACGTGGCGTACACAGCACTGTGAGAATGAGTTCGTAAAAAGTCCACAAGGTCCTTACACAAGCAAAACAAAGCAGGAATGAGCTTTGAGCTGGCCAAACAGCAGGTCTCCTTCTTAACTACTTCAGGAGTGGGGATGTGCAAAAGTAAGAGGACGTTTCACCAGCTACTGTTTTGCTTTCTTGGCTGCCACTGTTAATACACAGCCTGAAGAAACATCAGGCAGGTGCAAATACTTTACCATATAAGTGGGGCAACTACAGCTGAAACAAGAGTCTGGAAGAGAATAATGTTTACTTCTGTTCTAAGACTTAATACAAAGGAGCCAAAACAATTTCAAGACCAATGAACAGCTGCACTTAAAATAATGCTGCTCAGTTCCTCTCTGAGAATGAAGCAAAGCCTACAGGACTTCAGTATAGTTTCTCTGCCACATCACC
Organism: Sakesphorus luctuosus; assembly: GCA_013396695.1. Lineage (NCBI taxonomy): Eukaryota > Metazoa > Chordata > Aves > Passeriformes > Thamnophilidae > Sakesphorus > Sakesphorus luctuosus. The sequence goes on from VWZD01009260.1 coordinate 919,053, forward strand.
CACTCCAGGAAAAAGAACCTTACTGGGATCTATCTTTGTCTATTAGCATATAAATTTTCAACTGAAACTTCCTACCTGTGTGGCAAGGGCAGTCATGTTGGAGTCAGTATGGCTGCTTTAACATTTCCTGTGCTCCTAGGAAAAGCATTGTTGTCCTGCAGGCACATCTAAAGCACCAATAACTCTCCTGAATGCAGGGATGCAGTAGGAATTCAGATCTTAGTAAAGATCATCATTGTTAAAACAGCTTATACCTCCTAGTGCAAATATCAGAGCAGCAGTGACCACACTAAAAGCTGAATGCATGTTAATGAGAAAGGGATGAGACTTGCTTGAAAATTGGACTTTGATAAACAAAAAAACAGAAAAAGCCCCCCAAAACCAAAGAGGGTAACACAAATTACTGCCAAAAGAGCTGTATGAGTTTATACAGGAATTCCAATGCTAGGGATAAAGATTTACCTCATCTTACACAGGTTATGCATGGCTATATTGCAACTGTTTGGTTAAATAGCTGAGAAGGTTTCTGTGCTGCAGCTGATGCAGAACAAACAGTGCCACCCTGAGTTTTTGGCTGCAGAAGTGAATGTAAGTGGGTGAATGGGTGAGCAGCCTTCCAGAAGCCTGAGGCAAAGCTTACTGATACACACAGGCATGAAAAGAGCTACTTGTCTTCACTTACAGAAATTTCCAAGGATTAGAGCATGAATTACTTCAGACTACTTTTCACAGGTCTAGTCTTTCTATACTTTCTAGCTACATTAGCCACAGTGTCTTTGGTAAGAGTTAAGCCTTCAGATACAAATTCAGGAAGCCAAGGAAACAAAGACAATTGACTCTTGATGTTATTATAACACCCAGTTTTAAAATCTCCAGGGGCAAACCCAAAAAAGACAGTAAGAAATATACAGTTTATAGTTTCTTATAGCCCTTTTATTCTACTGCTTATTAATGTTATCCTGACAACAACCATATGGGCTGTGTAAACAGGCTTCCCACTCATTCAGCAGAGTCCTTAAAAAATACATTCAGCAGGGTATGAAAAGGGCAAATAATCAGCAACCACTTGATCTCTCTGTCAAGCAACAAAACTGATGACATTTCACAATGGTGCTGATTATGCTTTCTCTTCTACACTCCCAGTTAAAGCAAGCTCAGCTTTACTTTTGTTGACATCTGTTGTTGGCAAGAAATTGTTTTGTTAATGTATGTGGAGCAACTGAGGACACAGAATTTACTATTGCAAAAGGCCCTCTGTAACCCTCTTTGTCCATTCTCCTAAAAAATGCAACTATGTCAACCCACAACTGTTTAGGAATTTTATTATCAGTGGATGAAACTGTGGTTTTAATCTCTCAGTATTGCCCCACACACTGTTTACAAATGCTAAACAAAGTAATGAGCAATCCTCATGCAAATGAATGTAGGAAAGTATATTTAGCCAACCACAACGTGTCCAAACATTTCCAAGACAAACAACAGTCATCAGGGTGGCACAGACATACCCAACTCAAGCAAATTACATAATATGAACATGAGACAAAAAATAAGAAAGTCTGACTGTTTGATGTGCATTTGGGACCCAGGCAAAAACAGCACTCACTGCAGAACAGTGTTCAGTAAAGCAGTCTGTGCAAAAAGACACTAAAATACATCAGACATAGCAAGAAGGTACTTCCCACCCCCCGATGTTAAATTGTTCATGCTTTCCTTTTACCTTTCTGCCAGCTATGTATCCTCCAGCTGCGCCAAAGCTCTTTGTGAACGTTCCCATTAACACATCCACGTCGTCAGGGCTCATTCCGAAGTACTCGACGACCCCTCGGCCCGTGGCTCCCACCGCCCCGATGCTGTGGGCTTCGTCCAGGTAGAGGTAGGCTTTGTATTTGTTCTTCAAGGAGACGATCTCTGGCAGGCGCACGATGGACCCTTCCATGCTGCGGATGGAGACAGTCAGGGATGAGCAACGAAGCCTGTACTTGTTCTCTTTAAAGTACTGGCAGAATATATAGTCAATAGTTGCCTTATTCCATGAAACTCCTTCTGGAACTCAATTTTTGCTTACAGTTCAAAGAAAATCTGCAATCCTTTTGCATTTGCAGGTGAGTATAAAACAGTCAAAAGGAAGTTTTAGAATTCAATCAAAACCCGTCAAAAAGTCTTTGAATGTTTGCAAATTGCCAGCATGCCAAAAAGGAGAAGGAAATGTATAAAGCAATGGGGAAATACTCACCCAAAGCAGCACATTACAATTCATCACTACAAAACAAATATAATGAATTATAAAGAACTGCTATAACTCAGTTTGATCCTTGCTAATTTCATTGACAGCTAATGTGGCAATATTTGGGCATAACAGCTCTAAAGTAAATTTCTCTGGTGCACAGGAGTGGGGTCCAACACACACAGAAGATGGGCTACATGAAACCCACAGCTGGTGCCACAGCTTTAAGCAGCCCCAGCCTTCAGAGTGAACAGAGGGCAGGGATTAGAACAGGCAGCTCAAATCCACTCTTGCCAATTGTTGCTCTCAATATGTACTTTTTAGGAATGTAGCCTGCTACCTAGTAATCAAAAGGGAAGCAGTTTCCATTCCTTTTCTATCGCCTTTATTACAGCCATGCATGAAAAGGAAATATTCTGAACTTGCACTGGCACAGGTTGCCCAGAGAAGGTGTGGATTCCCCATCTCTGGAAGTGTCCAAGGCCATGTTAGATGGGGCTGTGATCAACCCAGCCTAGTGGGGGATGTCCCTGCACATGAAAGGGGGATGAGTGGAACTGGATGATGTTTCAGGTCCCTTCCAACCCGAACCATTCTATGATTAATGGTTGATTGCGATTTGCAGAAATGAGAAAAGATGATAAATATCTTGTACAACATGTTGGCAGCCATGTCAGTAAGTGAGAAGGCACGGAGGTGTACAGCAAAATGAAAGCCCAGGGAGACAAATAAGAAGTGCTCTCTGATCCCATAAAGATGACATATCCACAGTATTGCTGTGAAGACTTAGGTCTTGAAAACCTTTGTGAGATGACTAGTATTCAGTATTCATTTCATAATGAGTTTAACATGTTCTCTTCCACTAGCTCTAGTAAGGTGGTCTTTAAACACTAAAAGCTTCCTATCAAACACAGTCAGTGTGCTGTGTGCCAGGAAAACCAGTGCTCTGTGGCTACAGCCCATGGCTGAGGGGTATCTGCTTGCAAATGCGAAAAGTTTCAGGCAAGCAGAATCACAGAGTTTGTTACCAAATAGCAAGTACAAAAGAGCAGTGCAATCAGTAACACCTTGGAAATTTTCAGAGCCTGGACCAGTGGCTTTCCTTTCACTTGCTGCTTTATTGCCACTCTAGTTGAGCTGTGCAGCTGGAAGTTTGGCACCACAAAAGTAGCAGCATGTGCTTTTAGAACACAATTTTAGTCCTTCATCCCTTGGTCTCCTGAGTAAGCTTGGAAACTGTTTGGTCTCCAGTTTTGAAGGAGACCTGCCCATAGGCAAGTCTCCATTAGTTTACCAGCATGGGGGAGTAGGCATGGACAAGGATTGCCTGTGCTCTTCATACTGGGAGGTTCAGACAGCCTGGCTGCGTGTGCCTGGAGGCATATTTTTCACTGTAGGTGACTGTTGGCAAATCTTGCCCAGCCATAAAAGAGGCAACTGTGGGGCTGTGTGTTGGCACTATGGTCCCTTGCAGCAGAGAAGGGTGGGCTTGTACTGCAAGCTCCTGAAAACTGGGCTTTCTCACTTTTCCCAAATGACACTTGGCAGCTGGGGGAGAAGCAACTTGAACCACCACAGCTATTTTCCTACTGAAGACAAGGGCAGAGCCCACAGGTCTCACTCAGCCCAGAGTCAAAGCATTAGTCAGCTAAAAATCACACTGAGCCACTGGGTGTGCTTGGAGCTGCTGGCTTTGGCAGCTCTCAGCTGTGTCTGGTGGGTCTGCAGGGTGGATGTAACGACAGAGAGTGCCAAGGAGCACCTTTGTGGAGGGGAGAAAGCAGCCAACCCACCCTCCATCTTCCAGCAAAGCTTGGGCAGATCAACTAGGCAACGGCATTTCCACATTTATATGGACATCATTAGGCTTGGCGGCTCATGGACATTCAGATGGAAGAGTCAGCATTTAACTTCAAAAAGACAAGAGTAAAAATGGTAAATTAAAAATGCTGCATATTTGTGGGATAGAAGCAAAGTTGTGCTGAATCCCAGAGTACATGGAGCTGGTTCATGGCTGTTGCAAGGCTTAGCCATTAAGAAGATTTAGTGAAAACTTTTCTTACTCACATGAGTAAGAGATTTCTCTTGGAACTCTGGGCTGTTAAGCAAAACAAGGCACTTGTTTCAGTGTTGATTTACTGCTCTGGAAAGATGCTGACTGACATAAATGTTGTAACAGTTGACACAGATCCTAGCATGGCCTTGAAGTGTCCGTGCAGTAGATAAAGTGCTGTTGGATTCATGTATGTATCCTGTGCTGCCATTCAAACAGGCCTCAGCCCTTCTGATGGCAGAGATGACCTGTTTTGCTGCCTGCTTCATGCCTGGTCTCTCTTTTGACCCTGGGAGATGGTTAGTGATATGCACAACACTGTTTAGAATTGCTTCAGGACAAAACTAACTTGACATTACCCCTTGGTAAACCCAAATGGGAAGTTTACTGAATTCTTCAGAAAATATTGATGTCAACTGAGCTTAAACCAGAAGTGAACTGTAATGGTTCTGTCTCAGTCTGGTTGTGTCACCTAGCTTTGTGTACAAACAGATGTTGTACAAACCTGTTGATCTCACCCCTTTGGTGGACAGGCACAAACGCTTGAGTTGGTAGACACTCAGTGTGAACCTACTGCCAGATGTGAGGAGATAACCTTAAATTTTGGGAACACTGAAGTTTGAAACTTGATTCAATCCCTATCAGACCCCTGACATTCTTCCTGATGCAGCTGATGAATCGTGGAGCAGGTGCTTTGAGAGACAGGAGGTGTGTACTTGTGATGGTCACTTCACTTGGAGCACAGGTTCAAACTTGATGGGATGTTTTTTTGTCCAGTTTATTTTGAAACTTCTTGGGAAAAGAATTTTCTACATCCAACTATGGTACCACAGTTTCAATTTTTTGTTGGTTTTGGTTTGGTTTGTTTTATTGGGTTTTTTTGTGTTTTTTTTTCCTGTCAGGAAAACTAATGTACCCATACTCAACCTGTAATCTACTTCATAACTGTATCACTCAGCATCTCTAAACATGCCCCATAATACTACTATCTTTTCAACATTTGAAAAGTTTTATCTGTTCCCTTTTCAGGCTAGTTTGTAATTGGGAAAAATCCCTCCTTTCCTGGCCTGTTACTCCCAGTTTTAAAAGTTCACTCCATTTTAACAGTTCCTTTAGGTACTATTTTCTTACATAAACCTTGTACATTCAAACAACGATCTCTGTTTTGTAGTTTAGAGCAATAATTTTAAGGAAACCTTCCAACTCTGCCCTCAAATACAACTCCATACACTGAAATGATAGAAATGTTAACCTTTAATGTTGGTCCCAGGCCAAAGACATTAAATGCTACCTCATTCTTTTCTGGAAGTCCAGTCACTTAATCCCAGGAAATAAAAAGTAACCCTGATAAATTTCCTACACTATTGGCATTGAATCCCAAGGAACTTCTAACACATGAAAAGGCACTGGACAACATCTAACTGATCAGAGCTATTTTCTTAGCTGGAAGGGAAAATACCCAAATTAAATTAAAAGCAGGGGGAAAAACCAAATGAAAAACAATCAGTTTTGATCAGTTTCTGAAGCCCCATAACTCCTGCCCTGGGCCTTGGCCTATCTGACTCCTAAGCAAATAGGCATGGAAGAGAGCAGAGCCTACCAAGAACCATGTAAGAACACAGTAACTGATTAATCCTGGACTGGAAACAGTAGAAGCCAAGGAAAACATTAGCTGGAATTTAAATAATAAAAATATGATTTAGCAAGGCAGTTTAACTTATGCCCTGGTCACTGCCAAAAGTTGTTCATGCTTTTTGTGCTGAAGATTGATGGCTAGATGGTCTCCCCCAGTTTGGAAAGCAAATGGAATATATTTGCTCCTAGGCTAGTCCAAGTTAAGAACCAGCTTTCATTAGCAGTTATATTTACTTCTGATGACTTTCTTTTTTCTTTCTAACATAATACAGACATTTAAAGGCAAACAAATGTATAGTTATTGCTATTGATTTGACATGAAGCTTGAGTGCTTCCCAAGTTGAGGGCCAATTCTGCCTTCAGTTGTAACCAAGCAAAATCTGTGGCTTATGGTTTCAAACACAAGTCTGATTTCCAGAAATGCTCCCGTTGGCAACAATGCCCTTTTTCAAATTTTCCAGCTGGTAACTCCAGGCTTATGCACAGTGTAAACACTTTAACATACTCCTAATGGGAACAGAAGGCAAATTTCTTTCCATACCATAAACTTCATCACACTAAGACTATGGTGTCCCATATAACAATATTTTTTTAAAAGAAAGAAAGCTTAGTGTTTTCTTTTGCATCTCTGCAAAAAGCATTTCTGTAAAAATTCGCCAAGGCAAGCTTGCAAATCAAGGTATTTTAACTTGGAGAATGGCTTTAACCAAGTTATTTAAATTCTATATTAGCTGTCCCTGAAGCATAACTTAAATCCTTTATGGAGGAAAAAAAAAAGCAGCAGTATTAACTATTGTAAGAAGAATACATTAACTACACTCTACCTCCTCTTCAACCCTTTTGATGAATGTTAATTTGTCATCTGGCAAACCTTCAAGAAAACTATCATTAGCCAATATGGGGCTGGAAAATTTTAGTTTTTCAAAGAGTGTGGGCCAAGAAAGGAAAGAATATTTAACACACAAAAAGAGTAAGTGTATTTCTAATATGTTTTTCTCCAGCTGTTTGTTTTTTTTTTATTGTGCCTATGAAGTGTCCTCAGCTCCTGACTGGCTGAGACTGTTGGGCTGTGAGCCTGTTCAGCAGTGCCACAGGGACAGCCCTGCTGTGTGTGCCCAGCGCTGGCAATGCTGGCAGGGACATGGCACAGTGGGGTGTGGTGGCATCGGCCCTCCCGTCAGAGCAGACCTGCTTTAAAACCAGAGCACCCTCTGCAGCTTCTGATCTGCTTAGACTATGAAAACAGCTAACAAACCAACAACCCAGCTGCTGCTAGGGCTGGTTTCCAGTTAGAGACTGGTGGAGAGCTGAGCTTTGGTTTTCTGCTCCTTTGTGCCTCCCAGAAGCACAGACACTCAGGGCATGAGTGGTCTCAACATTATTTAGCCCTTATGGAGCTGAAGGAACTTTAAGCTTCCTTTTCAGTGAGGCACTCTGAGCTTTAACATTTGCATTCCAACAGAAGGTTCTTTGAACTCTGGAAAACGAAATTCCCTTTTAAAATGAACTGCTAAACTAGAGGAAAAGAAAACTCTACATCCAACATAAATCTGGAAATATAGTTAATATAGTTAAATATCTGACAGTGGGTTTGTCCCACTGCTTGGACTGATCTGTGCTTCTGTGTCACCTTCTTGCTCCCTAGTGGTCAATATTCAGGGTACAGGATTGAAAAGTGAACAAAGCTCAGCAGCTGGAGGTTTTCCTGCCATGCATGTGACCAATGGAGATATTTGTCAGTAAAATGTTGGTGGTCCACTTAATTTGTGCATGATCAAAGTCCTTAAATCTGAGCTTTCCTTTAGTAGTGCCAAGCAATGTTTATTTGCAGTTTTGCTCTGTTTATTCTGGTTGAAAGGACACATTCAGCCTGCTTTGGATCAGCTGATCTGCTGCTGACCTGTTTCAGCTCTTAGTGACAGGTGTTTAGATAAGGACTGATTTGGTCTCTTTGCAGATGGAAAATGTTAGGCAAAAAGAAAGCACTGACAACTATGAAGTTGTGATGACATGAGATTGTAAAAGATTTCTGACAAAAAAAGCGAATTGGCTCAACTGTGCCAGCATTTCACAGTCAAATGGTGTGAGTGACTGCCCATGCACTCTGGCTGTATTTCAGCAACACATGATATGATCCCTACACATAAAGTTTAATGCTGCTTTTTTAAACCAAGTCATGTCCTGTGAATGAGTGCTTCTGGTTCCCTTCTCTCTGAGGCAGGTGTTGCTACTCCCCAAACTTTCCTTCTCCTGCTCCTCCCCTCTTGTCACCACCACAGTAGCCTTGCCTAGATCCCCGAAAACCTTCTTGCCCTGCTTCTTCAGCCCTTCCCTCCTCTTCATGATCTCCACCTATCACTTCTCCAGATCCTCACCCACCAGTGGCTGCCCCTCTGTGCCATCCACGAGCCCCATGGCTGCCTTCCTAGCAACCTTCTCCTCATGGAGGTGGTTGCAGAAAACAGCCTAGGATGGTGAGTCTGGCTGGTGCCAATGCTTTACTGCTCAACCCTGGTGACTTTGTCTCTCTGGTTGAGTGTAAAATGCACCACATGAGTGAACCAGAGCTACCTGACCAGGATGCTCTATAATTGCAGGGTGTTATTGATCCTGATATGATCTGATGGGTTCTCAAAGGTACTACTCTCATTTGAATTCCAGGACTACATGGAATACCATTATATAATTCTTTAAAAGCCAGTCTTTAATTGTTTTTTCTGCTAAAGTTTGAGTTTATTAGATCCAGCACTAATTACTGGAAAGGTGCTGGTATCACTTAGCCCAAGTTTAGCTTTAGATTTTAGATTCCAACAGCTGGGTGAGAACCGGGCAGAGTTTCTTTAGTTCTGTGTAGTTGCCTTTTGATCTGCCCATGTGTAACAAACAACTCTAGAAAACTCAGCTTACTCACTCAGCAGAGCTCACCTACTAGAGCTCTATGAATTTTATCACATCTGTGACAACAAACACCAGTTGTTCTGTGTTACTCTCCCAGTCCATCTCCCACTCCACTGTGATTTGCTAAATCAACATTCAGAACAACGTACTGGAGCTCCAAGATCCAGGGTTCAGCCTGACACAATGGAAATGAACAGAGTTACGAGATCACAGAATGTTATTGTAACTCCCACTCTCATTAAGATCTCCCTCAGATGCTTAAGGTCTATGTTCCCTTCACTCAATACATTACTCTTTCTGAATCTTTCTGAAATTAATCTTTCTGAAACACCCCCATACCTGTAAATGCCCTCCACGAGGATGATGATTTTCCTCCATGCCCTGTGGGTGCGAGGCTGGCCATATATTATCGCTTCCCTCAGCAGCTTCTCAAGGCTCTGCATGTCTTCATTTAAAACAGGAAAAAGGAGGAAGGAAAAACATTAACAAAGATTTTTCTAAAGAACTTTCAATTTTCTCCTGGTGCTGCTTGTCTTATATAGAAAAAGACAACATTAAAAAAGAGAGTATATCCTAAAGACAAACTTCCTTTATTAATAGGCAAGACCAACAATTGATTTAATTAAATACAGCCCAGTGACATGGAGAGTTACAAAAAGCTTCCAATTATGCACCTTATCTGGGAAACTTCTAGAAATTCTTGGCATACATTTTTATTTAAAGGCAAAAGGGAATCACTTTGCTTAAGTACTGAGGTTACTTGGCAGCATTTCTCTGTAGGGGTTGCTGATAATTCACAGTGTGTCAGGGCTTCTGGATAGTGAGGTTCTGGTTGCTTCCCAACCACAGGCTCATGAGTAACATGCATTGCTTCAGCAAAGGTTTGGACAAGGCTGCAAGAAGGACATCGGGGGGCAGGAAGAGAAGTCCTTCTCAAGAAGGAAAGGGAGTAAAAGATTGCGGATGAGAGAGGGAGAAGAAAGTGGATACAAGCACATGGCATGGATGCACTAATTTGATGCCAAAATGCTTGGCACTGGTGGGACTTTAATATAAGGGGGCCTGGAACAATGTGAGGCACTTGGCTGCTTTCTCAAGGGCTGAGTGTGGGTAATCTAATACAATTCTTGAAGTAAAGCCACTGGAACTCTGAAAAACATAGAAGAGGCAAGAAAAAACATCACAGGAATAAGGGTCAGACTAAACGTGACTCTCTGCAGGGCTGTAACCTAACCAGTATTCCGGTGTCTCCATGTGAATGAACACCCTCCAAAATGAATTATTCTGGTACTTTTCAGGAATCTGGATGGACATTTCAAAATGTTTTCAAAGAACATCTCATAGAGTCTCGTAATGCCCCAAGGAACATGACAGATCAGCTCAAACTGGGGGTTGAGAAAATCAGTATTTTTTCATGACCTAACCTCATTTGTTTCAGTAACACATCTTAATGCAGTTACCATAACCTTCTAAAATAGTACAAATTAACCTGTAGTATACAATTGTCCCAAGGGAGGAAAATACAGCTTAGAAATATCAATATTGATCTACAGTTTGGTGTCTACCCCAGGGGATGGGGCCATTGGCACACTAACTGTGCATCGTGAGTAACTTGTGACCTGAGACACGGCCAGGTAATGACCTGAACCTTCCATCCTCCTGCTGGTCACATGCACTGATGTCGGTGAAAAATGTGGGTCTCATCACCACCTCTGCCACTCTGCCTCTTACAGTGTCAGCTCCTGGTCTGGCAAGTCCTTGCTGCACTTTCTAAATCACAGAACATCACTGCCCCTGACTTCAGTGGTGCAATCCCCTGCACAGCTCAGTGAGCTCCGCGGTGGAAGTGCTGCCAGGAACGATGCGATGCAGAGAGCACAGTTTCCACTAGATGGCAAGCAAGGCAATAAAAGTTCCTCGGTGCTTTACAATGGGAAGTTACAATCCAGCTCAGCATTTGCAGTTGCTCACGTTCTCTTTTGAGTAGATATTTAGAAATCCTTTTAAATTCTGAGCATTAAAGGGCTCTCCCAGAATGATAGAAAGCTCACTCGCAATAAAATCTGGACACCACCTTTTCTCCACTGAATTTTTCTCTATTGATGTCACTGCCATCTAAACCCTTTTGGGACCTTTGAAACCCCCTTCTGAATCACGCAGGGTCTTTCAATTCAGTGTTTTGTGTGTCAGGCCAGACTGGTTCTACACTTCAGGAAGGTCATTTTGCCTCTGAGCTAAAAGCATGCCTTGAAGATTCAGTTGTTTTAACATATATTCACATGGAGAAAAAAAACAAACAGGAAAAAGGAGACAGAGAGAAGTGAAATGTAAACAACTCTGTTTTAAAAAAACCAGGGATGTGAATAGATCGCTTATCCAAACTACTGTGGTACGTGAGGGCACAGACAGGGGAGAACATCCATGAGGGATGAGCTTGCCTGACTTTACACAACATAGCCCTGCTGGAGTACAGGCTAAGAGCATGTCTGCTGGCAGGATCAGGGCAATCTCACTTTCTTCTCAATGTCTCATTCTGAAAAACATGTATGGGTCATCCCTTCTGAGGCCTGTAACAGTCAGCACATGATTTATTTAGGTGCAAATGAGTTTTACTGACCTTTTAACTCTGTACTTGTAGTGCCTCATTTAGAAAGTGAAAATAGGGAGGAAAAGAAAATCTGGAGCCTTTAATATTCCCCACAAAAGGCTGCTTGTGTTTTTCAAAATGAAGACACAGTGTTCTGTGGGGTTTTGCTTAGGCTTTCCAGAAAGTGGAATATATTAAACAGCAGGAAAACCAACAGTGCAACCCCAGGTGACTTTCAGATCTCAAATTATTTGCCCATTAAATATAGTTAGACCGAGAAACACTGGGACACTGAGATGATGAGTTGCCCAAGTCCATCCTGAATAACCATTAATAGGGAAAATAACTGTCCTTCCTGGTTAGACCATCCCCAGCCCAGGGTTTTCAGTGGCAATTGCAAACAACCACTCATCAGCACAGGAGAGGGTGGTGAGAATTCCACTTACTAATTAGTCAAAGCACGACCAAATCTATTTGTGCCTCACTTTCCACCTTTTACCAGTGGCATATTGTCTCAATATGAAGGATAAAGTTTCCTAAGAAGGGACAGCGGATCTATCAGTGGACTTGCATAATCCCTGTTCGGGATCTTTCAGAATTACTTCAACAGAAGTACCAAGAACACAAAGTGCCAGGGGCTGAAGCGAGTCTGGACCTGGGCAGGCAGCAGTGTGTCATGCTGCCTGCAGTGCAGGTGGGACACCAGGCTCCTGGAGGGGCCCCTGCCCTGTCCCAGGCACGCTCAGGGAGACACGGTGTCTCCACCCCTCCTCCCTGCACTGCAATGCTGGGGATGTCATCACCATCCTCTGCGTGGGCTGGAAAGCTCCTGCATTATGTCAGCTGAATCCTGCTTAATTAAACAAACAGGCTGCTACTACTCTTGTCACATTCTCTTTCACTTTGTGTTTGTAACCCTGATTTTCAGTTTCTCCTGTTTGGCACTCTCATGCAAGTTTGTGCAGACCCTGTGGCTTCACAGGAATGTCTTCGTTTGTAATGGGGTGGTGGGAATGGTGATTCCTGAAGCCACAGTAACAGCCTGAGATTGCGCTCCCTGCCCGTCAATAACTAGCGATCTGTGTGAAAGCAAAGGGCACTCACTCAGGATGGCTCCCTGTTCACACTCAAGTCAGACATGGCTTTCCCAAATCAGAGGGCAGCTGCAGACACAGCTTGGCAGGAGCAGGATATTCCAGTCTCCTCCTTGCCATGGCAGCGTCTGTGTGTGTGTCACAGGCACAGACACGCCAGACTGGATCAGGCTGCAGTCCACCTATCTGCTGCAAAGATCTTGTCTCTGATAGTGGCCAGAGGCTCCAAGGAGGGCAAAGCCTCAGTGGGTCATGTGTCTCTCATCCTGCTCTGTAATGGCTACAACCTGCCCTCCCTTCTGAAATTCGAAGGCCACTTACAACCTTTGAAAAAAAATTAAAAATTAAGGAATTCTCCTGGACTAAACCACTGCAAACTCTTGGGGTTTGGCAACCAAAGAGATCTTTTGCTGATTTTTATATGTTTATTTAAGTCTTTTATTTCGTCCAATTTCATTTACTTGCTTGCTTAAAGGCATGAAGTTAAGAGTTTTCCACTCCCCCTCCCTTTCTTTCCTTCTTTAGCAAGAGAATATATTTGCACTGAAAATTCAGGGTCTTCTGCCATCTAAAAGTTCTTTCAGTATTAACTACAACTCCTCCAGGTAACTGTGTTTTCTCTTTAAGGTGTCCTCATGACACTTGTAGCTGAACTCCAAAGCAATAATTTGACTGAGTAAACTGAGAAACGCCAGCATTGGATTAACATAAATTCACAAATGCTGCCCAAAGCAGGAAACTGTATTTTGTATGGAAACCTGAACAGCTGACACCTGCATGACACACCTCTGTCATCAACCACCTGATCTGGGAGAACCAAAAAAACCCCTTTAGTACTTTCACAACACTGAAAAGGTGTGTAAGGAGGAGCTAGGAATGTCCTTCCCCAATTCCCATTTCAGATGTGGATTCAAGCACCAGATCAGAGGCTGGATTTTCACCTAACCAAGGAGCTTGGCTGTGCCTGCCCTCCTTGTAGGATCACTTGTTCTGATTGCTCAGTGAGGTTCCCTTGCAATGAAGAGAACTGGAAATATTTTTTTCCACATGGCCTGATTTTTGTCCCCAGTCACAACATTTCCCACAGACTGTTCATGCAATTAGAAATCTAAACCAGAAAATGGGACTGCACTTGAGTTGCTTGATGTTACATGGGGAAAATGTAGTAGAATTAGGAAGAACAAACAATTCCTAAGCCTTGTATGGTGCCTTCTTACACAGGCTGATAAGAGCAGAACTCACTTGGATGTAGTTAGTCCATAAAACCTCACCTGTCCACTGAAGCAACTCCTGATACCAATATAAGACCCAGAGTTGCTGCAACAGAAATCCCTTGATAAAATCACAGGATGATTAATGGTTAAATATTTTGTTTTGCTTTTCAGGTTTTATTGGAATGGTCAAGGAATTTTGGCTAATATTCAACCAAGACAAAGGTCAGAGGTCCTGAAGAAGGGGGCTTTTAAATACATGGTATTCTTAAAAGATTGTCTTAGAAATTAAAATAAAGCAGGTGGTAGGTCGATCTCTCCCTGAGGCAGGAAATAAAAACATCCATGTAGCTGCAGGACCCCCATGCCTGTCACTTGGAGAAGGTGGGAGAGACTCCCTGAAGCCCAGAGCTGGTGAGGATAACATCAGACACACCTTCTGGCACAAAAACTAACCAAGGCCAGGCTGCTGCTGCCACAGAGGTGGGGAGATGTTTCGGCCTCCCACCTTCTCCTGATGCATGCTGGTTGTTGGATCATGCTGCTGGCAGCATTCCTGGTGCAGGGATACAACTCTTTCCTGGACTCCTAAAAAAAATCACTGTGTGTGAAATGATAGCCTGAATTAATATCCCAGCAGGGAGAGACAAAAGGCAGATGGTTTATGGGCAGGTCAGAATGATTGTAGTCCTCTAAAACACTACTACATACATTTAGGATTGCTGAGATCCTCAAAATAAAATAAAAAAATAAATCCTCTAGAGCAATTCCTTGGAGCAGGGGCTCCAGGGAGCTGATTTTTGCATCCACAAAAACTCACAAATCCCTGCAACAGAAAAAGTCCCTAAAAGGCCCCAACCACTGTGCCACACTGGTAATAATAACCTTGGTAGGGTGAAAACTAGAGGCAGTGCTAATGAGAGCCCAAAGGGAGGGAATGCCCTGTTCAGGGGCTTTTAGTTACGGGGCTACAATGGAATATTCTCCTAAATCCTTCTCACACAGATGGTCTGTAGGTGTGTGCCTGTGCATTTCTCTCAGCCCAGACCTGTAAATTCCTGCCTGCTTACAAGAAAGGGATTGTTCACTGGCAGGCAGGATGCAGGGCACATTCCTGTGTCCAAATACAAACAGACCTATAGGTCCACAGCACATTTTTGTTCTATTATTCACCTTAAGGCTTGAAAACCTTCTCATACATCTGTGCAACGATTCTGTCAAAATGGAGAGACATCTGGATACATTTATTTTATTTTACTCACGACAAGCACAGAGGTCTAAAAATTTTGTCTGTTCTAGAAAAACTATTCAGATTTTTTAATGAAAAAGTATAATGTCTAAGAGAGCTACCCACTTGCTGAAATAGAATTTCATTACCTTTTGCAAGAATAAGAATTACATCATATATAATTAAGGTGGTAGGTAGAGATTATTTCTTGTCTTACTAATTATTTATTTATCATAAAAGCATAATTATTTAGTTTTGAAAGATGAAAAATCAATCCAGTATTACAGATGATATGCTTTGAAATAAAATAACACAGTTTTACAGAATTAGCTGTAGCACAGCCTTTGAAAGATGAAGGTGCTTCAGTAGTAAGTTTAAAAAGGTAGATTTTACTCTCTTTTCCATGAAATATTTTTATCACAGAACAAAGTTTCCAATAATTTTTCTTTGAAAAATAGTTTTTCCATAACAGGCAGGAAAGGAGAGAGATCTGCAGGCTTGTTAGAAAGGGAGGTTACTAGCACACACCTCTGCAGGGGTTTTCTATAATATTCAAGAAGCAGCTAGTTCAGAAAATATACCATTGCTTCACTAAATAGTTACATAATTATTCCTCCTCGTGTTGATAACCATGTATAATAACTGCAGCAAACAGTCACACCTCACCCTTCTCCCAGTGTCTCCTCGACACCTACACAACCAAGGAAGTGGGAGCCAAAGTAAATACGTTCCAGGCACTTTTACCAAGGGTATTACACAGCATTTCAAGAGCCTGATGTAAGCAACCAGGAGCATGGAATAAAGGCTGGTTTCCCAAGTGGCATTTTAAAATAAAAAAGGGAACTTCCAAATCTGGTGCCTCATTTGAGTTTGTCTGGATGCTCCTGCACGGAAAGCATGGCTCTGGCACGAGTGGTGGTGCTGACTGGCATCTCTTTGTCTTTACTGGGGAAGGTAATACTGGGTCAAACAGAGAGAGGGAAAGAGAGTGTGTGTGCACCTTGCTGGAGAATGTTCCAAGTGCTCTTCAGAGGGCCCTTGCCATGCCTTTGACTCAGCAACATCCTCCAGTTGATGCCCAGGGCCAGATTCTTTAAAGGGTCACTAGTTTATATACCTGAAATGACATCCATCAATCCCCTGTCCTTGTAAAGAGGAGGCAGAGGGTATTGCCTTTTTCAACTAGAACACAGGGGAAGGGTTTCAAAAGTAACACAAAACACATTACTTCCTGATGCTGAAATTAATGATTAGAGGTCTGAAAGGGGTAACTGAAGGTGCAAAGGTTTCTGTTCACAGCACAAGGAACTTTGCTTTCACATCGAGTGTGTGACATGGAGAATGGCTCCATTCCCTGTTCATGAGCATGACAGTGACAGACCAACACACTCTGACAACCTGGGCATGCCTGTCTATATGCTGTGTGTCCACACATTAGCAAGAAGAACAATCTGGAAGCATGAGCCACTAAGCTCTGACCTAACAAAACAAGCATGTGCCTAACTGAAAAGAACCCTCCCAACCCAAGCTGCAAGTTTTTGTTATGTATATCCTTATTTAATTTGCTGTACTGATTTGTATTACATTACTCCCTGACAGAACCACAGAGAACAAGGTTGTTTGTCTGCTTCATTTTGTGCATCCCACAAAGGCAGTCCTGTTGGATTACACTTCCCACTGCTTTCCACATCCTATTTCCTCCAAAGCAAAAGGCACATACATACATCTCTGCACACGTGATTTTAGAAGCTGTTGGTGATATGGAACTCATGGGTATGATTAAGGAGATATTAAAAGAAAGAACCTTCTAGCCATGGAACTAACGCAGAAAAACACTGGGTCAAGAGAAAGCATAAAAGTGTGAAGCTTCTTCACGTGAAGTGCTCTAAATGCAACTCAGGTTCAGGCTGAAGGCCTAGAAAACTGTCATGACAAAACTCCAACTCCAAACAGTATTTGCGAAAATTCCCACAGTTTCATTATGAAAATAAGTTAAAGGGTTGTCTCAGGAATGCCATACAAGATTGACTCTGGCAAGTAAGATCTTTAATCTAGAAACCAATGAGTTTTTCCAAAGCAACTTGGGTGGGCTTCCACTGAGGTTTGCTGAGACCCTTAAAGGAACTGCCTACATTTTCCAGTGCTGGATTGGTGCTGTTTGGACAGCTCACTTTTATTTTTAGGTTCACATGGTACTCAAAAGAGCATCACCTTTAATTTCTCAGAAGCATAAGCAGAGGCTGAATAGGGATCAGGTTCTGGGGAGGGCAATGAAATACTGAGAGACAGTTAGTGACCAAGTTCCCCAATGCAAGGATGACAGCTCCAGGTGATGTCCTCACAGCTGAGAGTAATTCAGCCCTCAGACTGGAATGTTCTTTGGAATGCTGTGGGAAGTGACACAAGCCAGCTGGGATGTGTGAGCATGGGTGGGTGGGGAGGCTGAGAACATTTGGGTTTGGGTAGTGAGAGGTCATTCTGCAAGATGTGATGTGAACCTGATTTGGAATGGAATACGACTTTGAATAACTAGAGACAAGTTGAGGGAAAAAAACCCCACAAAACTGGTACAGCAACCATGGCTAGAGTATCCAGATTTGTGGAAGTGAACCCAGCTGGGATATGCTACAGGTTAATCTGTGAATAATTACTTCTGTGAAAATATTTGTGTTCAGATGATTTTTAATTCTTGAATGATCTTCAGAAATTGCTTCTTGCCCAAATTATGAATAGATATTAATTAAAACAATATCTTACATTATAATTATAGTATACTTTTCAGTCCAACTCATCCTTAGGCCCTCTACAGCAAATGCATAATTAATTTTTGCTCCCCCTAAGGCTGAACACAACACTTAATAAAGGGAAGGGACTGTATTAGCTATTAATAAAGATAATCAGATCTCTCATTCCTCACCACTTCTCCAGCTTCTCAGCCTCCACTGCAATCACTGCCTGGTGGCAGCAATGGGAATGGAAAGGGGAATTGCAATGGGGAACAACGGAAAAGAACAAGCTCTTGTTGTCAATGACAGTCCCAACGTCTGACAGTAACCACAGCAGCATTAACTAAATAAAAGCTAAAAAGCAGGAGTATTTGGGAAGATAACTGTATGATTGCAAAGTGATTTTTATACTAAAATTCTGCTTCAAAGAATATTTGGGATGATGGTCTTGATACAATCATCTGCATCTCTGGTATTAGATCCCTGGGAAATCAGAGTAACTGCTTCAAAGTAATGCCATGTTAGTGTAACTCTGGTTGCACTGAACCTGCTGGAAACAGGCATGTTATTGTAAGCATGTTTTTTACTGCTTGGGCTATAATGGCAATACCAATAAAGCCTTTATGACAGCACACAGTCATTTAGCATGTCAAAAAGACAGCAGTGAGATTAAGACTCTGAATTTTGAAATTAAGGTCCAACCTGATGACACAAAACATACACAACAGTAATTATAGTATTGCACTATTAAGTTTTCTCATCAGAAATCACTGAAAACAGTAAACTTAAAGTTAACCCTTCTGCCTGGGCAAAATACCTGGGAACTGACAGCAAAGTAAGCATTGAAAGAAAGCATTCTTGCCTTTGAGGTGTGAACAACTGTCTCTAAATATTCCCAACTTCAATACTCACTGTTATGCTTGAAGATCCTAATAGTGGCACCTGAAAGCCTCGCCCCAAGAACGAGAGAAGTGTGGTTCAACTCATCACTGAGAATGAGGCAGCCCTGTGGAGAAGGAGCACAGTAAGTATCTGCATGAACTGGGAGGCTCTTGCCACATGTGCATGTGTGTGCCTGCACAAACACACCTCTGTCATAGAGAACTGCACCAATTAAACTGTAAATATTAAACATGAACAAGATTTTCTGCAGCTTTTCTGCAGGTGCCAGGCTGCACTGCAAAGGCAGGCACAAACTGTGGGATCAGAATCTCAGGTGGTTCATGGGATCAAACATACCCTGTAACTGGAAAGCAGTAACTAATCCTATTAAAGATTGACTGCTGTATAGTAAAATCAAGTGATGTTGCTTCCTCTGTCAGCTGTCTACAGCCTTTTGTGACTTGTAAGGAAAATGCAGCCGCCTCCCCATATATAAAATGTATGACAGCAGTGTAGGGAGGAGTAATAAAAATAAAGATGGACTGACATGAACACTTTGGACTTCAGAAATGAGATCAGGAGAGACTGTAAGTCCCACCTCCATTAAGATGTGAATAAATCTTAGGATTAGGCAGAGTCCTTCTCTGGTAAATGCATATACAGTTGACCTGGAGTTTTCTTTTTAATAATTAACTCAGTTGAAAACTCATTTTCTTTTTAGAAACTAAAACAGAAATGCAGGAGAAACAAATTCATTTATTATATTGACAGGAGCCAAGACTCACAGTTGAAATTCAAGCCTGAACCCTAATTTAGCTCTGCTTTCTATTAAACATCTTGTGCTGTGATTTCATTACCCAAAGGGCAACACAACATTAAATAAATACTTATTTTGGAATCATGGATTAGGCCTGGGTTCAGAGATATTCACAGTCTGCCTAGAGACTGGTGTGCAGCACTAACAGGAAGTGTATATGCACCTTGACAAGGAAATGTAGCTGCTAGGCTTAATTACAGAGGAAAACAGGAAAAAATCTACCAAACATTTGGAAGTTAAACAGTATCTGTAATATATAATAGTACTGTATTATAATAATATACATTGAACTGTTAAATATATATATAATACATACAGTAAATTTTAATTTGTTCCACTTGTATCTAAATGTCCCACATTCTGACAGAGGCTTGGTCTCCACATGAGGCCAGGTAAGTGAGGGAAATTATTACACAGCTAAGGAAGGGACAAGCATCTTATGCTATTATGGAAGTCTTCCATTTCATAAGTTTACCTTCATTATTTCACTGTATCCATTCCCTTTGAAAGTGCTGGACAACTTCTCCAGCCCCTCTGCAGACTGAAGTTCATATTCTGGGCAGCTGAAGCAGCTCTCCCTGCCCAACACTTGCATACATCTATTTTAGAAATCTCTTGCAAAACTGTATTCATCTTCAAGGGTGAATGAAGAAGTGTCTTCCCCTCTATGCTGGTGTTCCATCTCCATCAAGGATAATGTTTTGTACTTTCATGACACACCTCACAGCTGGAAGAACTAAATTCTCAGCACAGTGTATCTGCTTGTGATATCTGGAGTTAGGATTGACAGGATGGTGGATATTCATGCCTTTGTTTTAGGTACCCCAAATTAGAGATGAAGTCCCTTCAGCACCAAATAAGAACCCCAATTCTGTAATGTGGTCATAACTTTAGACTTGCATTTGCTGCCAGCTTTCTTTGCAGGGCTGGCTGGAGCTCTGGTCATCAGGAATGCCAGAGCACTGTGCTTTTTATTTTCTGAAAATGTTGTAAAATCTATCCTAGCAGTCATCTTTCACCACAGGCAGCTGGGCAATATCTCTGCAGCAGCTCAAATACTTCATTCCACAACACCAAGACATGGGATGCAACGTTTGCTTTCTTTTTAGGGAGGAGCTACTTCATTAAGAGGAGCTAAACAGCCGTATCACTGATCCTTAAATAGATGTTATGAGTGATATCAACACCCAGTGCTAGCAAAAGTGATGCAGGACTGTATTTAAGGTCACAAGGGCATCACCTCATGACTCACACATTCCTGATACCACGCTGTGTTCCTCGATCAAGCCTTCCCACTCGCTGAGTGCCCAGAATACTGCAACAGCAGTTAAAGCAATTAATAAACAATTGTTCCTTTAGGAAGTCCTCACCTTTCCAACAAGGGCTGGAATATTCATCGAGTTAGTTGCAAAGCCCATTCCAAACACCATGGCATCTTCCACACCAAGGAACGTGGCCACAAGTTTCTCTAGTTCTACGTGTTTGTCTAGGGTGCCTGCAGAAAAAAAAGCACAGGGAATATTAAATCTCATTAAACTGTGAAAGTTATTAAGGCACAAAACATACAAAAGAACAGAACGGAAGTGCATCATTAAGCTACATGACATTAAGTTCTAATGAAGGTTTTCCATTTGTATCCTGTGCATGTGGGATAATGCAAGAGAAAGCCAAGGTGCAAACCAGCGGTGGCAAATGCTAATAAATACTGCTGCTGTCACGGCAGCAAACAGCTGCTGTGGGAAAAAAAGCTCCCTTTTCCCATAACTTGTCCCATAACAGTTTATCCTGAAGATTAATTTTTTGCCTTTTTCTCTCCCTTGCAATGAGGACAAAAATAACTCCTTTTTGTAGGAAGTGTGTGACAAACGTTTTAGGTGTTCTTGAGTTCTCTCTGGATGTGAAAGCAAAAACCGGTGACAAGAAGATTCTTCCATTTTTAATTGGGTGCCTAAATATGTGTACAAAGTCCTTCACTAGGATTTTACGTGGGTAGACAAACAAAAGCATTCTCCATATTTTTCTGCTTTGGAAGTTACTCCACTTTCCATAACTGATGATAACCCTCCTCCTTCCTTCCTCTCAACAACAAACAAATGATAAGGCAACACCAGAGAGCCTTCTTTATTGCATATTCATTATCTAGTGTGAGTTCCTGAAGTCTCCAAACAAATAAGGTGCTCCAGATATCCAACCAAGGCAGTATCCTTCCTGCCCAGCTCACAGTGGAGGAAGACAAAGTACAAAGGGCAACAAACAAAAGATGGGTGTTAAGAGACTGAGGTAACAAAATAGCTTTGAACAGTAAGGAATCATCTCAACTTGCCAGCTCTCTGGTCCTTGGGTGCCTGGCTGTGCATTGCAAGTACCAAGGCAGAAAGAACTCTTACATGATCTGTAGGAAGCAAAGAGAGTGGCCTGTGGATTCTGACAGAGCATTTTCCCTATGGGTAAGGCTGTAATCAGGGAACAGAAGACAAAAATTAGGCAAGTGAATATCTTACCTCACTTGCACCACACAAACTGATGTCACAATAATATAGGCAAAGTGAATTAAAACTGATGGAACAAGTAAGCTGCGTTCACTGTGATGGACAAAGGGAGATGAATGGAGGAACACAGAAGCTTGGCTGGAGTGTTTCAACAAGAATGATGAGTCAGGAAGATGATCTTACATTCATCATGGAAAACAGCTCATTAAAAACTCAAATATAAATGGCAGGAGGTTTGAGCAACAGCACTAACTCAGCTGATTACAGTGGTGTTTTCATTATTTTTACTCATTAAATATCTAAAGTAAGAATGACAATCACTTGGAAACAGAATGTCAAAAATACATATCATGCAGGCAGGTAAATCTCCACCAGCCAGGAGACAAAGAGCAAGGATCATGTGGCTTCTGGAAAAACCTTTACATGGCAGTAAAGAACAGCAGTGCTGATTTTGCACAGAGCCTGCCTGGGTTCTGCTAGACCTGAGCCAACTCTGGCAGAGCTTCCACAGTGTCTCTGCACTCCTTGTATCACCCTGGATGGACACGGAGCTGGGTTGTCCCTGTGCTCTGAGGAGTTTGGCAGCGTGACACTGAAAATTTGGCTCTGCAGAAGCTCCAGTAGGTGTGAACTGACTCAGCATGGAGCTCTTTGAGGATGGCTGTATTTTGAATTTGTAGATCCCAAGACACACATGGATAATGTGCTGGCTCCCCACACAGCCACAGTGTAGTGGCCAAGACCACTCAGTGAGCTGAGTTGCTCCCTGGAAATGGGGGTGAGAATCTATGCCTGAACTTGTAAGCCCAACAGGTCTCAGAGTGTATTTCTGTGGCTAGTTCTGTATTTTCTGCAAACTGGGTTTGTCTTCAGCCTGGTCACAGCACTCACTGATAACTCAGATTTGCAGCATGACCAGCTGCCCCAGTGTTCTCTGCAGATGTTATTTTGTCCCTTGAGGGATATCAGCACACAAAAGGAAGTTTGTGAAAGCACAAGAAACAAGCAGTGTGTGCTTTGCAAGGCAGGCATTTTAAAGCACGACAAAACTATCCCTGACTTTTCCAGGAGTAAATCTGACACTACTGGGGTGGAGCTAAATTGCTTTTTGGGGTTGCATCATATGTTTTCTGTTTTTACAAACAAGAAAAGCCTGACTCAATACAGAGTGTTCTGTTAAAGCATCTATTAGATGACCCACAAAGGAACAGCACGTTTTGGACATATTTTTATTGATTTTGTGATGCTGAAGAATGAGACATTCTGCAAGTGATTGATCCCTACTTACTATTTACTAATCCTGAGAGTGAATGAAGATGACAGTGTACATTGCCATTGCCGACAAATCCCGGAATAAAAATTGGAATCACTTTGCAAAACAAAATCCTGAGTGACAGGGATTTACAAAATGAGCCTTGGGTTTGAATGACATTAATTGTTGTGGCTATATTGTAGGTGGTAGGTGAGGTGCTGCAGAAGCAATACAATACACACCAGTACTGACAGTGGGAGGTTCAGGACAGCTGTATTCACTGAGTAGAGGTGATAAAGCATATCAGCTTCCATTTTGCCAAGGTTAAATTAATTGGGGTTTTATTGAACAGATTATGCATTTATTTAAACATATCAGAAGACATCTGCAGAATAGGTCAGTCCTTGGACACTATAAATGGCATCCATTATTTATCAATCACTTCTCTCCACTGGAGGAAACAAGGGGTCAGACATGCTGTGCTGGGATGAGATTTGTCCACTGGCATTCCCAGCTGGTCACAGCAACCCCCCCAACAAGCATGAACAGCACTACCAGACCAGATGCAAATTTGATTCAAAGGAACTGGCACAAGCTGAAACAACATCAGCATCTCAAGCTACACAAGAAAGGCAGTAATTACACTGTTCTTCCTTAAATACAACCTTAGAGGTGTCAAGTCAGGTTATCGTGGCCCTTAACATGTCTTGTATTGTGCTACATTCAAGGTCAATATCATGATCTGATGGCTATCTGTGATTGTGTGAATGAAAAGCAATACACTAGATACATTTTTATTAACACACTGTATAAAGAGACACCTTCTACACTTGCCCTATACATAGACATTACAATTTCCCCCATCTATTTTGATTTTTATGCTGACCACAGCTTGGTTTGACCCAACAAATAAGGATACAACTAAATAATGTACACCAACTTACTGGGAAAGATTTAGGACAAAAAAAAAAAAGAGAAAGCTCCCTGCATCTTTAGGAGACAAAATGAAATAATTTGCAAGTGATTCCTGCCTGCTGAACAGCTGCATGCAATACAGTACAGCAGGAGTTACTGTGACCTGAGACTGGAGAGGCATTAAGATCGAAGATCTTATCAGAAATGGACTTTCACAATGGTAGCCACCTCCACAGATTCCCACACTTCTCTTCTCAAAGCAAATCCCCTGCTTTTCAAAATCTGATGACCCAGTTCCCTCCATTAACTTGTCACTGCACTCTGGTGACTGGGAACATGAAATACACTGTGTTTTGACAGGCTTTCTCATAGGCTTACCCAAACTCTTGGGCTCAAAGTCACTGTCAGTCTAATAGGAAGATAAAGCTCGAAAATGCACTTCCCATGATCCACAGTCATTACTGAGCTTTGACACTCTCAGCTTGGACAAGGTGGTTTATGCTGCTGGTTACTCTGCCCAATACAGTCTTTCAGGTTCTTATGCACTAATGACATGGACTGGTTCAACTGCCAACAGGATCCTGTCATGGAATTTTACGCTTGGAATTCTGAAACCCAAAGAAGACAGGAAAACACCTGCTTGCCTCAAGTCAAACAAAAGCTGGAGGAGTCGACTGATACAAGCAGCAAGTCATTGAGAGAAGAAAGAACAGCTGGGAATCCTGTGCATCCCTGGTGTGACTCACCAAGGTGAATAAGAGCCATTATGCCATGAAAATGAAGGTTTGTCAGAGCCATCCTTAGGAGGGTGGGGAACAGAACAAAACACACGAACTTCCTTGTCACATTCAAAACTTAAGGGCACAAACTCACCCTGCCAAGATACTTGTCAGAGATGAAAAAACAGTATTACTGAAAAACATACATGCTTTTACAAAAGCAAGACTGGATGAGCTATTAATGGAAGGATGAAGAAACAGAAGATGTTATTCCACCATGCCACCAGAGTGGATGTTGCAGGTGGTATCACTGTCCTGCAGAGCCCACCACCAGGGCAAAGCCTGGACTTGTAGAGTGAGACATACCGGCAAGAGAGGGAGAGAACCACACTGCAGTGTTATGTAGAGGCCTCATTTAACACTGCATGTGTATGAAACAGCCCCTGAATAGGTGGGTTTTGAGGAATCATTTGACAGAAAGGAAATGCTCAAGTTTTCTTAACATTGCCACCAGCTGGCAGGGCTTTCATGCCACAAAGATGCTGTGGGTGTCAGAGATCTAATGATGTACCTGTGTAATTTACTGATTCTCAGAAAAAAAAGTAGATTCATTTTAACAAAACTTCCAGTTTCATTTAGATCTTCTGGTTTTGTTTCCTTTTTCCCCTTTAGAAAAAGACAAGGTTAATAAAACAGTTTAAGTCCAGCCTCTTCATGCCAAAGCCTGAATGGCAGTATCTTAAGTATCTAAATATTTGCACGTGCATCAATAACATCATATATAGGAGATATTTGAGGTTTTAAACAGGTCACACAACCCTTAGTTATCCCAGATGCCTTCAGTTCCACCTGCAGGAAGGTGGGCTATGCAGAGCTTACTCTTGCTTTGCAAAGCAGACTTTGCAATGGTGAAATACCAGGAACAAACCTGACCCTTTGATGGTAAGTTGGATTAGTTATTTATGAAAGGGTAGGCACAAAAAGGGAAATGATGTCATAGGAAATGACAAAAGAAAACTCCTCTCACAAACTGTTTCCTAATTTATACCATATCCCACCAGAAAGCAGTTATGAAATATATATATATACACCTACACACACATACACACTAATTCCCATTTATGTGCCTGCATTTCTCCTTAAGCTCCTACTTGGAAACTGTAAGATAATGGGAACTTTAGTTTTTTATCTCTTAACTGAAAAATAGACCATTTATTCATGTTTGTACAGCATTGAGTTTAAAACGAGCTGGCCCTCATTAAAGCTCTGAAGTGGTATAAAACAAAGAATGGCCAAATAACTATTTTCACCTTCTTGAAATGCTGCTTGAAATTCATTAGTCCCGAAAACTCAACAGAAGGAAGTGAAGGGGATGGAGCTACTTTTGTAGTCTAAATGTTGGCACAGATTTTCAGATCTGCTTTTTAGAAATCAGATCACAATCAAATATAAAAGAAATCCTCAAACAAGCAAAAAAGCCCTACAACTGAGTGCAAGTTGGGTGTTAAAGGGTAATCTCCTAACCATGCCCTCCAGAGTGAATCACCCTGCAAGTGTTCTGTGCAGGCTCCATCTTGTCTTTTGGTCCAAGGCATAATCACAGGAGAAGGATTTCAAAAGGCAGGAATCCTGCTTGGCTGCTTAAGTGGCACTAATGATACATTTGCTCCAGTTACTCACGTAGATCATCTCCATGAGGAATAATGGGGACTCAGATAAAAGGAGCATTGGAACTACCAGCTGTCCATGTGACAGCCGTGTCACCAGCCTGCTGCTAAGCCCAGGAGTGTTCAGGGCATGATAATCTGCCTTATCTTAAAAGAAGTGGATCTTTACTGATTTTATTAGCATCTGCAAGCAGCAACCAGGAGACTAATTTGCCTGTTTCTCAATAAATTTTCAGTTATGCTGCTTAGAAAAGGCTCACTGCACATACAGAGTGAGAGGATGGGCTCAGACAAAAGAGTTTGCCTCTAAAAGTGGCCAACTCCCACTCCAGCCATTAAAATACATTGATTTGCATGGAAAAAAGGACTTCACATTCAAGTTCTCATTCTTTCATTTTTTCACTGTCTAGAGGGAATACATGCTATTTCAAATTTATTTAGATGCCTATTTGTTAGCATTTTTATTAAGCTAAAAAATAACACTTTTGAGAGGAAGATTAAAGTACATAAAGCATAGAGATTTTTTGATGGTAGTTTACAATAAATACCCTAACGTTCCAAACACTCCAGTTAACTGACGAGTTGCTGTCCAGTTACTTATGGAATGAATCACAGAATGGTTTGGGTTGGAAGGGACCTTAAATACCACCTAGTTCCAACCACCCTGCCATGGGCAGGGACACCTCCCACTCTCCTGTGTTGTTCACAGCCCCATCCAACCTGGCCTTGGACACTTCCAGGGATGGGGCAGCCACAGCTTCTCTGGGCAACCTGTGCCAGGGCCTGCCCACTCTCACAGTGAAGAATTTCTTCCTAACATTTATCTAAACTTGCCCTCTGACCATTTAAAGCCATTCCCCTTTGTCCTATGACTCCAGACCCTTCAAAAATGTCCCTCTCCAGCTCTCTTGTAGCCACCTTTAGGTACTGGATGGTTACTTAAATCCTTCAACATTAAATAATTATTGTCTCAGATACAATGTCTATTCCTGAAAAACAAAACTTCCTGTTTTTTCATGTCCTAATTAGTTTCTTGACATATAATGAACTAGCCAAAGAAATTAAAAAGCTTTACCTTTTCTGCACCTATAGGAGAGATCACTGCTGACAAAAGCTGTTTTAATTTAAGTAACACTCATGGTTAGTTTTGCCAGATCTCTCTGTGTATCCTCCCATGGCATCTCACACACTTAATGCAGCATCTTCTCCTCTGGCTTTGAGAAATTTAACCTCACCATTCTCAGATGTGCTCAGAATGCTCTTACCATTCCAGGTGAATGGTGCTCTCTTTCCTCCCAGCCTGCCCCTCTCACCAAGAGATCTTCATTCTACATCTCCAACTGCTCTGAAATTTTCTGAACAATCTTATTAATGCTTAAATTTTTGCTGCCAAGATCCTTTAGGGACTGCTCTCATCCCATGTACCCCACAGAACTGCAAAGCCTTTCCCTTTTAGCAGACAACATCATCACTGGGTTTTGCCTTCTGCCAACAACCGCTTTCACACATCCACCCAAGGTACGGCTCGTAGAAGACATGCCCCAAGCAGATGTGCATCTCTCTCTGGTTGATTTAAGTCTCTTTCCTTAAAATCTTTTTAATCTTAGTGTCCTCAGAACATTGAAAACAGCCAGGTTACTGCTTCATTAGTTCCTTATATGCTGCCCTTGTAAGTACTGCCCAGCTCCACAGCAATACATGTGTGTTCCCAGGTCAGGTCAAATTTGTGTGAAGATTTGTCAGTCAACAGGTTCACAATTACTGATTGTACACCAATGGCAACAGGCATGTAAGTAATAATAAAATTAATATTAAACAGCTAATTACAACAAATAATGCTAAACAACTAGTACTAAATGTACCACAGCACAAAAAAGTCCCTTTTGCTCACAATTCTTCATCTGACAGTGGTCTTGTACTGATGTCTGGGGTAGAATGGAGGCAGGACAAACACACACAGCAGCACCCCAGCATCTGACTAATTGCAGAGTAAGGACACCCTGAATCAGAGAGCAGTTTGTGTTTTTGTAGTTACTCTCAATGATCTCTGCTCTGCAAGTGGCCAGTGCCCCTTGGAATGAAGGGAGTGCAGAGCTCTGGCACCTGCAGCCTCCTCTGCAATGAGTTCCCGGCTCTGCCTCCCCTCAGTGTGCAGAGCTGCCTCCAGTACTGAGGGGAAAACCCTCTGCCAGCTTCACACAATGCCCTGTAGATCTGGTATGGAAGATGAACAGTGAACCCTGACCCCTCTTCCACACCACACATGATTTTGATTTCTATAATTTCTCCCTTTAGGCTCTTTTTGAGCCAGATGACAGGCACTTCTGACAGCTGAAGACAGCAAGCTCAGCAGTTCTTCATCCAGAAGGTGCTTGAGGCCTTTGATCATCCTTGTGGCCCTTCTCTTGCACTTTCCAGTCCTGCTAAACACTGTTGACCAGAACTGCACAGAGTACCCAAACCAACACCACACAGTAGCTTTATGCAGTAACATGCTAAGGCTCTATGGTTGGCTCTCTATTCACCTCCTAATAATTCCTAGTGTTTGATTTACTTTCTGACCACTGAACAATAAGCTAATGCCTTCACAGAACTCCTACTTATAACTCCAAGATCTTGCTCCCAAGGGATGATAGCTAGCTTGGTCCTAAAAAAAAGGAAAATATTTTTTCTTTCACATTGAAAGTCCCACAAAAGCCTCAGGAATGTGTCTTAAATGGTACCGTTGTGGTAAGAAAGTGATTTATTATTATTATAATTTAAGAAGAGCATGGAATTAAAAATTGAGTGAAAAGCCTTCAATCTTTTTAGGAAGGACAAATCTAGGAAGCTCAGCCACTGTTTTTATCAGTTTTAATCATGTTAAAAGGTCCACATTAACTTATTCTGAGAGCAAACTACCTGCAACAACATCCTTACAGGACAGCACTGCATACCCACCCCACAGCCTGCACAGTTACAGGCAGAGGAGTTTAGACAGAAATGCACACAAGACAGTTCTACCATCATGTATTCTTTGAAACATCACTCAAATTACTTTTATTTTTGTCTTCTTCCTTTTCCCCTCTCTCTGAAATCTTCTGAAAGTAGTGGAATGATCATTCTCAGAGAGAGCTATCACTGCCTTCAGAGAGATGTTGGTAAAACTCAGACATGCCAGACACTTAAATGCACACAAGCAGAACAGCACTTTCAAAGTCAATTAGCTTGAAAATATAAACATGTTCAAGTGCTCTCTTGGATTAGGACCCCACAGGCAATTTACAGCCTTGGCTCCTGCAGTTCACTGCATTTTTACTTCAAAACCACTTAAGCTCAGCCACACAGTAACAACAAAAGTTCTGAAATGTGATCTGCCCAGAAACAAGCTCATTCTGTTCTATTTATCCAAGATGAAGATGACAAATGAGAGTTTAAACAGATAGTTGAATGCAGACCCTTCCCTACCTCTCCTGAATGTATATGAGGCGACCCTTGAGTGTTGTGTTCAGTTCTGGGCCCCTCAGTTCAGGAAGGATATTGAGGGGCTGGAGTGGGGCCAGAGAAGAGCAACAAGGCTGGTGAAGGGACTGGAGCACAAGTCCTATGGGGAGAGGCTGAGGGAGCTGAGGGTGTTCAGCCTGGAGAAGAGGAGGCTCAGAGGTGACCTCAGCACTGTCTAGAACTACCTGAAGGGAAGTTCTGGCCAGGTGGGGGTTGGTCTCTTCTCCCAGGCACTCAGCAACAGGACAAGGGGGCACGGGCTCAAGCTCTGCCAGGGGAAATTGAAGTTGGAGATCAGGAAAAAATTCTTTGCAGAGAGAGTGCTCAGGCATTGGAATGGGCTGCCCAGAGAGGGGGTGGATTCCCCATCCCTGGAGGTTTTTAAACTGAGATTGGCCGTGGCACTGAGTGCCATGATCTGGTAAAGGGACTGGAGTTGGAGCAAGGGTTGGACTTGATGATCTCAGAGGTCTTTTCCAACCCAATCGATTCTATGATTCTATGATATTTAACTCAGAATTTTTTCACATCTGCTTGGCTGTGGTGAGAACAGAGCTGAAGGCAGGGAAAGGGTATCCACACTGTGAGTAAGAGGCTGTTTTCCTTAGGCTGTTTATACAGATCCTGGTGACAGCCAGGCTCCAACAGAGCCAGGCCCAGGGAAGGAACCACAGGTCAGAATTGTCCTGGGGAACAACCTCTCTCCCCACTGAGCACACAGCACCAGCTCCCTGGTCCCTGCCCAGGACAAAGTGCTGTGCCTGCTCACCTGTACCAGCCAAGTCAGGTCTTACCACTCTGATTTCCCTTTCCAAAAGGGGAATGTCCAGGCTGCTCTCTGCAATTCACTTCCAAAGGGCTGATACTCAACGTTTGGGTGATGTCCTTTACTTGCAGCCCATGCTTGAACTGTGAATAGTCTGGATGCATTACAGAAAGCAACTGGAGGGAACCTAAAACCTGCTCAATCATCAGGACAACTCTGAATACAGCACAGGAGTTCAGATGAAGAGAAAATTCTAAACATGTCTACACACAGCTCTCAAAATAGACTAGATGAAGTTAGCTAACAAAATTTTTATTACTTGAATAATAAGTTGATGTGGTTTTTCTGAGAATAAGTCAAGGTTACATAAGTCTTCTGATGCAGGAAATTTATTTTTTTTAATGTAACCTTGACATATTCTCGAAAAACCCGCCATCAGCTTATTATGCAAAAGCTAAAGAATGAGCTACACCAGCCATAACCTTAGATATACTGAAAACAACTTGAAAGGTTCTTAGACAAAATCCACGAGCCAAAGACAGAGAGAAAGCTTCCTTCAATACCTTAGATGACTAGAAATGGTGACCACTTTCAAGCATGCAATTCAGGTTAAATAAGATAGTGCAGTCACCAGATGGTCACCTACAAAAGGAAAGTGGGGCCAACCTGTAAACCCTCTCTGAGTGGTGCCACTGATATAGTGATTATTGACAAATCAAACCATGTTGACAAGATAAAGAAGCAGGTGACAAGGTTCATGTTATTTCATCTGGAAATGAGACTTTAAATAAAAACCCAAATTAAATACAGTATTATTACTGTAAGATTTTTGGATGAACAGAGTTGACTTTGTGAGACACAAAATGAAATTTTTTCAGGTTGCTGGATCAGGAAAAAGAAGTCTTTTACAGACTTCTACAGTCTGACAAGCCTATCTTTTTTTATTAACTCCTAAGAAAGATGAAGTCTGAAAAGAAATCTCCTGTTGCATTTCTATGGCTTGAAATTGTTTTCTCTGCAATGTAAGCTGGTTGCACCATTAGGAATGCATGGCTTTGTGTAAAAACATAAAGTTGGAGGTAACACTACATGCAGCCCACAAACCAACAAAGCAGACAAATCATAAAGGACATATAAACCAACAAAGTCAGATGGAACCTTCCTGAATTGATTCCTTAAAGGCACATTAGACATTTCAATTTTGTGCCAGTAAAGTCTCAGAGAACATTTCAATATGTTCTTAGAACACGGGATTAAAAAACAAAATATGTAAAAGCTCATTTTAGTAATCTGAAACCTCTGTGTGTGGTAACTGATACAAATCTGTGATGCAACTGATTGGCCCTAGAACAATTCTTAAGTCTCAATGTGGTTTTTACTTCTCTTAAAAAAATAAGCCTGTTACTTCTGTCATTAACCTGCCAGGCCACTACATGACACATTTAGTTCTGCTTTTCCCAAAATCAGTATTATTTTTCCTTTTGAAAAAAACCTTCATGTGCTAACAAATAAAACATAGCATCCCTTTTAATTGTGAAACAAGTAATTGCTGACACAATTTAAATTCTCCAAGTATCCTTGGAGTAAATTCCTTCAAGATATCTGTAAAAAAAAGCATATAATTACAGGAACGTTGGTGGCCATCCAGCTGTTTACTCACCCATTTCTTGTCTGGTACTGCAGATTCCTGTCCCATATTTTTCTAACTCACTGGTCACAGTTTTCAAAGCATTAACATCTGTTTCTGCAAAGCCGAGGTAGTTATAAGAACCCATATTGATTACATTCTTGATAGTCCTTCCTGTAAACCTAGAATTAAAGCAAATTTTAAACAACAGTGCAACTTTCCCTCCAGCAAGGAATGAAAAGAAAAAAAAATCCCCCAAATTTTTCCACCAAATTTTGTTCTGCTTTCAAATTCCTATTTGGGAATTTACAATCCTAATACTTTAACAACCAAGAAGTTGTTCCAGCCTTTCTCTTTTTTTCTGACTAAATACTACTTGTTGGCCAGAATGTTTCCTATAAGCCAAGCTGTAGATGGCAATATCCTGGTATGAGGTGAAAGGCTGCTTTTATGGATTTAAACAAACAAACCAACACAGGACTTGATTTAAGGAACAACTTACAGACACTAATTTTTCAAGCAAATTGTCAACAGCTTCCACAAAGCCATCAGTGTTTTCACACACAAATTAAATGTGATGAAAGTGTTGTGGGAAACACCATGATATATTTTCAATAAGCTGAAATACAGCCAACCTACACATTGTCAATGCAGTGAAATCCCACAGCTATTTAATTCAGTTGCAATACTCCAAAATCTTCAAGGTGTAATCTGCTTAAACCCCACTGCCAATGACTCGCTGTGAAAGAAAGAGGCCACACTCATGCAATGCAAGAAAGGATGAATTAAATCCCAACCCAGGGATACAACAAATTTTGTTGTAATATCCTGAGTAAAGGTCTGTTGTTATAAAAGAAGCACCAGCAGTTTGACTTGTGCTGACACAGCCAAACCAACCTCTTTGTGACAGAGTTGGAAATCCATACTGCATTTCCAAATAATTCCAGAAGGAAAGGGTCAGATTGCCAGCACGGTACTGATTGCAGGAAGAAATATATTGATGTGTATTAGACTACACAACTTTCTGTGCTTTGCAGATGCCTGGTCCTGCTCTTTGGCCACAACAACCCCCTGCAGCGCTACAGGCTGGGCACAGAGTGGCTGGAGAACAGCCAGGCAGAAAGGGACCTGGGGGGACTAATTGACAGGAAGCTCAGCATGAGCCAACAGTGTGCCNGCATGGAAGTTGTAGCCAGGTGGGGGTTGGTCTCTTCTCCCAGGCACTCAGCAATAGGACAAGGGGGCACGGGCTCAAGCTCTGCCAGGGGAAATTGAAGTTGGAGATCAGAAAAAAATTCTTTCCAGAGAGAGTAATCAGGCATTGGAATGGGCTGCCCAGAGAGGTGGTGGACTCACCATCCCTGGAGGTTTTTAAACTGAGATTGGCCGTGGCATTGAGTGCCATGATCTGGTAAAGGGACTGGAGTTGGACCAAGGGTTGGACTTGATGATCTTGGAGGTCTTTTCCAACCCAATTGATTCTATGATTCTATGATCAGGAGCATTCTTTGGAAGCTGAGAGTTGCAGAGTGTGAGATGACTCACCTAAATGTCCAGTTGTAATCATCTGTCACACGTTCCATGAGGTCAAACTGTGGCCCAGGGACACTGCAAATTGGACGATTCCAGTTATCCCGTATTCTCAAATAGAGGTTTCGGGTGTAAAAGTTCTCAAAATCTTGATAAAGTGGCACAAAATCCTGGTTTGAAAACATGCACAGGGTTATGTTGCTGGCCAAATGTCTGCTTCTGTACCCAAGTCACTCCCATTAACAAGGAAAAACTGATTCATTAGTAAACAGCTATAACAGCCACATGATCCTACGTCACACAGGACTCCAAACACCAAATATCTCATTTTAATTCTTTTGAAACACAGTTTTGGATATTTTAGCAAATACAGACTTTAATTCTTTTGAAACACAGTACTGGATATTTTAGGGGGTGGAGTTGGTTCTTGGTTTTGGTGGGTTTCTTTTTTTTTTTGGTTGGTAGATTATTTTTTAAAATTGTTAACAAGTTGGTTTAACTCTCCATATATACCATGAAAGTTGGAAATGGAAAAATTTAAGATTCTTTCACTTGGAGAAACCAACTGCTTCAAATTGCACATCTTGCTACGTGTGGAGC
Organism: Sakesphorus luctuosus; assembly: GCA_013396695.1. NCBI lineage: Eukaryota > Metazoa > Chordata > Aves > Passeriformes > Thamnophilidae > Sakesphorus > Sakesphorus luctuosus. The sequence continues at coordinate 953,456 of VWZD01009260.1, forward strand.
AGATTGGAAAACTAGGATGAAGAATTTGATGAAATGCTGCATACATTAGATAAGCACTAGTCCAGTGTAAGTGATCTGAGCATTACTGGTCTAGACCGGACATGCAAACAGCCAGTTTAGACAATTGGTTTTGATGGAAATTTCTATTCATGGATTTTACTTGGAACTTAAATTTTAAAAACATAAGGAATCTTAACAAGTTTTATATGAAACAGCAATATATCCATGTTGGACATTGGATACAACACAAAAAAAAGAAAATTTAACTGGCACAGCTGGAATCAACAAATGGCCAAATCAAGAAGTGAATTGAAAATGGCATTCCTTAAGTTGCACATACACCTTTGAAAAGATAAACCAGGAAACAATTTCAGGAATTTTATTTGCAAGAGGAACAGTAAAACAGTAACACTATTCCCATTTTTCCTACGTTGTGTCAGGTGTCATTGTAAATGACCACTCAAACTGCACAGAGAATGAGGAGTAACCAAAAATTCTAAACAAAACTGGAAGGCAGAAACTTGGTAAGGTGCAAGTTTCACTTAGAACTATGTGGGATGAAAAAATTTCTAAGTCAGGCAAGATTTCAGGCTACATTCAGTATGTGCTGGGCCACGCTGTGACCAGCAGTTCAGCAAACATGAGCCAGCAATTACAAAAATCACTGCCTGTGGCTGTGAAGGCAGCCAGACAGGACAAAGACAAATCGGGGCTTAAGACACTTGGCAGGATGATATATTTAACAATAAGGCATTTCTGAGTCTCCTTTTTCTGTGGATCAACCTAACACACTGAAATTCTATTTTTCTGAGAGTATTATGACACTCTTAGAACAAGGTGAACATCTCTCTGGGCAAAAATCATGATTTTACCTATATATATCATTACATAAATGTGCACATGCATAAAACTACTGCAGTGTGTGTCATTCCTCTCATCCCTATGCAATATTCTGTAAGATGAAAGATGGGTCCTTGTCACTTGGACAGGTTGCTGTAAATCACTTGCAAGCAGGGGAAAACTCAGCTGTGGATACAGAATGTCTTTTTCATACATACTTTTTGTTGTTCTCTCTCTTCAGCAATGTTACGCTTTTCTAGTCCCCAGGCTCTCATAAAATCTCGCAGGTAGCCAAATATTGTTCCCACTGCAAAACCCACGAAAGTAAAAACTGCAACATACATTGGTGCCTGTTCAAAGTGCTCAATAAATGTCTTTTTGTAGAGAGTTCCGTTGGAGACGCCATTCTTCTGAAAATACAGAACAGAAACTTGGGATTAATACATTTCGTCTCATCAAAGCTCAGACCTCAGACCTTGAGGCAAAGCTGCTTCTTTATTTAGGAGAGACATTTAGACCTCCCAAGGTATCAGCTGAAGAGAGGACCTTGAACACTGCAGTTCGTACTGACCACTTCAAGTATTTTCCTTTTTCTCTCCTCTCCACCAGTGTCCTCAATTGCAGGTGCCTTCAACACCACTCCCTCGTCTCTTTTGAAACATGTGAAACCTCTGCAGGATTGGCAATATATTATTGTGTAATTGGACAATTATTTCAAAAGTGATTAAATGGAAACCACAATACTCTTGTCTCGCAAGACAGAGCCATAAAAAGGGAAGGGCAGCATTAAAAACTCACCTACACTGTTCCTGACTGCCTCTGGAAGGCTTGTGTAACCCATTGCAGCAACTAACCTATATACAACAAATCCTGCCTCAAACAGGGCACCTTTGCCACCATGTTCTTCAAACCTGAGGGGAATATCCAAACCCATTGCAATTCCAGCCTTCTGTTTCTGTTCGGATTTCACAAACGCTTTTAATCACATTTTCACTGACCTCTCCCACGCTTCTCAGGGCTCTTAACCACAAAATGCAGAAGAGTAAAAGAAAAAAAAAAGAAATAAAAAAGAAAGAGACACAGAGATACCCTTGATTGTTTGCATTAGTGAGCCCACTGTGAGCAAATTCTAAGAATTTACAACAGTATGTGGACACAACATTTTGTCATGAAAATATTCCAGTATTTCCATTTTCAAATTAGAGACACTGAATTTTTCAGTTGCCACCTTCTTAAAACAACTTATATTGAAAGAGAGGGAACTCCCTTATTTCTGGAAAATATGTTGGCCCTGACAGTTACTGTCTGGCAATGGCCAACTTGCCAATTTAAAAATAGCAAAATGTAATCCAGAAAAAATAGTTCCCCGTTAGAAAAAGAAAAAAAATCCAAGGCAAACATTTAGAGCATAATATAAAGCAAGACTACCAGCATATGAAGAAATACCATTCAAACATTGCTGCCTGTGAGATGGATGAATTAAAAAAAGGGGATTATCTAGTTGTGTAATGTAGCAAGCTGAAATGGAATATTCATATTAAGAACAATTGCCAGTTCTCTGTACTTATAGGAGAGTATTATTGATCTTTAAAATGTCTTCATCTTCAAGGATTTTGATTTCAGTTGTAACTTGCTGTCCAATCCTGGATTCACAAAGTTTTTTGGGGAGAGAGAGAAATAAAAAAATAAAGGTAAAAAAGCACGTTGGGCACAAGAGAGAATAAAAAGGTTTTGAAGGAAACCCAGAAAGGAATTAAAAATGCTGGTAGAGCTGAACAAACCCACATTTAGACTTTGGAAAGACTTATTGCCATGCAAGGGAGAAGGAATGCAGGGCTGGCCCTCCCCGTGAGAGGGGACACCTTTGAAGCAATGCCACACATGCACTCCTACCTCCAGCTAATTGCTCTTTTAGGGCAACCTATTTACCATGAAAAACATTTTATGAGGATGAGTTAAATACATGGCCAAGTCAAATTTCACATGAGTCACAACAGCTGTGTGCACACAGCCATCAGATAAAGTATTTCAGGTTAAGCTCAGTCATATTGCCTTACATTTGCCACGAGCTCAGAGCATATTTATGGCCATCTATGGAGATTCAACTGGCATTGTAGCTTGATGTGCTGGATTCAGTTGGCATCAAGCTGTGATAATGTGACAACACACCTGAGCCCAGGGGAGAGAATTATCATGTTTCTGTTTATCAGTTTTATTAAGAAACACTTTAATGCTGTCTATCTTATTGGTAAAGGAACAGGGAAGCTTCTGCACTGCCACACTCTTCTTCCACAATAAAACTCTTCTGTTGTGGAATCCTTATTTCAGCTGCTGCCATTTGATGCAGTCAGTATGAGATGTGTTTAAAAAGGCAACCACTCTCACCTACTGTCCTGAGTACAAACAGCTGGTAGGAAATGACACCCATAAGAGTGAGGAACTAAGAATCCTGAGAGCAGGTTGTGCTCCACATTCTCCAGTCTATGAACGATGAGAACCAAGAGTCTCCAAACAGCCCGAGGCCGGTATAAGGCTGGCAGAACAAACTAAAAAAAATACACTGACATCTTGTCTAAAAACTGAAGTGAGGAAACCAAAGAGCATTTCCTCCATTCACAAAAAAGCAAGGAAAGAGTGTCATATTGGGAATAAACAAAACAACTGGGTTTGCTGCTTCTGGAAGGTGGTAGTGGGGTGTTTTTATGTGGCAATTCAAGTCCAAGCATAGGATATGGGTGACTGACTGAACATCACAAGGAAGTTCAGCAATCTCAGACAGCCTGGACAGTCAGTGGATCAATGGGTGGCTGTCATTTGGCACTTCTGTTGTGTTACTTTATATGTGTTATCATGAAGCTGAACTTGAGAAGGAAGAGGTGGATTTGGAGACTGTGCATTTAAAGCATGCAGACAGCGAGGAAAGATGTTATTCAGCTGCTGCTGGCACTGAAAGCAGAGAGAGCAGATTTACTCCAAATGCCTGAAATGATCCAGAAGACCATTAGTTACACCATTCCCCAGCAGGTGCTCTGCTGGATTGTGCACTCCCAAGTTCATTATTATCTGTAATAACACCTGCAGTGGACAGGGCACTGTTGAGCTCCGTGTCTTCTGCTGTAGCAAGTGATTAAGCAAAGATTCTAAAATATATATATTCTCCTGAGTTCCACCAATTGCTGGCTTTGAGGTTTCATGGGTCTGAGCTTGTGTTATGTTTAACGATAATTATGAATGTGCTCTTAATTTCTGAAACTACAAATGCTGCAAAAATGAATTGCAACATTTGCTAATTGATTTAATCTCTAAAAAAGTGTTTCCTTTCTATAATAAAATTAGCTGATAGTGTCATGACCATTTACTTTGACCACTGTTATCTGTTCAGCTTTCCTACTCAGCCAATTACACAACTCATAATTTTCTGTCATTAAATAAATTCTGCCTCTCCCTTTGTGCCTTCCCAAGCTAGAAGAATCTTGATCTATACAGTTCTAGTCTAGTCTCCTTGTTGTTACACAAAACCAAACAATAAACAAAAAAATTCTGTATTTTAATGCTCAACTTTCTTTTCAGCCTACAAAGTTCAATAAAACCTTTCTGAGATGCAGAGGAAGTGAATTAAAATTGGATAAACACTTGAGGGTACAATATGGATTTATACATCTACAAATAAAGTTTCACCTTCTTTTCTGTTGGTTTTTGAAGACTGTTTGCCTTCTGCCACAGTTCACAGTTTCAAAAATATCTCTTATGATTACACATAACCTTCCTCAATTGCAAAAATACCTCATTTAGAGCACACTGCTATTTGTGCATTCTTAGGACCATTTACCCTTCCAATTAATTAATTATTTTTTATTTAGTGACCTACAACTTGTCTACTGTTTTATCAACAATACAAACTACCAACAAGAAATTTCTGCAGTGTTTGCTCTTCAAACCTAATTTTCACTCAGCTGAAGAATTCTTTATTGTCAACATATTTTGTCACCTCTTTCTCCTCACTCTTTTTTCCAGACCATTGTGAGAATATGAGAGAGCACAGACCCAATAAGGGATCCCTGGGAGTCCATTCCCTGCATCTCCCAGGTCATCTTTCCAAAAATCATTTATCTGTAACCCCCAATTACTCTGACAAAAAGGCCAAGTTAAGAAACAGCCCAGAGTTACTCAGCAATTTTCTGTTTGGCTTCCTTTAAAAATCTTGACTAAATACCCTTTGTGATATGCTAGTCCACATCTTATTGGCTTTTTTTAAACACTGTGCTAGCATTCCAAGTCCAAACAGTTTCTCAGGAGCCTGTCACAGAGTGTGCTTTCCAAGACAAATGCTGGAAGTCTATGGATGCAACACAAGGACACCCAATGCAGGAAGGCTACGGATGAAATTCAATCAAATGGACGTTCTGCCATGAAATTTGACAAATGGATTTCACTGACCTCTTGGGAAACAAAAGCACAATCAGGGCATGCAACTTCTATGTGCTGAGTCTTTTCTTAGCTGGTTTCCAGTAAGACACTGCAGCCAGAGAATTTCTGGGCAAGATTTTGATACCAGGGAAGCCAACAGGAGTGATGCCAATGCAGCAAAGTCAGCTTTAAATTAAATACCTCTTAGATTTCCATATTCTTTAGTTACCCAAAGTCTTTTGAAACTCTCCCATAATGAAGAACCCCCTCTTAAGTGCCTTCAGTTTTTCAAATGGAGAAATTTGACAACAAATGTAACAGTGCTATTACAATGGGCATCGTTCTAAAATACTGAATATAATAGTCACACAATCTTAATCAAAATAGCTTCCTCTAATAATAATGCAAACTAATCTTGAAGTCTAAGAAGCACACTCCTAGTAACACCTTTGTGAGGAATAGTTACAAAATATATTTGCATTAGCAAAGAACAACATAGGATAGCTATGCAACAGGATGAATAATACTTAAATATTTGTTCACACTACCCTCAAAGCTAGGAGATAATTTTTCATTGCATTTAGGTCCTGCAGCCTCTGCTGGAATTGTGCTAACTGGCATGAGCCAGATTCACATGAAGGGGAGAGGGAACAGTTGAACAGCACAGAGTGTCACAGCACCAAACCTGTGTGCTGGCCCTGCTTAAACTACCAGCAAAGAGGTGCCCACTCAGGCTGGCACAAGGTGTGAGCAAACCTGTGTGAGTGAAGCTACATCAAGGAAACAGACCCAACAACTCAGGTTCTCATGCAAGTCTGTTCTGTGGAGACAACAAGCTCTAAAGAAGCCCAGAAATCCCAATCTGTTCCTTGAAACTTCTTAATTAAATATTTTCAGCTACTTTCAGTATAGCAGCAGTAGATGCAGACAGGTATATCCTTGAAATAAAACTACTAGGAGAACAATAAAGTCTTTTTCTTTGAATATAAGTGCCCTGCTAGGAATAGAATCTGATCCAGAAGCAGATGCAGCTTTATTTTATGCATGTTTCTAGATCAGATTTCATCAAGATGTTGCATAGAGCCTATTAAAAAACAATGCAAGCTGACTGATCTCCATAATGCTCCCCAGACAGATAAGAACATGAAGAGATGGGTGTTGAAAACTGTGGACCAAGTGACAGCCACGTTTGCTCAACATCTACCAGACTTCAAGATGACAGTGAAAATCTTGAGCAAATTAGGACAGTGCATTCCTACAGCAAAAACACTGATGGGAGAACAGACATAATCACTGAGGGATTGCAGATGGTTTGCTTCTAAACAGATGTTTCCTCCCCAGCATTTGAGGAAGAGCAGCTGGGACAGAACCCTAAATGGGAATGATTTCAGATGTCCCAGGATGTGAGAGACAGCCACGTGGGTAAGAAGATAAATATCTACATAAATAATGATGTCAATAAATGGCAGGTCCTACAGAGGCCTGTAACCTTCGGGAGCAGGAGCTGAGGATGGGGCATTACAGAGACCCATTTCAGCCATGAGAAGGGGATGGTCCAGCTGAATCCCACTCATGGCTTGCTACTGGATAGTCACAGCCTGAAGTGTGATGTGCAATTCTGTGTCATAATCACTGTATTTCCCCCCAGATCACCCAGGCATCCCTTAGAAACTGAGGAATTCTGAGTGGATTCTGCAGTTCCCAGGAGAACTAAAAAAGGAATGGAAATTAAGAAAATCTAAAGTTCCCTATCATGAATATACCACAGACACAAATGCAGATTGCTTCACAAATCTCCTGGCAATGATACCCTTCACTTCAACTGTGTGGTATTTCTTTTCTGGAACAACACATGCCAGATCTTACGTGCCCAAGTTTCTAAACCATAAACCAAAAATGGCTACATGGGGAATTCATAGGTTACTGAGATATAGAGACAAGACTTAAATTAAAAATAGTTATGAAACTTCTAAGTTTAGAAGGTGTTAAAATGAAGGTCACAGCCTCTTGCAATGTGACAAAGCCATGAGAAAGTATAACCTTCACACAGCATAAATAGCAACCAAGACAAAAAAAATCTTATTTGTGTGTCTGCAGAATCCTTGTTTAGAATGATTATTGATTCATATTGAAGTTTCAAGAAAAAAACAACATACCTGGTAGTAAAGCAATCGATAAGGACTAAGAGTAAAGTCTCCAAGACTGTCCAGAAGGTTTAGGAAATAGAAGACACTTTCAAAATCACTTAGGAATCCACACACTCTTGAACTTGCCAGAGATTGAGAATTTAACAACTCAGAAATGCTGGAAAGTCAAGCTCCCTGTAAACAGTATTAAATGCTGCTTGTTCTGTTCTGCTGCTGGAGGTTTGTATGAAAACTGGGTCTTCTCCATGCTTTTTACAAGCACCAGGAAATGGCTTTTGATTTGTTAATCAACTGCCACCTAATTACTGACTAAAACAAGGCAGCCTCTCTTCGAGGCAGCATCCTGCAGCAAACACCACAAAGGTATGAAAGGGCAGGATCCTCACCTTCCAGACTTGCATTATGTTTTCAGGTGAACACAAGTTAAACTCTAACACATTCATCTGGCAATAATTCTTTCAGCACCAAATAACCAAGTCCTGCAATGCTGACTATGACACTAATACCATGAAAATGCAGATGTGAATGACAAATGCATTGGAAATATACCTGGGAAATTGAAAATATTGTTCTGTAATTAGGAAAGCAATACACATACTATGCAATTTTCAGACTAACCCTTTACTCTGATGCTAAAGTGATACTTTTGAGAGCCATATAGCAGGTTGGGAGGATACAGGAGACTTACTCATAAATAATGTTCAAGAACATTCAGCAGTGGCAGGAGTTCCAAATGAGAAGAAACATCAACTCAGAAAATACACATTTCAGTGTCTTAGTTCTCTAAGTTTTTATGCACACATTTATATTCATTAAAGAAGTCTCTTAGCCTGGTATATCAGAATTTCTAGCCCTGCACACACTACAAGCAACGTGCACTCCAGCTCCAATGCATATTTAATTGCAATGATTAATTAAACTGTTTACTGTGCATAATTTTTGAAAAACCCATAGAAAACATCAGCACATCTTTTTATCTGGTATGAATTGAGTCCATCAAGTAGAACTGCAAGTTTCAGAATGGTCACACTACAGTGTTTGCCAAAAGAAAAACCACATTCAACTCTTTACAGCAAAGACTCAGGAGAAATGTCAGTAAAAACCCATGAAAACACAATCTGATGATGGGGAGAGAAATCCTAGAAAACATTATTTTGAACTTCAAGCACCAGAAATTGCAATATCATAGAATAGCATCATAGAATCGATTGGGTTGGAAAAGAGCTCCAAGATCATCAAGTCCAGCCCTTGGTCCAACTCCAGTCCCTTTACCAGATCATGGCACTCAGTGCCACGGCCAATCTCAGGTTAAAAACCTCCAGGGATGGGGAATCCACCCCCTGTCTGGGCAGCCCATTCCAATGCCTGATTACTCTCTCTGTAATATAAACCATATGTAAACCATATGTATTATGTATATAAACCATAACAGCTACTATTCAATACCAAGTAACTAAAGCACTTATATCAACCGTACACAGGAGACCAAAACTTGCATGGTAAATTTTCCCAATGGCTTTACTTCTGTACACTGCAAGCAATAATAAGAAATACTAGAAAGAAAAAGGAGTATGTTCGCCTTATGCAGCTACTATTCTGCCATTACTCCCAGAAACTTCCAGGACTCAGCTTACTGTAACTAGGAAGGCATGAGGGCAAAGATGGAGCTTAATAATTTGGAATTATTAGAGACAAAGCAATAAAGAGAGACACTTCCAAACAGCAGAAGGTATTTCCTAACCTCACAGCAATTACAGGGTAGAAGGGCAGGCACGTTGGCCCAGAGAGAGCTGGATGAAGAGCCTTGGTTACAGCAAGCTGACACAACTCATGGTGCCAAGTTGCAGAGTGCTTGTTATGATTTCCAAACCTTATAGAAAGCTGCAGGATTCACACTGCCAGGCCACATCAGCATATCTCCTGATCACTCAAATCCTATGGGACTGAGTTAAAACTAAACAAACAAACAAGACGCTGATGAAGTGGGAGCACTTCAAAGGCTGCCAGTTTCTGCACATCACTGGCCATGATCTACCAATACAGGAAACTTCTTCCAGAAGTGAGTCAGCATTTAGAAATTCATCTCAAACACATTTTTGATAAGAAATCAGTATTTGTTGGGATCAAGACTGCAATTGAATGGAAAGATACTTGAGATGTTCTAATCAGACTGTTAATGATTTTGCCGAGTGTGGATTCTGAGCTAACATGAAAAAATCCACCAACTCAGTTTCCTCCACGGTGACTTTGCAAAGAACACTAAAAAATGTAATGATCCATCAAATTCCTCTCCATGCAAAATTCCCTTGTGAAGAAAATGCTGCATCTTCTGCACAAAGTTGCTTACAAATCCTCATTAGATCCCAGATCTTTTCCCATTACATGGCACAACAGCTTCAAATAGGGCCAGGACAGAAAGAGTTTAGCAGTGAGACACACATTGCCCATGAGAATAGATGTGGCCATGGATCCTGGATGCCAAATACATTACAAGCTGAAATCTTCATGTGCTGAACCTTCAGAAGCAGTCCCAGGCCACCCTTCATTCCTGAGATGACAGCACCAGTTTGGATAAAGACTTCTGGAAGGTGTAATACATTCCTTGCTAAAGGAGCACAAATGGAATTTATGGCATTCACATTTCCTACCTGAAAGTTGCATATCATTAGAATAATTTGCACATTATTCTAATTATTCTGAGAGTTATGTACATGTTAAGTTGAAACTGTGTGCCCTTCAAGACATTCCCATTATTGCAAGGAGTAACATATTTCAGAAAGGTGACGAAAGAGAAAGTCATTGCCAATTTTGTTCATGCAATCAGAGTTTAGCGGGATTTGTGCTACCTCCTCCAAGGTAATTAACTACTTTGAAATGATATTTAAATACAGATATCTTGACATACCACAGAAGGAGAGGAGAGAGAGAGAGAGAGAGAAAAATTCCATAATAAACCCCTCCAACAATTTAATGATGAGGAAAGCAGAATTTCTCAAGAACAGCTGGGAAAGGGGCAATCAGATCTGTGTTGTTCGTGTGACAGGCAGGGGAACCAAAACCTCAGTAGGAAGATGACCATCTGGGGAGACCAAGTCCACCTCTGAGCCAGGCTAAGAATTCACCACCGAAAAGGAGCTGTGAGGTGAAAAAAATCTGAATAAATTCATTTATTGCATAGCACATAGGTTTGTAGGACAGAAGATTTCGAGGATTACTCCCAGGAGACAGCCATCCTATGAACATGTCAGGAAAATTAGTAGCTTGACACCCTCAATAACAACAGCAGCTCTTAAGCAAGAAAGCACAAACTCACTTAGCCAGTCATCAGGCACCTTGGCAGCTGTGACCAGGGCACAGTCCAAGCCAGATGCCCCTGACCAAAACCAGCATCACAACCAGCACAGTGATCAAACCAGTACACCATTTCATTTACCAACATGATGAGCTGCCACCCACCCATCATCAGATTGGCAGGAGAAGAACAGAGGGTTTACAGAGTAACCCGGATTCACCAACTTGTGCCCTCACCAGAAAAGCTGCAGAGTTGAACCAACAACAGCCAATGACTTTTTTTTTCACCTAAAAACCTACACAAACAGTGATATCTTTTTCTAGCTATTTTTTTTTTTGAAAAATACCAAGAAAAGGCAGTTTCAATCTGTTATGACTAAGTAATGCCCATGAGGTATCTACGAGGAATTCCTCCAGGTATAACAGCTCTGTAAGAGGCCATCTCTTCCCACTAATTTAAATTTCTGCCTTGTACAACTGGAAAAAACTACTTTTTAATGGCTACTTAATTGTATTTATATTAATTTTTATTAAATTGGCAATTTTATTAAATCCAGTCTTAAAGCTCAAACCAAAATAATTGCATTCTACTCAAAGTACTTGGAGATCAATAGAAAAGAATAAAAAATAAATTGCTACATGATTTATTTTTACTATTTGATATATTAAAATGCTCTTTATAAGTTCTCCCAGTAATTATGTAAATCATAACACTGAAGATGAATGGCTGATTTTCTCTCATCTGAACCTTCTCTAACTATCAGGTTTGCAGAAACACTCTTATATAAATGCTCTCCACAGGTTTTATGGCAGACAAGACAGAGAAGAAAATCCTCACCCCACCACGTACGGATTTTCACCAGCTGATCCACATCAACCTAGAGGCAAACACCTACAGCCTGTGGTTCTTGGCTGAAAAGACACAGGTTAGGAAAAAGAAGCACACCACAAATTCAAGAGACAAAAATCAGGTGCAATAATACTGGGGGAAAGGAGTGACAAGTATATTTTATACTTCAGCAAAGGAAAGCACCTTTTCAAATGCATGGCAAGAAGCAAAAGGTCAACTACATTGGCCTTTGGATTTGATAAATTTTGACCTGTTTTCCAAGAAAGCAATGGCCAATGCCCTCATGTGACCCCTCTGTCTGCAAGAACCCCTCTACTCGGTTTTGAGCTCACAGACCAATTTCAAACAGATCTGATGAGACCTTCAAGATACAAAATTTCCTGAAACCTTCAGAAAAATGTGACCTTCATAGTGGCAAACGGATCCAAATCCCTGACCTGAAGGACAGACAGCAATAACTTTGCTCTTTGGCCATTCCTGGAGGGAGTTGCACAAGCACAAGCAATAACCCATGAACCAGCATCTATTTAGGTCTGAACAAGGTTCAGCACGATCTGTCTCTTGCCCACCTGGAAAGTAAGGACATGGTGGGCAGGGCTGGGATGTTCTGGGGTGGTAGAAGATGCTGGACATTCTTTACCACCTTGAGAAAAAACATGATTGTGGACACTCCAAAAGCCTTTCCTTATCTCCAATATTATTGCTTCCCATATTGATGTGGGGCAAACTGGAAGACAATGCTCAAAACATCACTGCACTTTGGGATTATTTTCAGTAGACATGAGGTTATCTTAACTCAAAGTTTTTATTTATACTGATCATAAAATGGTAGAAATCAAGTGACTTAGGGAAAGCAGAAAATGGAACAGCAAAATCACAGATTTCAGGAGAGCACAACTGTACTCAGAAGTAGCAGGAGATACTATGGTAATATTAAAGGTAAAAGGAGTTTAAAAAAACCTAAACAAAACGGTCATTTCCTAAGAAACTAATATTAAGGGCAAAAGGACAAACCACTGTAGTGCTACTAAGCAGTATGCAGGTCTCAGCTAAGGTCTCCATCCAGCTTCAGGCGCTGCTTTTTGAGAAAGAACAGGTAAGCCAAACGGAGAGAGCTGGGAAGGGAAGCATAAAGGCTGGCCAAGGAAGTTATGAGGAAAGAATTTGAATTGCTTCTTCTAAAGAGAAGAGAAAACCCTAATGATTGGCAGCCTAAGATTCTTCACACCTGTAAAAGGTAACTGCAAGATGAAGAGAGTAATCTATGCTCTGATAAGCATCAATATGCTAAAATCACAGCCAAAGTGATCTAAATCAGACATTAGAAAGAACTTTGTACTGATAAAATCAGTGCAACATGAAGATAGAGCAGTGGAGGTGTTCAAGAAGGCCATGAACAAACCTCTGGCAGGGACACTTTATGTATAGTCAAAGCTAATATTGTCGAACACAAAAGAGCAGAAAACATTGCTGTTGTTTTTTATTGAATCCACAGCTTATGGTCTAAGAGGTTCCAGAACAAGATATTCCAGTGTAAAATCAGCTCTGGATAACACCGTGTCTGCTCTGTTGTACTAGATGACATCTCAAAATACTTTTAAGCCTCATGATCTATTTTCCCATTTACCTGATGTTCAGAAACCTCAGCATGACAGGAAATGTGGAACAGAAAGACTGGAGAAGAGCTGATACACATTTTCACAGGGCCAAATGCAAGCAGAGAGAGAGAACCTCTGAATCATGGATGCTGGAAGAAGCAAATAGATATACAGAGTTTCTGCTTAAAATTTAAATAAAATTAATTACTCTGTATTTGGAGAGCTTAAATCTGTTAAGCACAATTTACAAATCTGGGAACAAAGTTCTGCCTAATAAAAGACCATATAGAGTGTTTTAACTCCTCTTTTGTGGCCAGACAAACCCCTGTTATCTTTGTCACATTGACATCTTTACATACCACCATTCTAGTATATCAATGCTCTGAAAGGATATTTCTTTGATTTTTCCTTAGAGTAACACTTCTCTCCACACATCTGTGCCTGTTCTCCTAAATTTGGGAAGTACAGAGAGAGAGCAACAGTGGCTGGCAAAGCACAGACTGGGTAGGGCCATGTAGAAGGGATGTGCTGAAGTTCTGACCAGCAACGCACTCTCCTGACCTGCCTGACATCTTTCAGCAGTCACAGGAGGTGCCTGGACACCTGTATTATTTCGTGTCAACCATAGATAGCCAAAAGGAAGGCTCACTCTCTCTTAGAATGTAGTTTTAAAATATAAATGTTTGAAATACCAGTCAGTCTTCTACTTGGAAAACAATGAGTTGCTGTTTAAAGTTTACATGATAAGCAAGTGACAGTGAAACTTGACAGAGAAGATAAATACACCTCATGTTTCACCTCTATCCTTCCACATCTGAAAAAAAAAAAGGAAAAAGATACAAACCTGAGCCCTTCTATAATGGCTGCTACAAATACATTTGTGCAATGTGGCAAATTATGAGCAATGACAAAAGGTGCAGGTGTCTCTCTCAACTGCAGTGGAGTGAGGCCTCAAATTTGTTCTGACAACTTTAGTTCATCCAGTAATTCCCCTGAGAGGGTGAACTACATACCTACATCCTACCCTCTAGCAGAGAAAAACATTATTTGCTTCCAAGGAATGTCCACGTATGCAAAATAATATGATCTCACTAGCATGTCCCATGGTAGAAATCAGTCAATAAAGAATGAATAAAGCTCAGTTACAAGAGAGGAAAGAAAACCAACCCAACAAACTACCTGAGGCCTGATGCACATAAACTCCTCACAAACTCTGTCTCAGGAGACACTCCTGTAGGTAAGTATTTAGATGTTTCAGATGTATTGCTTTACAGTGAATTATGAAACAATATTAGTACACTGTGGTAACTCCTTATTTTACATTCTTTTCCCTTCCACAGGGAAGGAAGCTCTGCACTCCTCTCATTCTCAATATGAAATTAATCATCCTAAACCGAATTAAGAAGGTTTTTGTGCCCATCTTGACAGCTCCCTTATGGACTAATGTAATAACATGAGCCTGTGTGAAAGATCAGTTGATACAAAACCAAGAGTGACCAGAGGGATGTGCAGAATAACCATCATAATTCACAAATACGCCCCTTGAGGGACCAAAGTCATACCAGATAGTGTGGCTGTCTCTTTTTTCCCCCCACTTTTTTGTTTTTTAAATTTTCATGGATCAAAGCTAATGTCTTAAAGCACAGCAGCTGCTAGAAAATAAGAAGTGTGGTAAAATACTACCTGCAGCTCCTACATCTATATTTTTTGCTGCATTCTGCTTAGGAGGAAGAAAGTGTAAGGCCTTTGAACAAAACCCAGATAGAGCTGCCCAACAGCAGGGACTCTCGAGGCACAGTGCAGGGTCTCTCCATGTGGGAATACAGCTGAGCCACTGTGAGCTTCAAATAAAGCACAGCTCAGGAAACACAGCTATGGCCACCAGCACAAGGATGGAGAGAAACTTCCAAAACCCATGAATTTTGCTTACCGAAAAACAGAATGGTCAGCTGCAAAGGCTAAACTATGTAATTAGTTTGTTATCTGTTTAAATCATTGTCTGAACATGGGAGGACCTGATAGTGTCTCTTGGTCGTCCCTTTACCCGGCAGTGTTTCCACTCCAGGCTCCAGGACATCACCCCTCATATTCCCCGTGCTGCCAAGCCACGCTCTGCAGTCACTCAGTCCATGTGGCAGGTGCTGCTGCAATGCCTGGGGGCAAGTCTGGCCTGAGGGACAAGCAGGGGCTCCTGCTCCCAGCCTGTACAGCAGCTGGCAGGGTAGGGAGCTGCTGTTTCATGAAGGCAGATACGTCAGCAGTTCCTTCCCTCTGCAAAAGGAAGCGGCTCCGGAACTGGAGTCAGCTCAGTCAGAGGAGTGGTGTGGCTTGAGCCTTGCCTACATCCACTCAGAAGGAGATGGCAGGTCATATCTCCATCCTGGTCTAGTGTCTAATCCCTGAAATGCACTGTGAGCTCTGTCTTTAAGTCAAGAGAGAAATGAATGAAAGGTTTCTCCTTTTGGATGAAAGGAGGGTTAAAGCTGTTCAGACCAAGCCAAGTGCTCAGTACAGTCATGTCCACTGCAGCTGTGTGGAAATAATAGAAATATACAGTGAAGTGTCCCCTGAGGAACCCTAAAAGGTGTCAACAAAAAGTTATGTCCAATTCAGAAGAGTCAGAGAGATTATATCACTTCACATCAAATACTGTAGAACAGATTCCCTTTGGGTAGTTTACTTACAGGTCTGCCCTGCCCAATGCATTTCTGCTTCATTCTCAAAGAATCTCTGTAAGAAAGAGCATGGGGTAACATCCAGAATCCTCTGTTATTTGGTAATGAGTAAAACAGATTAGAAGAGTTTTTCTTGAATGCAAACCCCCTGAACAATGGAGGAGTATCCAACCTGGGATTCTAGCAGCCAAAGAGTGAGACTGGGTCCTGCACCATGCCTAGAGAACTGAAAATGCAACGGTCACACAGTGCAGTGGTGAGTGAAGATACACAGCAAGGTATAGAAAGGAAAGATCATTATGCTTAAGGCTCTGGAATGGAATGTCAAGTCTTTAAAATATCCTCACTCAGGTGCCTCACACCATGTAGATTATTTGCATTAAAACAGAACATAACCTCTGGGGGAATAAACCCATGCCAGGAATGGAAAATATTCAACACAGGCATTCCTGCACTGTCAGGAGAAAAGATCAGAGACCACAGAATTTTGAAATATTTTTATTTGCTGTAGGAACCATTCCAAAAATCTGACCACTTAGTTTGCAAAGCACAGTGGAATTATTTTGAAATTTCTTGTATGTCCTTGTGTCTCTGGAGTTAAACGCTGCCAACTTTCTTCCTGTGTTACAAATCCCAGTAGAATAATGTGGAAGGCTTGCAATCCTACACAAAGACCTGAAACTTTATCCTCACTTCCTAAGATCCATCTCAGCCTCACACAGCCCTCAAATCTGTTTTTGGTATCTTGACAGACATGCTGCAGAGGAAACCATATTTCCCCAGAAATACTGCAGTTAAATTTTGGAGTCGGAAAGGAAATCGAAAAAGAGTTAAATATATCCTTGAAGAATGCATGACAAAATGGATTAAAGTACTCACACAAACAGAACAAGTGTGTTGCAAACAGTTACAAAAAAGGATGTGCTGGTATTCTTCTAATGTGAGTATGAAGAAGAGCTGGCATTAGCAGCCACTGCTGCTTCTGTTTTAACTAAACAGCACTAGAATATTTCATTTCAGAGCACTACATGCTAGTCAATACACACGCTGGCTGTGAAATAATTCATGCTTCTGCAGCCATCCACTTGCCAGTCTTATTTCTTTGCTCTTTACAGAAAAAGAAAGGGAAAATAAGATACCCAACTGCCTTTGAGCCTGCAGTTGCTTATAGATTGCCGTCCCTGTACCACTCCCTGCCACCAGCCCGGCTGAGCTCACCTGCCGCAGCCTCAGCCCATCCACCTTTCACCTGCTCGCGGCTTTCCCTGCGTGCCCTCGGGCCCCGCGGCACCCCCAGCGCTGGCACTGCCCTGACCCAGTTCTCACAGCGCATTTCGCTGCCCGGGGCAGCTCCGCCCCAGCACCGCCGAAAGCTGCTCCTCCTCGGACAGCCGAGCGAGCCGGACCCGCCGGTTCCACCGCTGCTTTATCTCGCTCGCTCATTTCCACCCGCACCGGCCAATTGTCACCTGGGACAGAGCCCTTTGTGCCTCCACTGACTAACACAGATTTTACTGACCCGGACTTGAAGGTGAGAAGGAGTTACAGAAGTTCAACTATGATTCCTTGTCCCTGATACTGACACCTGAATAATTACAAATTGTTGGATGCACATATGTCTCATTCCCAAGGATGTTTTCCCAAGTAAGTATTCCCAAGCTGCTTGGCTTCTGACATCTACAGCTTTGTAACCAGCTGATGAGTACCCTGAGTATAGAAACTAACCAGTATTAGGTAAATTAGATATTACGTAGCTTGAGAACTAATTTTTCTATTGCAAAAGTGCGAAGGATCAATACACAAGGAGCTCTTTCTGGCAGCTTTAGAGACACCCTTCCCTTTCAAAGCCTTGCATATGTACACATTTTTTAATTTTCCCTTCCTCCAATTTAACTCTCTTTTCAAAACACTGCATCTTTCAATGTCCTGGTAATATTCTTACCTACTCAGTTGTTTAAACACTTGTTTATGAAGTCTGCTAAATCTTAGATGTTGAACAATACAGGCTGCAAAGAAAGCCAAAATCACAAACTCTTACTCAGTTCTGCAATGATCTATCAGAAAATGCGAGTAGATAAAGCACAGGTGTGTCTGATTATTTTAACTATGGCTAAATGAGGCTAATAAAGAACCAACACTCCAGCACAGCTGCTTCAAGTTCAGAAAAATCTTTTTCTTCCAATAGTAATACGGGTTCATTTATCTCCACCACAAGTTTCAAGAAATTGTGTCAGAAGATTTATCATCAGACTCGATAACTCTGTTTATCATCATAATCTCATAGATAAAATGTTTCCTATTCCAAGAAGGCATAGTTGGCAAGTATGATTTACTACCCTTAATGGATGCCCATTTCTCACATCTCTGCTGAAATGCTGCATTGCAAACTCTGTGAATCCTGAGGAAAATTTCTTTCTTTTTCTTTTTTTTTTTCCCCACACAGCCAAGTAGGCATTTAGCACTGCCAAGAACGCCACATACTGTGCAGCAGTGACTAAATGTAGCCTGGAAATGTTAGCCACAAGCCAGGAAGATGTATAGGGCTGAGAAAAAGAAAGTGAGGAATAAGCAGCAAACAGTGGAGTCTGCAAACGAATTATTGTCAGTCATCCATGGTGGTTACTCACTGAGAAGTATCAGTGGAGAGATGTTTTCATTATCTTCTCCAGCAAAAAAATCATTCAAAGTAACAAGACAACTAAAGAACCTTCAAACCATCTTATGCCAGTGGTTTTAGGCTATGTTTTAAAGACACAAGCCTTTCCTGAATAGCTGTTCAAAAGATTTTTAAAGTGTTTCCACACTATTCAAGTAATTCTATGGGTAGCCCTGAAAACCAAAACATCCTCATTATGATCACGAAAATCTCAAGGTAGAAGCAGTCAAAGCCTTCTAAAATGCCTCTCCATCAACCTCCAGCCTGAGCTGACAGAAATGAGCTGTCAGAGTGAGAGGTTTGCATTTCTGTCTCTCAGCTGATGTCCTGACATACAGTGCCCACTGGAACGGTGCTGCTGAGCAGGTGAGATCCTTGATCAACGGGAACTGAAATGACACAGCCATTGTGAAAGAGGGTGAACACCTGCCAGATGAAAATGATGAGTTTGAAACTGCTCACCTTTGGATCAGTCTTCTCTAGGGATGAAGAACTGATGGCTGAATGAATTAGAATGGAATTACAGTGAAACAGTAACATTTAACATGAACTCAAGTTTCACCTGTAGATAGACTGATAGAAATGTCCCAGGAGAAATGAGACCAAGACACACTTTTCCATCCTGACTTAGCAGCATCAACTAGAACAGGAGACAGGGCAACTGCTTTACACAACACTGATGGCAAATCACTGATATTTGAAAAAGTGGAAAGACTTTGGTAACAACCTCTGCAAATAAAATTACTGTTCCTAGACACTGATCCTATATGTGTCAAGTACTTTACAAGAAGAGAACAAAAAAATGTATTTATCTCAGCAAGTTGACAGACTCAATAAATTCCAGAGAAATACAATGATAAGATGGGCACTGTGCAGAAATGAGTTAGAGCAGAAGCACTGTGAGTTATGGAAATAATAAATTCTGGGGGGTTTGTGTCTCACGTGGCTGACTTGGGGTGTCAAATAAAGGAATGCACTGACAGAAACTTCCTTCTTATTTGGGACATAGACCAAATCTCCTTTCTTCTGCAGACTCTTCAGAGGAATGACACTGGAGCTTCTCTTTCAGCAGGGCATGTTCAGGGCCTTTTTCCTGTTTCCAGCTGCCTCCTTAAGGAAAGAGTGGATGATATGCCTTTGTCAGATTGGACTGAAAGTAGCTGACAAGTTGTTGAGGAGTTGACAGACAGCGAGTATCACTAAGTAATTCTTGTTTCTCTAGGAAACAAGGCCAAACCAGCCAAAACTGTACAATGTTACCATGCTGAAAGCACAACGTACACAGGTGGGGGGTTTTCTCCTCATACAACACTCCCCTTCCCCAATCATACACATTTTTGACACCTATAAAGTGTGCAGTGGGGGATAAAAGCAAGCATGCCTGTCTGACATCTCAAGAACCTGCACAACTTGGCACTGAATGAAATTTGGTTTCCCTGTAGCTGTGAATACCTTTGTAACAAAATCACAGGCTTACAACACTTTGTTTCTCAGCAGGTGCATACTGAAACAGTAAAAAAAGCGCAAAACTCTCTAATAATGATACTGAAAAAATAGATTAAAAACATGCTGCTCTTTACTTATATAAACCCATGTGATTCTCAGCCCACATGCAAGAATTCCAAAGGTCTTCAGTTACACTGAATCACAGATATAAAAACCTGCAAATAATACCTTATCTCTGGAAATTTGAAAATATTTTCTGCCTATTGACGGGTAAAGCTGATTTTTACCTTCGATTTGCTTGATTTATTTATGCTGTGTAAGCATAACGAAGCCAACACAAGATTGTCAAAAGCATAAATTAATTGATCCTTTGGGTTGAGAATGGAGGCTGACAGGGCTCCCTTTTCGATCTGTCATGCTTGGTAATGCCAACTTGTTTATTACCAGCAGTGTCTGTTGACTTTCACTCTTGCATAACCTGCAGAGATGGATCTCGATCGCAAAACCCACAGTGGTTTCTCTACCAAATCAACGAGGTGATGACAGAGCTTCGTTTATAGAGAAAGACAATAAAGAGATTTCTCTTGTCACAACAGAAATTTAGTAAGAGCCAAGACACCAATGAGGTACAGGGAACTGCTTATTAGCAATGGGCAGGTGAACCTGTGTGCTTGGGAAGGCACTGCACATGGAGAGAGACAGAATGATCCTGCAGACATTGCTTTATGCTGCAAACTGCTGCTGTAAAATCAAATCCTCTGCTAGAATTATACACTGAGCACCAAGGGGCCTGCTCAGCTCCCCATCCTTATGACAGACATACAGAGAAAGAACAGCCTCCTTGCAGCTCTTCCTGATGCTGTATATCTTTGGCTCAAGACGGTAATTTTGTACCTAATTTTATTTCTTTCCCTTTCACTGGTGAGCAAGAGAAGTGAGGAGGCCAAATAACTCCTTTTCAGGAAAGTAATAAATTATCCCTCTCCTGGGACAAAAGGTTTAACCCAAGGTGAAACTCAATTTTATTAAAGCTGCTCCTCACTTCCCAAAGCACATGTCTCCTGTCTCAGGACACAAACCAATAGTTATTTTGCCAAGTTTCACTAGTGCACATGGCATGTCCAACATTTCACACCACTGCATGCCAACATAGTGGTTACATTAATGTGCATCTGAAAATAAACACAGATTATGGAATTGATATGCTTTGAAAACAGATTTTAAGAAAAAAGGATTAGACACAGCATATATCAACAGCATACTTGTCAGTGAATGAAAATCAAAATTGTCAACTTTTCTTTAGAAGGTGGAGATTTTGGTAAACACCCACTTTTGTTTTGGAATCATCTTTCCGCTTGGTTATGGGTAAGTAACAGATTTAAGAAACAAAGGAGGTTCTGAGTTCAACTTTAAGAGATATGATTAAAAAATTGTACTGAGAGCCAGAAAGTGATAATAGACAAGTTTCACCTACTTCCCAGATTATTTGAAAGTAATTATTTATTTCCTAACTGGGGATGAAACTGGACTGCACACACAGAGAAACAAGAACCTGCTTTGTAACACCCCTCATATATTCACCCACGGATGCACCAATCCAATACTTAAAGGCTTATAAAAATCTCACTGTGGGCTCTTCTGTAACCTTAAGCAAGCAAAAAGGAACCAAGGACCACAGCCTGTAGGTGAAGGTGATTGTGATTAGAAGAGAGGAAAAGGGGCGCAGATGGCATCCAAACAGTTGGAGTAGGGGTTTGTTTCCTTTCTGAACGAAATAAAACAATCAAAAGCCAAGATTTCCTGCTCTGAGATTAACACGCCCTGATATCTGCTAGAACCTCCCAGGTAATCTTACCACCCACAGATGCAAACAAAAAAGCTGTTTATATACCACTGATGCACAAAAAAAATTACACAGGAGAGCATGGCCTTACATGTAGAAGAGACATCCAGAGACATGCAGACACACATTCTTCTGCCAGAAACAAAGCAAAATGTTCCTTTTGAACATGACTGATATCAATAAATTGCTGGAGGTTCAAAAGCTCAAACTCAGGAACTGGCATGGATATGAGCCTAAAAAGTGGGGAAAACATATTGATTTTCCAAATGCTTTCTTTGACTGTGAAATGCCTTCAACAAATCTCATTTGCTTAGAATTGTTTTGGTATCTGTGTTGCACCTGAAGCTTTGAGGTTGAGCAACAGGTGGTCTGAGTAGGAGATACATTGGATCAGATCATGGGGCTGGGAGTCTTTCAGGGGACAACGAGGTACAATGTGATGAGCACAAGTGGTCTGAAATTGAACTCTCAAGTTACATTTTCTGATCTCCAAGGTTCCCATCCAAACCACACATGGCTGCAAGGGCTGGGTGGAATTACCTGTATCCTGCCCTCTCCCAGCAGGAACTTGGCTGATCTATATGGATCTCTCCCCCACAACACTGGGCATAGACACCTGATTGCAGCTCACCTTTACCTGCAGAAGTACAACTTGGTGACCACAAAGGGAGAAATGTGCCTTTCAGAAGACACACAAAGTTTTGTGGAGACACAAGGGGAATGGACAGGAAATTCTAACAGCAGGGCAGATGGAGGTGCTCTGCTGCAGAACAGCCCCAGGGAGCTCAAGGATGTACAAACTGGCTGCTGTGATTCCAGGTGTAGGCTGGCAGCTTTGGACTGTGAGATCAGCCAGGCTGAGGGCCCTGATAGCTGTGTGTGAGTCACAGAAAGGGAGATGTATGGCAGCTCTTCAGCCCATATGAATCAGCAGCAGGGAAGCAAGAACTCCCATGGGAATTGCTGGAGGAAGCAGAGTACAGCACTGTGCCAGCTGAAATGGCTACAAGTCACAGCTCAGCACCACAAATTTGTCTTTCCATATTCCTGTTGCTAAGTGAATAAATCCTCACTTCTTGGTAGAAAGTGAGGGAGAAAACCAGATTTTTAGGAAGAGGGGGAAATGACAGAGTACATGCCTGTGCTTGATCAAATGAGGAAAGGAAAGGATACTGCTGAATGATTTCCAAAAAGACTCAGAGGATCAGGAGAACAAATGAAACTTTGCTGTGTTACATCTGCACTGGATGTTCTCCTAGAAATTAAAAATATCTTAGGAGGAAAAAAGACACCTGGACAAAACAGGTTAAATGTTACTTTGTGATGAAGACATGGCACCTACCCTGGAAATTCAGCTCTTCACCTCACAATTTTATTTTAAAGATATCTCATGGACTGCTTTAGTTATCTGGCTGAATTAATGAATCTTAGAGTGCAAAATGCTCCAGCTCCTCTTCAGTCTGGCACACAATACTGCTGGTCCTGCTGCCTGCTCTTCTCCTCATATGACATTTTTCCTCCCAATTCATCATCCATCCCACAATGACAACTCTCTCAGCAAAAGTTAATTATCTTTAAAAAGGAATTAAAAAATAATCTTGAGAAGTTCATATGTCTATTGGCAGAAGAACCAGACCTGCACATCACAACAAATTAAGGAATCTTTATGGTTGTCTAGTACCCTATAAACCAGGACTTGGATCACCACTGCTCACATGCAAACAGCAAGCTGAGAGGCAGCATGATGCTAATAATTTTTCTGGTGAAAATTCAGGTTTTAGAGAAACTGTGGGAAAATTGTTGAGAATTATAAGTATGCCCAGGTGACCTGCAGCTGAGGTGTAGAAAACCACCCAAATTGTACTGATTGTTGCTTAGCTTTGTGTGTTGGATAAATAGAATGTCTGTGTTTCAATAATATAGACTTATAGCTACTCTACCCAAACCGCTTGAGATTCTTGCCCTACTGTGGAAAACATGGAAGCAGGGAGGTAAATTATACCTGTGAGAACCCTGGAAATACAGGTGAAAACAGCAGATCTGGTGATCCTTTAGCAAGGACCAGGCATGAACTGAGATCCGTGGTGTCTCTGCTCATGTGCGCCTTCGGGGACCTCCCGTTTGACAAGGTAATAAAAATTAATTTATTCTTTGCATTTCATCCATGGTTCTGTGGTCATTGCTGCATCCTGCATGTGCCAGCTCACCCAGAGACCCAGAGAGTCCCTAAGCAGCCCTAATCTTATCATTCTGCTCATTATTATTCATGACCTTGCTCTGCAATGGAACACAACCGGCTGTGTCCCTCGCTGACACGGCAGGTAGGAAATGTGTGTTACCTTTCTGGTTTCTGAAAGCCTGACTGCCACTTAGAGCTTGCAAAGGTAATTAATCTCATGCTGAAGGGACATAGCAGGCAGGCAATGGGACTAGCCACTCCATGGCTTTCTTTTACTAATTACCTCTATTGAGCAAGAATAAGCTGCTTGCCAGGTAATTACCCACAGAAGCCCCACCGGGGTTCTGCATCAGTTCTGTCCATTTTTAGATCACTGCTGCTGCCTCACCACAGAAATGTTGCCTCCTTGCACTGAAGGGTCACAGACACACTCAAGACTGGATGGGCACTCGGCTGACCTCTGGTTCATCCTCCTATTTAAAGGCAGGCCAACACCAAATTCCCAGCAGGGTGCTCAGGGTTTTGCCCAGCTGAGCCCTGGAAGACTCCACACATCCCACTGCTGTCACTTCATCTTGATTCCTGCTTGCCCTCCCCATATACGAACCCGCTCCAGCCTGTAGGCAAAGTGTGAACCATTAACCACTGCCCACTGAGCCCAGTGATCCAGCCAGTCATTAATCCACAGAGCTGCCTACCCACCAAGACCGTAATGTCCTAAGTAGCACGTGAGGATGGCATTGCTGAAGTCAGGGTAGATGACATCCATCACTCACCTCTCATTCACAACTAGTCACTTCATCACAGAAGACAGTCAGTCAAACATCATTTATCTTTGGTACATCTGTGCTTGCTGTTCCCAGTCACCCTCTTCTCTATGATCCCAGACACAACCCTTGCTAGAAATCATTTGTCTTTTGAATACAGGTGCAACATTTGCCTTATCTTTGATATCTAGGACCTTTTGAAGATGGTGTGATATCACTGTGACATCAGCCAGCACACTCAGGCACTTCCCTCCTATCCCATGTACTTGCATGGGCTGAGATTTCTCAAGAGATCCATGACTCAGTCTTCTTCCACTACTGGTTGTCAGGCAACACAGAGGCTTGGGAGACTTCAGTGGTGAACACAGAGGCAAAGCAAGCACCGAGTACACCTTACGTGCATCTGCAGTCACTAAGTCATCCACCCCATTTGGCAGTGGGATACATTTTCCATGGTTTTATTCATCTACTACTAATGCAGCAGTAAAAGCTGTTCTTGCTATCCTTGATGTCCCTTGCAAATGTTGACTCCAGGAGAGCTTTGGCTTTCCTAATGCCACACCTACATGCCTCTGCAATGTTTCTATTAGCTCAGTTGGTTAAAACTTGGTTGTAATAATGTCAAGGTTCATTTCCCTATGTGGGCCATTGACTTAAGAGTTGGACTCTATGATCTTTGGGGGTCCCTTCCAACTCAGAATACTCTGTGATTCTGATTCTGCGATTCTAAACTCCTCTTTCATAGCCCATTCCTGCTTCTACCTCTTTTATGTTGCTTTTCTTTTTTTTTCTTGCACTGGAGCTCAGTCATGGGTTATCTACTTGGCCAGT
Organism: Sakesphorus luctuosus; assembly: GCA_013396695.1. Taxonomy (NCBI): domain Eukaryota; kingdom Metazoa; phylum Chordata; class Aves; order Passeriformes; family Thamnophilidae; genus Sakesphorus; species Sakesphorus luctuosus. The sequence goes on from VWZD01009260.1 coordinate 978,986, forward strand.
CTCTCAGTACACAAACTCGTTCTCATGAGTAGCAGGATGAACTGTTACTGTTCTAAGAGGAGGCTGTCCTTAAAGACTCGACATGCTAAATATTTTGAGCCAAAGGAAATCAGTATATTTTTTGTCAGGGCTTAAACTTCTAAAATTCAATTACCTGAATTTAGAGATTTCCAGGTGTTAACAGGGTAGTCACTGCCGACCAACTGGTAATTTCAGTATGTGAAAAATCTCAGCCTTGCACATCAAGCTTCATGCAACACACTCACAGCATTGCTACAAGAGTCAGTGACTGTTACATGTGCCCACACTCTGGTGACATCTTGGGCTGCAGAAAGATGTCCTCAGTGTTTCCTGCTTCCAATGCATTGAGCTCATCACATAGCAGGGCAGATGACAGCACAAGGGTGTGGAGCCGAGACCTGTGATAATTAGCTGAGTGCAGGTGCAGAGCAGCACATTTCTGGGGCTCGAAACCAAGGAGAAAAAAAGGCAAGAACTGAGGATGAGGAGGTCATATCCGTGGTGCAGCTGAAGCAAAAGGTGTAGTAATTGATTGAGAATCCAGCTGGAAAACAAGGCTCATTTTTTTTCCTTTTGTCACTATAGGTATGAAATCCAGAGGGCTCATGGGGATTGCGCTTTCCACGAACAGACACAATGAGACAGGTCCAAAAGCCTTCACTGCTGCAGGTAAAACAGGCTGAGCCCAGTAAGGTACCCTTTCAGTTGTTTTTACCCAAACCAGTCCAAAATATGAAGATATTTCATTAAAAAAAGTTATTATGTGGGTAGATCATTATGGTCACAAAACTGAGGCTGCAAACTGTTGGAAAGGCTGTAGCCTGGTAAGCCTTAACCTCTCTCCTTACTCTTCCCTTATTAATAAGCTTTATTGCATGACTCTGATTATGAGAATTAGTTTATTTTTTCCCTGCAGGACTCATTAACATTTATACTGAGTTTGCAGCCAAAATGCCCCACTTACACTGGCGTTTGCAAAAACACATGAAGTGCTGTCTGTGTTTGTGAGAGGACAGAGCAAAGAAATTACAGGTGGCCCTTACAATGTATGAGAAAATTACTCCTATGAGAACAGTTGCATAACATACTCCTTTCATGGCTCTCTTTTTAAACAATCAGTATTTTCTTCAAGTCCTTAATTAGGGAATAAGTGGCATTGTAGGGCAGAAAGGAGTGGAAGAAAACTGGGGGAGCCAAAAACATGGAAGAGACTGAGACTTGATGCTGGAATATTAAATAGCACAGTAGAACAGTTAGAAGGAGGTTCAGATGTCACAGGTAAATATCAACAGCTTATGAATTTTATAGCCCACACTATCACATTTTTTGTCCATCAAGTAAGTGGAGCAGATGTTACTGGGTTTGATCTCATCCCAGGCTCTTTTTTACTTACAGAAAGGAGATTGAAAGCCCTGAAAAAGGCTGTAGACTGCAAGTTTCTGAGAAGCCATTGCCATTCTCAGTGTACAACACCAAAATAATGAATTTGCAAATAGCTTTATAATGTCTTGGACGCTAAGGCATCCAAGGAAATGATCTATCAAAGAAATACAATTGTTCTATAGGGACAAAAGTTTCCACAGGACAAATTCATTTGTTGTTTTAAAAATCCAACGTCCCATATAATTGGCACCCAATCAACAGCAATATAACAGCAAAGAAACCATCTCTTGGAGAAAACCTTCTCTGGTCAATACAGTTACAGAAATAAATATGTTAATTACTGAGCTGTGCTTTGGATAAAGGCAAGTCCAGGCTATGGGTTCTAAGAAACTTGCAGTCTACAGCCTTTTTCAGGGCTTTCCATGGCCCAACGTCCAAAGAATGCCAGGACACAGCAAGGCTGTGGGGACGTGGCTAAGCCTGATGTCCATTAGTACATGACAGTCTGGGCTATCAGCTACAATTGAGTGAGTCAGACTTAAAACAATCACAGAAGCTATTCAATCAAGCAGTCCCACACCAAAGCAGTTTATCACTTCCCAAAAGCAACAGCTTCTCTTCTGGTAGGATGCTTCACTGCTTCTTTATTGCTCAGCTGCCTCCTTTCTGTCCTTGTTATGCCACAGAATGCTGGGAGCAAAGAGAGCCTCCCGACTCCCCATTTGATCATCCCTAATTACCTTTCCCAACCCATTAAACAGAATCCTTTCTTTAGAAACCTGAGGGGTTTTGTGGTATCAGAATTGTTTCTCTATTTCTGTCTTGCACGCACAGACACACAAAATGTTACATCATTAAGATACAAAACACATTGTTCCTGAGCCAGTATTTTCAAAAGCAGCGTTTCCAAAGCCTGCATTTCCTGAAGCCAATGCTTCCTGTGGGCTCCCTGGGAAAAAAAGGGTTTATGGAGCTGATTTCTGCAAAGCCTGATGTTCCAGTCAGTCAATTGTGTGCAACTATTGCTACATATTCCTGGCTTCCAAAAGCCTTCACTGTGCCATTCTCTCGCTGCAGCCTCTGCACCAAGTGCCTCTCAAACCAGAACAGATTTCCTTCCTCCCCTCCTTGCAAAGCAACACAGCAGTAACTAACCCTAAGAGTTTCAGAACTGCCACAAGACTCAAGTTCTAGAACCAGCATCAGCAGTCACATACCTTGAATATCCCAGCATTATTTCTCCTATATGAAGTGTTAATGCAGTGCTGAATTAATTTACTGAATAGGCAGTAATGTACATATATGTTTGTGTGTTGGAGTGTCGGGGAAACCGGAGCAAGATGGATAAAGAGCAAAAGAGGAAGAAGGGAAGAGAACAACTGGAATTACAAGAAACATGGGTTTGGTTCTTGCACAGCCTTCCTTGTGCATCCAACTGCCATGCTCCCCGCTCCTGAGATCCCAGCTGTGGAGTGGGAAATGCACCTCAGTGAGGAGCTGTGAATCCAAACGCACTGGGAGACTGTGCGGAGTTGCACACCTCCAGCAGCAAGGCATGTAAACAGAGCAGGGAGGAAGGAGTAGTATCTGTTCCTGTAAAATAGCATACAAGCACTGAGCAGGGTGAGGCAGCTGGGGCGGGGAAACAGACCAGACAGGAATGGGGAGATTCCTGCCAGGAATGAGATTCCTGGTTCATGCAGGACTCTTGTCTGTTATTGTTTCCTTCTTTCCCAATCCATGTTTGAAGCGAGGAAGGGGAAATGGCATGCAACTTGGAACACAGTGCTAGACCCAGACTTACCAAACCTACCTTTGATATGCCTCCTGAACTCTCCAAGGCTTCCTCACCACTTCCTCAGCCAGTGGCTCAGTGCTACTTTCACACATCACACAGCAGAGTAAAACACCTCCTCCAACCATAAGGTGCTTGTAAGACTTCACTAGTCTAGAAGCTACTTCTATTAATTCCTTCCTTTCTTTGCCAGCCCTTTCAGGCCAATATTTATTTACTTTTTGCTCATCCTCTGTAATGCTATGTTTTACTTCTCTGGCTGTTTACTTTAACTTCTCTTTCCTGTTAGGAGGAAATCCTAATTATTCCCATCCTGGGAGTCTACTGCTTCCAAAATCACAGTAACTGAATAGCAAAGCTTAGTCCTTGAAATTTGTCACTCAAATGGAAAGCAAAGATTTAGAACATCATTGTGGCAAATAGCTAACGTATAAAGCAATGGGCAGGTATATGTGATATGTAAAAAGATGCTGGTTTCTGGAAGCAAATCCAAGAAAGGCCTTTTTCAATCATTGCACAAGGTTTTTTGCTTTCCTCATCCAGCACAAGCCAACAATTGGGAAACGCTCATACCAAGGGAGACACCTAAAGCCAGACAATCATTAAGCATGACACTGGGCGTGCCTTCATTAGAGTGCTGAGGCGTGTGAGAGTCCCACAGAGAAAGATAGAAGATAGCAGTTTATTTGTAAACCAGCAGAGCCCTGGCCACAGTGCTTGTCCAGAGCTTCCATCAGGGATGGGCAGGTGAGCATTCAGGCTCCAAAAGCAACCTCCTCCATCCCCCTCTCACCATCACACCACGATGTAGTGCCAGTCCTTTCCTAGTCACTACAAGACTTTCTACTAATGATCACATCAAGATCCAGAATTAGGACACTACGAGACAGACAGTGAGTTCCCAGTCAGAGAGGTATTGCAGAAAGTCAAGCTTTAAAATCTGGGCTCCTCTGCCAAAAGTTGGGTTTGTGGTTCATTCTTTAGGATATTACATGCCAACTGTTGTACAAAACACTTGCATAAGTGAGAAGCGCTGCTTCAAAGGCAACAGCTTGAGAAAATAGTAGGCAAACTGCCTTGGATTTTAAGCAGTGCAAGTGAAGTGCAGGCACCAGCTAAACCAACCTTGCAGTAACATAAACATCAAGACAAAGCAGCTTTCCCTGCCTACGATTTTTTGTTGTTATACATGTACAGCAACAAATCACACTTTAATCCACACACACTTTAAGTTGACAAAAACAGCATTCCACGAGTGATTAATACATTGCAAAGTCAACTCCACCACCAGTTAAGCTTTAGAAGGAAGCTACTACATTTCAGCATGCAGGTGTTTGTTGTGTTTGATAGGAACTAGAGGCTTAGCTAGTCCATGGGACCAGCAACATTTGCATGAGCATTTGCAACTCTGCAGTTCAGGAGGATAGACAAGAGCTGTGTGAAGTCCTACGATTACAAATTTACTCAAGCCTAATCCATACAACCTGTTCAATAGAGACTAAGACCGCTGTAAAACTACCTTAATAAGTAATGTTGCAACTGCCTATTTGTTTTCAATGTTGAGGCAATTAGTGTAAACAATCAAACCTTACCTTCATTCCTTTCGTAATTCCATTTTTCTTATAGATCCCACTTTTTAAGACGTTATTCTGTTTCTGATGGTGATGATGTAGATGTCCATTGCAGACAGCACTGGGATTAGCCATCTGTTTAAATTAGTCAGATTCTCAGTTCTTAAGGCTGTCTCAGGTCTTTCTACTGTAAAAAGACAGTGGGATGAGAAGATAAAGTTCTTGGTTAAGGCCTGAAAGGTATCCAACTGGTCCGTCAGGATTTTCCAGGATGAGAGGAGGAACTATCTTTTGCAATATCTTCGAAACGTAAAACTTTCTTTCATACACCTTCAGCCCCAGCAAGCTAGAATGCGAAATACATAGCAGGAGGGGTGCTCTTAAAATCTCTGAAAAATACTGCTCCTTGCTGGCTATTGCATGAACACGGCTCCTGTGAGTCAACAAGGCTGCTGCAGCTATCAAGAAGTGGGTGGATTCAGAGGCGGAGACACTTAAAGACACATTACCTCTTAAATGCCTCCCAGTTTCCTTTCTCTGAATTACGCTCAACGTGCAGCCACGTTACTCCATTTGAACTGACAAAATGCTTTAGAAGTTTAAACAGAGTAATGTTTAAAATTATGTCGTTCATCTTGCTAAGAGTGTTTTAGCTGAAAAAAGTAGTATTGCAGTGAGGAGAACAGAAACAAGTTTTTTTGGGCTTTCTTTCTAATCTATTCTTACATAGGTAGCATGATAGACACAACATTAACCCTGCAAAGAAAGAGGAAGTATTTTAGAATTAAAATGACAGTTTATCTAGAGGCAGAAACAATGTATTTAGCCCCATCCTTCAGACATATGCAAAGGTGTTCACTGGAGTGAACTGTCCCTTTAAACTCAGTTTGGCCAGTGGTGGCATGCCATTGTAATTAATGAGAAGTGGAGTTTTATAAAGTTCATTAATTTAGTTTTAAAACAAGCCAGGCTTCAATCACATGTGAAACTACTAAGGAGGACTAACATGCATCTTTTCTCTTAAGGAAAAAGTTTATTGATTATGGAAATACATATATTGTCTTTGCTGAACCAAATTCTCGTGTAAGAGTTTAGTGACAAAACATAAAGGTAGAGGCATCTCTGGCAGCATTTAAGAGACTCCCTTCCTTCCAAAATAATTAAAATTGGTGTGGAGATAGATTATAGGAAAGCTGTATTATAATTTCAATTTTGAAAAACAGTTAGGATGAAAGGCTGGGAAAATAGAAATTTTGAAGTACTTTAATTAGAAAAAATTACTATGCCATCTTGGCAATGACATGGAAGGGATATATAGAAAAAACAGCCTACAGGTTGAGTATGTGGAATGCAGGAGATTAAATGTTAAATGAAGCACTGTTAAAGTATGCAGGGAAACAGACTGCATTTGTTTTGAAAACTTGTCTTAGACACACATTAAATTGCTAAAGTGTGTTTTCTTTTTTTGAAGTGATTTGCAAGATGAGATAATTTTCAATGTGCTGGAAAACTTTGTTCCCTGCTTAAGAGAGATCTAAAATGATCTGTGTTTAAAAGAAATATCTGTATATCTTTCCTTCTCTGTTTCATCTCATTTCATACCATCCAGACATTTTCCACTAAAGAGCTGTAGAAACTCTCCAGGATACACTATAGAGTAGCACAACTTAAAAGGCAGCCTATCCCTAACTAGATTGGATTTTTGTATCACTGCAAAGAACTTTTACTTATATATTTCAATTAATAAGACAGTAGTAGTTTGGGTCAAGAAAATATTTCCTTAACTGACTAAAATGACCCAAAACCAGTAAACACCAAAAAAGTTTTGCTTCATAATTTCACCAGATTGTCCATCAGAATTCAGATTTCCTTGGTGCTTTTCCTAGGCAAGCATTCCTCGTTTCTGTATGAATCAGCCTTGTTTAGGCTTCATTAAGGCACCTGTAAGGATAACTCAATGACAAATGAATTGTGACTATGTAGTGACAAAAGAAATGGTCAGTGTTAACGGGCTAAGAGTTCCTATTTGCAAGGAAAAGGTGAGACCAAGATGAAGATAAGCCAGATGCAGGCACAAGAATGGTCAGTAGTAATTCCTTGTATCCCTGTAACCTGTGGCATGCTGATACATGGAACAAGGTAACATAAGGCATTTGCTCTGCACCTGGCAACCCCTTCCCACCAAGAAGCTTTCTCCTTTGGAAATTATGTCCTTGACTGCCACAGCAAATCACACACCTGTAAAACATGCCCTCTGCTCAGTCAGTTGCTATCACCTCCACCCTGCTGTGAGAAAGGTAACCCAGGAACACTTACCCGAGTGGCGCTGTCCCCGTGTCCCAGCTGGCTGCTCTGCCACTGTGCGAGATCATCCACATCTCATGGGCGTCTTACTTTCTTTTTTCCAATTAGGTTCATGGGGGAGGCGGAATCTCCAATTAGATAACAGTTCAGATAATGCAAATTCTGTCACTAGTCCCAGGCTCTAGGTCTGCACTTGTTACCTATGTCAAGGCCTGTGAAATACCAGTGTCCTTGCAGCGATAAAATAGCGAATTCAATATGTTATATTAATTTTAGTTCTCAATGTCTACAACATTTAAGATCACAAAAAACCCAGCACTTAAAAAAAGATAACACATTTAAAGATGACTTTTAAATGATCAATTGAAAAAACTTAGAGAAGAGCCATGCTTTGGATATCTGTTGACCATGCTCTAAAAGCCAGTGCTCACAAAACAAACACCACTGGTGGTTAAGTAAAATTCCTGTCCTGATTCCATCCAGAGCAAAAGATTTATAGAAGGGATGAGTCTGGCCAAACACAGAGAAATTAACTGTAAACAGAACGTGGTATTTATAAAAAAAAAAAATCTAAAAATTGAGTTTTGCCCTTCAAAACTCCATCCTACTCAAAGATTCCTGTTACTCAGGCTTCTATATAGATATCTATCATGCTATGGGCTACCTGCACCTAAATCTAACCTTCACAAATACGAGAGTCTGTCCTGCCTGGACACTGGAGGAAGGACCCAATTATTGTGTACTTTACAACACCAAAACCACCACTAGCAATACCCTGTTTGTTTTTACCATTCTGGGAAGAGGGAGGAAAAAAATTTACTATGCTGATGGTACAAGAACTGTGTGTATTTAACTGCAGGGGACACCAATCCTACTGAGATTATATGTGCTGTTTTTTAGTGGCTTGAGAACTGGTCACCCTTCATACCTTGGCAGGAAAATGGTGAATTTCTAAGGTTGCTAGCAGACCACAAACCATGTTCTACAAAGATGCTAGTAAAGTTTGCAAGTCATGACTACAATTACTATAAATCTGTCAGAAAACCACCAATGAATTCCCAGGTTTTAGGTTTTATTCCTCATTTTGTCATTATCCTGTTAATGCCATTGGATTTTCTCTAACTCACCTCTTGAAATCAGGATAAAAGGATTTAAATCCTTTGTAAATGCTCTGAGACAAATTACTGAGGAGCATGGTGCAAAAGTGAAGTAAAATACGTGCAGTTAATTAATAAAAGTTAACAAGAGAGCAGAGAGAAAAGGGAGGGGAGCGCTCTGCCTAAGTAGCCTCCCAGTGTTTGAAGAAAATCACTTTTCTATTATGCACTTTGAGTGTTATATAGGACAGGTTCAAAGGCTGATGCACTCCAGAAATGGGGATAAAAACATCTAACCTTGCATTAGACTTTTGGCCGAGTCAGGCATGCAGTGTCATTGGAGTGGCCACAATGTCCCCATTTATTGTAATACTGGATCCATAATGTCCCCATTTGTAACAGCAATGCTGGATTACCTACCAATAAAAGAAGTAAATGCTGCAAGAAAGCACGAGAACTCAGCCCCAGAAATCTGTCATGCCATAAGCCAGAGGGATTTTGCAGGATTCCTGCTCATCCCAGGCTACAGTTAGTTGTGGCACAGTTGTGAAATGGTCTTGCAACCTCATTGCGAGATGTGATAATTTCAGTTCATGACAGATGCACATTTAAATGCCACATGAAACAATAAGGATGTATACAAAGACATCAGGTAGCTTCATGCTTGTTTTCACTGGACAGACACCAAACAGGAGCTGAAAAACCCAGGAACCCAAGTCTATTCCTTTGTTATAACCCAAGATTCTAATAACATTTAAACTGGCAGCAGAGCATGCTCCAATAGGGGAGTACACAGTAAAAAAATCCTTCTGGCTTTCCCAATCACTTCTCTTACAACACAAATCCATCTTATAAATTCTGTGTACCATTGATGACTTGTTTTTATATTTAATATATGCGGATGCATGGATGTCAGAGGCAACTCCTGCCTCAGGTATGTAAATGACTTCACTAGAGCAACACTAGTGAGGCTGAAATAAATGAACTAATAGGGAAACACCATAACAACAAAGCAACATGAGCAGCAGCGAGTACCAGGCATCAGCTGGTCACTCAGCCCCATGGGCTCTTTGGAGACTCATCCACGTTTCACCAGCACTGCCTGTGGGCTAAATTTCCTAAATGTTCACGTGAAAGACCCGCTAATCCATGTTTGCTTAAACCCTATCCAGCCAATCCCTGTGTGGGAATGAGCAGGGATATGCCACTATACCTGGGTGTAAAGCTGCACCCCAGTGCTGAAAGATCCCCTCAAGTGCCCTTGCACAACCTGAAGGATACACAGAAGGCTTTAATATTGGTCAGGGAATAATTTAGGGCACCTCAGAACCGGGGCACAGGTGGGTGCACGTAACGAGCATTGCGACAGGAGGGCATGGTACAACAGGCAGGGCTCCTCCACATCTGGCAGGTCCATCATCTGCAGAGCCCTGGGGCTGGCCTGGCTGCCTCCTGCCACCTCTGCACCTTCTTTCACAAAGTACAGTGAGATGACAGGACAATGGGTGAAAGCCATAAGCTTATAAAGATACTGTCACCCTGGTTTCTTAGGCAATATCACCAGAACCAGTTCTCTGAGTGTATCCAGATCTCACTAAGCTGGGAGTACTCATGGCATTAGGAATTTATTGGGATATTTTAATGTGATATATATATCTGATTGATATATGATACAGATATCTGATGAGGAGTCTGTACCTAACCCCTGAACGTTTGTAGCACCCTTGCAAGAATTAAGACTTTCTAAACTGCACAACTGATTAGTTCTCTCCTTACTTCATGATAAAAAAATTAAAATGTATCTGGCTAGAATAAGACAAAACCAACAGTAATACAAAAAAAATCAGACCAAGACCAGAAGAATAACAGTACAGTAACTAAGAGCCTGCTGCAAAGATCCAGCAGTAAGCACAAGTAAGACTTCTGCTCCAGCTTCTTCCAAGTACAAGTAACATGCCACTACTATATTCTTATCTGGACATTTATCATCAAGTTGAATCTGCAATTTTTACTCCTTAAATAAAAGACTTACTCAGTGAAGTCAACAGAACGACTCAGCCAGGCCAAAGGCTGAAAAAAACATTAAAAGCACCAGGTAGAGGCAGAATTTCTTTCTTGGGACATTTTTCTACTGACCTCTTTCAGCAGCCATGTGACCTCTGTAGCTGTCCAAGGCAGATTTCAGTCTGCTTTTGAGAGACCTCCTGCCAGTCAAGCTAGTTTGTTTGCTGAGCTTCATAATTTGCAATGAGCCAGTGTGGTATTGCCATTGTTTCCAGTTGCTGACGTGATGAATGGAGCAGAGACAGCTCTGTGCCATCTGCTCCTTCTCCGTGTCATCGCCACATTGATTCAGACAAGCCATTCTTAGCTACAAACATCTGGAATGTTAAGGCAACCGATACTTAACCAGGTAGACAAACCTCCTTAGTATTGCCAATAAAAGTCAACAAAACAGACATAGCTTTAACCTGTGGTTAATGATGAAATTTCAGGCTCTGAACAGGAAATTATGAAGTGATTTCACACAAAACTTGGAAGTTATTGCATATTGTTCTTGGAATGTAATTGCACAGTGCTTCCAGAAGCATGAGATTTACACAGGCCCAGATGAGAATAGTAATGCATAGTTGGGGGGGAAAAAAGTAGCATTGCAAAATACCCCATTTTTTAATCTAACAAGTGGGTCCATTTTGCAATTCTTACTCATTCAGTGAAGCCCTTCATTGAATTAGACCCAGTGAGGTCAACAGCCCTACTCATCCAAGCAGTAGTTATGCTTCAAAACCTTTTTATTAGCATTGCTGAACTTAGTGAAATGATACAGGAGATTATTTGCCTTCCCCATTGACAGTGAACAAATAATTTCAAGACATGACACAGAATTAGATTATTGTGTTAGATGTGACTCCATCCATGTGACTCTGCACTCTCATTTCCTGCTGTCATTGCCTATAGTTTTGTTTTTAATAATTTCAGCTCTGTCCATCCTGTATCTTAGGGAAATACAGGTCAAGAGAAAACAAACAAACAAAACCAAAACCTCAAGCCCCACATTTATTGCCAGTTGTTATGGTAAAGGACTGGCAGATTGGTTGTCTTATAAAAACTCAGTATTTTTCATTCAGTTGCCTCATGACACGTTACTATGTTGACATTGATTATTTTTAGCTTATGCTGTCAAACTGATGGGAGAAACCAAAATATTGTTCACTACCTACATACTATAAATATTAAGCAGCTTTTCTAGACCCATTTCTTTAACTATTTTCACTTGTGCGGTGTTTCTTTTGACTATTGCGAGTTTCGCTCCACCTGTGGCTTGGCAGACTTAGCTGCAGTTCTGTTTCTAGCAGTTCTAGCTGTGATTCTTTCTGAATTTCGTGCCTCACTGAAGTCAGTGGAGCTCTGAAGAGGCAGCAAGGGTCAGATGGGAGGCTGAAAGGCTGAGTAAGAATTTAAAAATTCATCCCAGAAATTGTTGCCAAATACAGTGCAGAAAGGGCAACATCACAAAATTATCCAAAAAGAAAATAAAATCCACAGTGTTCTGAGAGAGTGGTTTTTAAAGTTGGTTTAAGACATATTTAACCACATTATACAATTTTCAAAACAAAATAAAGTATTATTTCTTCATTGGAGTTATTTGTACTTAAGATTTAGTGCACAAGACTGAAAGACCCTGGATTTGATACAGAAGCTTTAGGAACACACTCTGCTATTCCAAAAACACTGCCATGTTTCAGGAGCCAGATCTCCAAGAGTTCAGCTCAAAGCTGTTGTGTATAGCATGGAAAAAAAAAAGCCATTTGAAGGTTTCCCAGAGCAGCAGGTCCTATTCAATACATTAGTTTCAGTCACAAGATTTTCATTAAACCCACTCATGTTCATGATTGGAGTCTTTTAACTCTCATGCCAAGACACAGAAAACTAAACCTTCTTTCCTGTGGTGTTTGTTCATTTTTATACTCCATGTAAACTCTGATTTTAATATTTCAGGAAATAAGCTTGTCAGACCTCAGGGAAGAATTGAAATCAAATGTTACTTTTTTTCCCAGTCTCTATAGTTCTCTTTTGAAACAAATCCCTCTCAAACCCAGCTGCATATTTTGTATCACTGGAGAAGGCAAGTCAGGCCTTAGAGGACTCTTAGGCAGGTCTCATTTCACTCTCAGCTATTCATCCTCAGCCTGGGAGGTGCCTATTCCAGCTCCATTTAGCAGCCTGCTGCTGGCAGGGCATTTCAAATCAACCTTTCCTGCACGTGAGAATGTAACCCAGGACAAAGGGCCTCTGCTGCTTCAACTTCAATTAAGTGATCAGCTACAACTTGCTCTCAGACCAGTGCCTGTCCTCCAGCTCCAGCACTTTGGCTAACACACATCTGGAACAGTCCTTTACCTGGAGCAGCTCTTTCCCTCACCTGCTGGCACTGTGCTGGCAAACAGCAGCTGATGTCACAGATTTACTGCAGTGTTAATGTTTCTTTGCATAAGGTTTCCTCCTCTTCCTTTTATCTGCTAAAAATGGTACAGAGGTGACTCAAGACTTGTGACTGAGAGAAGCAAAAACTAAATCCTCAGTGGGAAAGGCTCTGACAAGGTTTCCAGTGCCTGACTGGTCCCCTGCTGTTCTCATCCATGGGATAGACCTATTCCTGGCACCTCCCCAGTGCCCTGTACTGTGGCCCATGGTGGATCCCCTCTTCCAGCCTCACCATGGCAAAGGCAGTGCTGGTGGAAAGTCTTCACCTGGCCCAGCTGATGGTCCAGAGCTTCAGCCTGTCCCTTTGTCTGTGAGCCTGCCTGTTATACTCCCATCATTCTTGGAGGATGGAGCAGCATCACCCCCAGCAGGGTGGGGGGAAGCTTAATAGATCCTGTTTCCATGGAAAAAAGGTTTATAGAGGAAAGGGGAGGAGCAGAGTTTGAGAACTGTTGGGAGAAATTCTTGAGACTGAGGTTTACCATTGTGTTTCTGGGAAAGAAATACCAGGAAAAATCCCTTACTCCTCCTTTCCTTCCCACAGCAACTGCCATGCTTCAAACTCCAACCTTTGTCAGTTCTAGCAGCTGATTTAGCCAACTTAGGATGTGCTACCCCTTGTCATGGAAGAATTTCAGAATTCTAATGCTGTTTCTAACCTTTTAAATCACTATGAAGATTACATCTGTATCATTACATTTCTGAAGCCAGGAGACACAGCTAATCATTAGATTCAAGATTAGAATCCTTGAGTTCAATATTAGTACAATTTTATTCAGACAGTTGGGCGCTCTCCTAGTCCAAAGCCTGGTGCTCTATTAGTGATCTGAGTTTGACTGAAGGATCCCTCAAGAAAATTCTCTGATGTAACCAGAATTGCTCAACAGTGGAAAACATAATATTTTCACAACATGTTGAGTATTACCCAGGTCTAGATTTGGTGTTGAAGACAAAGGGACAAACAGACACAATCAGCATTTCCGTGTAAAAATAAAATCTAGAGAGGAAACAAAAAAAATCCTCTGCAGTGAGTCATGGCCTTCTCCTTCAGAAGACACATGTGCCTCTCCAGGGCTCTGCTGACTCCAGGCACTCTGTCCAGATTGAGATTTAAAACTGGGTCTATCTAGGCCTAATGTAAATTTGCTTGTATTCTTACTAACCTAATTCACTGTCTTACTGAAACTTTATAGGAAGGTTAGATATCCACCCTGGCATCAAGCACAAGAAATTTCAGACCAAACCCACCTTCCACCTGATGCTTAGGGCAATACTTTAATTAACTTCAGGAAGCAGTGTAATTAAAGATAAAGCCTAGATTTCATGTAGCGTAGAACAGCAAGAAAGTCATCCATGTATTTCCTCTTTTCCACATATGCTTAATTAGAATTGTCATTGGATTCACAAGAACTCAGACCACTGTTCATTATCATAACCTTTTGATTACACAAAACAACTTTAACTTAAGACTTTTTAACAAACTAGTCACTCCCAGAATACCAAAGCTTTTCTTGCAAACATCCCTGCCTTCCTACAGGTCCACACATACTCTGGATATTTCCAATCAAATCAATACAGCTGTTCACATTGTAAAGGTAAGGCTGAAAATAATTATTTATAAAATACAGCAAAATTACTGACCATTCTTATAACGTTTCTCAAATCATGATTATTAAATGTGGGTACAGTTTGGATTCTAGGGAATCATCTTTCCAGGGTTGTCACAGCCTTCCTAAGACCTCACAGCACATCTCTGTGACTCAGCATCGCTCTCAGCAAAATCCCAGTTGTTTTGCAACCCTGTAATGGTACGAGACAGCTAATTTTTACTGAGTGAACACCAGCAAAAAGCAAAGACTTTTGGGTTAACAGTAGCTGATGAAAAGTCAAGATTCTGCCTTATTTAGCCTTTGTTCACAGCTCATAGCATATGTGATAAGGCTTGATCTGTATTTTATCAGATACTGGCATTTCCCAAATCATTCACCAGGACTGAGAAGGTTTTCTAGTCAGTTCAAAGCTGGTTCTCTAAATATGTATTTCTGCTCTCCCCTTTGGGCTCAGTACTGGGAGAGGATTCTCCTCCCACACTGGCACTGCCAGCTGGCACTGGCAGTTCTGTCACTGCTCCCACAGCATTTCATGTTTTCTCCTGCAGCAATGGGACTTCATGAGATTAGCTTCTTACTTTTTTTTTTTAATGGCAGTAGAGGAACACTTGAGTTAGTGCTTTTTTGTGTTTTCATATGGTCCTCTACAGGCACAAAGGCAACAACGTGGTGTCTAAAGGAAAGCTGAGATTTTCAGATGATAAATGGCTGTGGGAACCAGGCTTCAAGATAAACAACCAATATAGTGAGATCCATTTGAACCTGAAGCCTTGGCAATTCTGGCTGTGCAGCATTTTGTAATATTTATTATCCTCTGAGACAGAGTTTCAGTGTTTCTTCCAATAAAAATCAACTTAATAAATTGCATTTTTAATTTTCAACTGACCTTCTATGCTCAAATTTTATTTTCATAGCTTAGTTACAGATAAGAAGCAGTTCACATTATTATTTATGCTGTCCAGGGAAGGAAAAATCAGATTTCATACAATTTTTCTATGTTTCAATATTTCTTTTGGGTCAAACCCAAAACTGTTTATAACGTTTTTTTTCCTAAACACTTAAGCCCATTCTAGTTATTCTCCTTGTCTTTTTTTTTTTTTTTTTAATTTTTGAATTTGCCTCTAGAGGTCAAAGATTCCATAACTGATAGACCATTTTCATGGTGGGAGACAGAAGTTCAAATTCATTCTCTGCCAGATTCATAACAGATTCTCAGCCCCTTTCTGCAGCAGGGACTCAAACCACTGGATTCACTGTCTTTCTTCCACTCTCCCACCCTATAGCCAAATAAAATTTTATTCACATTCCTTTAGGGAAAAATTTTCAATGAAACAGATGTAGAAGAATATAGAATTAAAGATTGGTTTGGAAAAATAAATTCTGATCTTCCTGAACCTTTTTTTCCTCAGAGCTTTGTAACACTTTCGATTTTTAGTGGTTTATAGCATGGGGTGGTTTTTTGGAAATAAATATAGCATATTATAATACCAGTTATAAATCCACAGAATGAAGCCTTCAAACCTTTATGTTCTCTAACTGAGGACTGTTTAGATATTTTCTCAGGGTGCACTTGACTGTGACCCATTAACAGTGGACTCAGATGAGCTGCTGAAATAACACATTGCAAGGTGCAGGTTCTCTGCTGTGGCTGTCCTGGGGCTCACTCTCAGCAGCTGAGCTTTCACAACCAGTGGGATGAATGTCCAACAGATCTCAAGGGGGCACAGGCATTAACCAAACCCTGGAAGAGCACTGGGTATAGCTATTCCTCTGGCAATTTCTGAGTTATACTTACAAAACCAGAACAAACTTTCCCTGATGCACTATATGGCATTGAGGCATTAGCATAAGCATATATTTGGGGTTCATTATCTTCTTACCATTCCAAAAAATCTTATCAAGTAAGACGTCATAGACATGAAGGATCATTTTCATGTTTAGCAACAACTTGCTCTGTGAAACTGGAGGAATAAAGGACCTTAAAGCCGCTTGGATGAGCGAACTTGCACTGACCTCTGATGGCTGTGAACGAGTATGAAACATGGTACTGCAATTATCTGTGCTTCCTTAATTATCTGTGCTTCCTTAAGAGCGCCAGTGCTCCAATTAAAATTGTGTTGGCAAGAGAGAAGCTCTTTTGAGATGGAAACCAAATGATTTATAAAGGAGTCCTGGGTTTATTTTTGCTTTGCATCGTCATTATTTCGAAAGCACTGTGAAAATATAAACAAGCCAAATGTTCACAAAAAAAGAAGTTATTTTCAATGGGATGTCTGTCTTTCTGCATTCCAGCTATTTGGAGATTTCACAAGGTTTTATTAAAACACTTGCCCACCATATTTCATATTTATGAATGATTTTATAGGGCAGAAAACACATGAGCAGGAAAAAAATGCTGTCACAATTCTCATGGCTGCTGAGTTCAAACTACAGTGCAGGAGACCCAGTTCATGGGGTGCAAAGTTGGGAGAAGCATATGAACTCCAATCATTGTCATGATGGTAGAATCTGTCTTGGGATCTCTGCAATGGGCCCACCTGAGCCACCCAAAAGTTTTTGGGTTGGAGGGGAAGCAGACCTCATTCTGGCAAGATTATCTCACAAGGGTTTGTCCCTGAGGCAAACTCTGAGAATTTCTAGGGCTTTATCCACTGGTCTTAGAGCAGCAACTTTCAGCCTCCTATGTGAAACTATCATTCTATTAACATACCAAGCATGAGGGAAGCACTTTGT
Source organism: Sakesphorus luctuosus (assembly GCA_013396695.1). Taxonomy (NCBI): domain Eukaryota; kingdom Metazoa; phylum Chordata; class Aves; order Passeriformes; family Thamnophilidae; genus Sakesphorus; species Sakesphorus luctuosus. The sequence goes on from VWZD01009260.1 coordinate 995,985, forward strand.
ATAAGATAATATCTTACCACTTCTCCCTGTGTGACCTTGAACAGGCAGACAGGTTCATCAAAGTGCAACAGAGGAGGTGATCTGGCCTCTTCTCCGGAAGAATCAAGAACCTGTCAGAGAGCCCAGAGCCAACACTGAACCATTTGAGGTGTCATACCTGAATACTGACATGTGAACAGGTCGCTTCTCTGCTGCATTTCAGCTCCACATTCAATCCCCCAGAAATAAAAATGAGCCCTCTCACTTTCTCATGGTGGGTTAAATGTGGATGTTCAGCACACAGTTCCTCCTGCCAGCTGGGTTTTCATGGGAGATAGCACCAGTGCTATTTAAAATCAATAGAGGAATAAAACATAACTCTTGACAATTCTTTGGTCTTAAAGCTGAGTCTGAAATAATTCAATTCAAAAGAAAGATTCCTGTTTGTTTTGGTGGGCTTTGAATCATGTTCTTGGAGCTCAAAAGCACAGATGGGAACATAAAACCAGCTACAGAATTTCCATCTTGTTGGATGGCCTGACTTCTCACCATTTTATTTTGTCCTACTTTGGAGAAAAATTCATACTCTTGGAATACTGAAATGTCTTTGATAATTTAATATTAAACCTGAAAATATAGCATAACAGTCTGTCAAAATAAAAGGAAATGAGAAAGACAAAAGTAAAGAAGAAATGCAAGCAAAATAAACTCATGGATTTTTTGTTTTCAGTCAACAGTATAGCTGGGATGGAATTAGTCCTGCAAAAAATCATTCTGATGAAACTATATTTTTCCAAAGTAAATGTAAAGGCAGCAGTCTTGGGGCAGGAATCCTGATTGCCAATGACATTGCCAAAAGGCCTTTCCTGAATTACAGGAGGGGGCAAGGAGGGTTTTATGCCAACTTCTTGTTGATAACACAAGGCCATAAAGAGGCTGTTTCAGTGTTTGAGTTAAATTGCTGCACAATCTGACTGTATACGAAGACAGGGAGTTTAAAGGTTGAACTTGCCAGACAGGATCTGAATCCTTCTGAAGAGCTTTTGCAATCACAGCTTGTGGGAACCTGACACACTGAACAGAGCACTGGCACTTAGAAGCACATCAAGCCTGAAGTGGCCATTGAGGAAAAAAACCCCAGCCACTGAGGAAAAATTCCCAGCAAAGTGACAGCATCCTCCCTGAGCCCATTTCCGTCTTGTTCGAGGCTCTTCATGCTGCCAGCCAAGTGGGCTTTGTCAAAACCAAGACATGTATCAGAGGCCGTGGTAGCAGCTGTAAAATCACTAGTTGGGACCTTCAAACACAAGCAGGTGTGACTCTGTGTAAGAGAGGTTAGACTCTAGTTACCATGAAAGATCATGCTCTTATCTCACATTACCTACATTTTTGAGGTCCTATTATGTGCTATAAATTGAGTGCAGGTCCAGCACAGCATTTGGGGAAGCCTAAAACTGACAGGGGAGGGACTCATTTGCAGGAGGAGAAGCAGAATATTGCGAGTGACACAATTCCTTGTGCCAGAGAATGGTTGAAAAGGGGTGCCCTGGTGGCAGCTGCTGCACAGACAGCAAGCACTGGCAGTTGGAAAGCTTTGAACTACAGCCTGCTCTCTCACAGGTGCATGGCAACATCCCAAAACACACCTGCTACATTTCTTACTTGGCTTGGATTGTGCCAGTTGGATGGTGGGTTCATGTTGAGCATTGCGACTTGGGACTAGAAAGTCAAGTGTGGATCTTCAATTACTGGAGTATTCTTAAACTGGGAAGGATTTGTACAATTAAAAAAAATTACTAATCATTATTGGGTCAAGTAATTGCTTGATCAAACGACTTTTACAGCAAACTGTACAGAATGTACAATTCAGAGTTCATTTTCTGGGATAATCACAAAATGAGCAGGAAAATTGGCCAATTTATCAAAAATTATTATTATGCTTGATTATGCTTGAGAGCATTATGCTAAATCCAGCTTCTGCTCACTTGAATTTTGGTTTCTGAGCTGCCACTGGTAGCACAGATGAATGCTATTGCAAAAGTGGCTCTGATCAAATCTATACCTAGGACTTTTTGACCTAAGAAGATACATTTTGGTTTACCATTAAGTAAAACTAAATTTACACTAAGTGGAAGACTTTTCAGATTGCTGAGGCAGCAGGCTGTCCCAGTCTATATTGGAAAGGACTGTACACTCATCAACTTCTTTAATCTCTTTAGTAAACAGAAAAATCTTGCTGGCAATGTATTTTCTAGAAATATAAGAGTATTTGAGCTGAAACATTTCATGAACTTTTTTGACCTCAAAGTTACGACCAACCTTTGTAATATTATAAAATGAAACTGTGTGCTAGAAAGTGCCTAAAATAACCCAGTATAACTTCTTTAATAGTGTAGTCAGAAAATACTGGGTGAACTGGAAATGAAGGAAATACTAATTTTTTTTTTTACATTGATATACAGACTTTTTGCCAGTGTACAGTGAAATGAAGAAGTGAAGTGGCACAGGAATAGGACCAGAATCCTGATCTATTAATTCATGTTTAACAGAGAAGAGAACCAATTAAATGAGGACCATGGGAAAGGGAGTTTGCCTATATAAGTGCAGGAAAGTCACAAAATCTCAGGCTGCCACTCTGAGGTGGAAGGATAAATTGTGCAGAGATAGCAAACACTGGTCCTAAGTTAATTACATCTCCTTCAGGGGACAGCAGGTGACAGTGGCACAGGAAGCCCACAGCTGGATTAGCACTTCAGAAGCAGCTAAATCTGAGCAGGAACATCTGGGAAGGACAGCAGAATGCCACACCAGTGAATCAAACTGAAACATGCAGTGGAGTGATAACCAGGAGAGGAAGAAATGTTGCTTTCCTATGAGAAGAGATAAACTGCTTCCAAGACACAAATTCTACCATCAGTATTGTGATCTCCATACAAGCCTAACTTAGGAATGCTGTAGTTCAAACAAGTCATTCATTGCTCAAGATGCCCAGTGTTTAGCTGGAGTAATTAGCACACACAAGGCTGTTTGAGTATTTTTTTTTCTTAAATTAAAAAAAGACAAAGACAAAAAGACAGCCATGTCAGAGTACTTCAGTTTCACTGTGAGGTAAATCAGCCTTAGGCAGATGCACAGCACTGATCTTGTAAACTAAAGTGTCCTGCCTTCACTGTGTTTTCCTCAGGAAAACAAAGGTGTATTAGTTACCCTGAGGTAAAAAAGGGAAAAAAAGGAGCTTCTCCAGCCCTAGTGAAGACAAGCAGTCAGTTTAAATTATTGTAAGGTAAGCAGCAAGGCTGTGCCTAGATCAGAACACAGCAGTGGCCTCACAGACTTAGCCAGAGGCAACACCTGAAGTGTCACCTTCCCCTTCTGTGCTGCAGTGACATAATCCACATTTGTTAGCTGGCTCTAACGAGCTCATCTGTCTTCAGCAAGGAAGGGAAAACCTTCTTCTCTCTTGGCTTTGAGGTCAAAGGCAAAGCTTGGAGAAGGTTATTAGCAGAATCAAACATATTCAGAATTGCTGGGAAACTGTTCTGTTCTATTTAATAAATTGGTTTGGTTTTGCTCCCAAATTTCTAAGGGTTTTTGTTTTGCTTTCAGTAAACAGAATGTACCTATCATCATCTTCTGTTGGAGCTGTTTTACCTTTTCCTTGCCTTCAACACAATCCAATACATCAATTCCTATATCCCACTCCAGATACACTCTCAGCTTCTGAGAATGACGTTATTTATGCAGGATAAAAGTTGTACCTTCCTCTGACATTAAGGATCAGTCCCTTTATCTCCAGGAGCTTCTGGGAGCGAATACTCCCATAGACCAGCAGTCAGCAATTTTGAAACCAGGCCATTTAAATTAAAAGGAAAAATCCAGGCCTTCTAGATTAAAATGGAGGCAAAGCCATGAAATCGCATTAAATATAACATAAAATCAGAATCAGTCTAGACCTTTTTTCTTACAATTTGATGATGAAGCAAGAGTAAAACCTTACCTGGGAGAAAGGCCAGCTTCTCAAAAGCAGCAAACAATCTGTCAGGTATCTCCCCTGGAACCATATAACCTTTTACTTCCATCCTTGTGTTCAGGTAAGAGGACTCTCTATTCCCAAGTGGGATATGAGCATTACTCTTGTTCTAATAGCAGCACACACAGAGCCTGGAATGCCTTTCCAACTGAAGTGTTCATTGAGTTTGAGCTGAGACCACAAGATTTATGTCCTGTACATATCTGAGAACATTTCTATGCATTAAGAGTATATGGTCATATCAAAGGGTAATTCTGATCCTCTGCAAGGGACTAGAGAATTTATAGTTAATAAATTCTTATAGTTAATAAATTTATAAATATATAAATTCTATATATTCTTATATAGAAATTCTTATATATTTTCTTATATATAAACTATAAATTCTTATAGTTAATAAATTTATAGTTAATAAATTCTCCCTATACAATTTTAAATCTCTCAGAGAGTGACAACCTGAGTGGCAGGCACTCAGCACACAGTAAGATCTGGAGGGATGTTAACAAACTGGCCTATCCCAGCTGGTACCCTTATCCTTCCAGCTCTACTAGCTGATCCTCATTTAACACAGAATATTAATCTACTGATAACAACATGTGGGATAAATGCATCACAACCAGAAGCTGTCACAATCTAAGTCAAATTACGAGAGGAGGATGTGAGGGGTGGGAAACAGCACAGGAATTCCCAATAGGAGACACGATTATCACACGGAATGCAGTGGTCAAATCCTTGGTGTTTGCAAACAATTTCCTTATCTTCACCAAAGCAATCACCCGTGTCAAATATTCACAGTGGGTGTGTGCCACAAAATGCAGCAAACAAATCATTAGTGCAGTTCCACCAGCATAGCCTTCTACTCCATTTTAACCACTTCTTTGGGTACCTTTCTCATTGTTCAGACCCCCTTGCCCCTCTGTCTTTACCTTTTATAACCACTGGTTGTTTTCCATTCTTCTGATTTCACTGAACATGTGACAGAGAAAAAGACAAAATTAATTTACACCCATTTAAAATTACATTAGAATTAACAAGTGGCCTTTAATTTCACTCTGATTTTTAATTGAAATTCAATCTATCTTTACTCAGAGGAACATACAGGGTGTGATTTTCAACAGTGGCTCAGTTTTTTCTAGCTTAAAGTGTAATTGTCCTCAGCAGTAACAAAAAAGAAAAGAAACAAAGCAAGCCAGAGACCTCTCAAAAATTGCACAGTCTGTGCCAGATAAGAACACTGATAAAATTACCATTGAAATCACTGTGGTTTGGAGCTGAATGTGTAGTACCAGCTTGTAGCTGAACTGGCCAGTGACAACAGCAGTATGTGAGAGGCTCACAAAATCCCTGCCCAGACACATGGACTGTGGTACCACATCAGGAGCTCTCCTTTGTGATATTGTCACCTGAAGGAGAGAGAACCTGTGCTCAAGCATCACCCTAAAGATGTGGTAAGAGGGAGAGCCAGTACAGCCACTGTTTTGTCTCTGTCTTATAAAAACATCTGGAGTGAGGCAGCAGGGTGAAGTTACCTCCTTTGTACTAGGAATTATCCTCTCTAAATGGCCCGAGATCCAGGAAAGGTACAAAATCAGTTCAAAATAGAAGCCTGGGAGAGTATCTCAGATGGCAAAAAAGATACCCTGGCTGAGACTCATTAGGCCTATGGCAATGATATGTGACTAGTCTCATTTATCAAATTAAATCTGGATCTGGAGATCTGGGAGAATCAAGGACTCAATTATTAACTGTATCACTTGATCTGTATGATGGCTCTTAATAAGAGCACATAATCTACAAAATATAAAGATCCAAGATATCTCATTCAAACCTTACACTATTTCCAACTATTTAAAGATAAATGACTGTGATCTTCACTCGTGTGTTCTGTACAGCACAGACCTGAAGGTGTCACACAAGTCCAGGGACAAGCAAGATTCCTGTTGTCACACATGGAGATCAGCTGCATGTTTGCTGTCCCCAGGCAGTGGATCAGTGCTGAATCCACCCCCTTCAATGGCCACAGAGTCCTGCAGAACACAATTGTTCCTTAGGCAAAGCTGCAGAAATCCTCTCTCCAAGCAGTAACAAGCTGCTGACTAAGCCTTGCCTGCATCCCAGATGTCTGCAGTGCTCCCAGCGTGCATTTTCACATGCACACATTTCCTTTTTAGTGGTCTTAAGCTCAGCCTGAGTTGAAGCTGCCCACAAACACCATCTGCCCTTGCAATGAGCTCAGCACTTGTTCCTGCCTGGGGTTCCAGCAGCCCACCCTGGGACCTGGAAACAAGCAGGTTGCTGCTCAAGCCAACAGATGGCTGTCTTGCATTTCTTTCCATTAACAATCACATTTGCTTCAGAGAAACAACTGTCACTGTTCTCTGGAATCTATTTCCCATCAAGATTCTACAGGATTTTGCAAAAAGAAGGAATAAGACATTATCTAAACCGTTCCACCTTGTATATGGAGAAAATTTTAACTACGATCAGAGTGCTGCACTATTCAAATATGCAACTGATGTATTAATTTTTTTTCTCATTAGGCCTCATCAATTTCTACACCAGATTTTTCCTGCTTTTATTTAAGCCTTTCCAGTCTATGTGCACTCAGCAGATGGATATAATCATCATCCAGCAGAAGCAGGCAGGAGTACCTGGTCTACACTACCTAGGAAATCAGAAAAATGACCCAGTAGTTCTACCTGGCCTTCAGAATCTCCAAGTCAGTAGCTATTTACAAAGCCTAAGCAGACTTGGCTGAATACCACAAAAAATAGTGAATAATTTTGCCATAAGCACTGTCAGCTCATTCAGTTATTATTTGTGGCTTATTATTAACAACTGCATATGTGTATCTGCATGACAAATGCTTTTAGCCCTGAAGATGTTTGAGAATCTTAAATACTTCACAAATAGTCAGTGAATAATTATCCATGCTGGAAAGTAATATTGCAAATCATTATGGGATAGATCTTTTCAGTGATTTTCTCATTTTAACAGACTAAATTATCTAACCATAGTGTAGAAACAGAAGACTTGCCTAAGCAGACAAATCAAATGCCTGAAAAGAAATAACAGATTCTTAAAGAATAAGAGCAGGGGATAGTTCATTAAAAACCCCTTTTTCATAATTGCCTTTTTTTTTTTAAGTGGCAAGAGTTAGAAGAATTTTTGAGCAATTAACACATTCATGGAAAACCTGATCAGTTCAGGAACAGGAGAAAGAGAAAAAAAGATTAATCAGTGCAGCAGCTCTTCAAGAATTATTCTGAACACCTTTAGTCCATAATGGACTTAAAGATTTACAATTAATCACCATTGTCAGAGTGAAATCCCCTCTATTCTTTAGGATTTAAAATAAATTAGACTTCATTCTGGACAATCCATTGTTCAAAAGCCATAATAAACACAACTTGAGGAGTATAGTTCAGATTAGTGGACAGAAGAGCTAAAGCTACAGATGTTTGCATGGATACCAATTTTAACTCAGTTTTGCCCCTATTCACTTTTGTGGTTGGCATTCCACAGAGAACATGCACGTCAGACATATGCCAGCAAATATTCCTGTGGTGGTCACTTGAAAACATGGAATTTCTTCTTTGCCATCCTCTGTCCTCGGAAAACTTTGGGGAAGAATCCCCCCTTCCAAATGCTTTAGCCATAAGCAATAATATTTTGGATTTGAGGCACATGACTGAAGCTCCATGGAATCTGTATTCCCTTATTTGCAGGGATCAAAAAAAGGCTGCTTTCTCCTCTTAAGAAATACAGAAAATGCAATATGAAATGTAAACTTTAGGAAGACAACTCAGGAAGAGAAATAGGGACAGAGCGTATGATAGCATTTTGTCATTAAATTGCTTATAGTTTTGTTCAGATTATTTGATCAAAGCTGAAACCCAGTTGGGGGTTGTAATTCCATATGTACAAATTTATTCTTTTTCAGAAAGCAGACTGCCTAGATTAAAGTTCTTTTTTTAAAAAAAATAACAGTTCTGGTGGAAGAGAACACAAACAATCCCTATAGAAAAGCAGTTTCAAATTCACTAGTCTAGGATAAAACCTAGAATCCTGATAAAAACCTTTATGGCTCAGCCATTAAGAGAACAGAAACACTAACATGCCCAATAAATTATTACCTCCTCTGAACAGATGTCAAAAGGAATTTATAGCTCAAAGTTACTTAGGTAATCATTCTAAACAAATACTGCCTGGAAAAACACCACTATTAATTTCAAAAGAGAAAGGAAAAATAAAACTTACCAAATGTAATTTCTGCTGTTACTTCCCTTAACATGTCATTCCTCAGTAAGGAGTTGCTTCCAAAACTGTGCTACCACATGAAAGAGAATGTTGGTGATTAAAAGGTATGCAAAAGGTTTGTTTTCTGGGAAAATATGGAAAAAATATCTACAGTTACTCTAGAGAGAGTTCACATGATATCAAATCACAGAATCACAGACTATTCTGAGTTGGAAGGGACCCATAAGGATCATCGAGTCCAACTCAAGTCAATGTCCCACACAGGGGACTGAACCCATGAACTTGGCATTATTACAACCAAGTTTTAACCAACTGAGCTGATCTGAGGGTCAATCCTTGCCTTGCCTTTCCCCTGTGTCTTGGTAAGGGTTGTTTTTTGACATGGCAGAGCTCAGACAAGAACATGAGGCCAGAGGGTGAGGCTGAATCAGAGAGGAATGCACAGCTGGAGATTCTGCAGAATGGGTTTGCGTGGACTCGTCTATCAGAGCCCAACCTCCACAAGTTGCCAAAGATTATGAAGATGATGATGATCAGTACATACACATGCTGGTGAACAAGAGCAGGCAGAAGACCAGGGATATGACACTAATCACAGGCATGATATTCCTGAGGTCCTTTTTGATCCACCACCTTGACACTTCAACCTGCAACATCATTTGGAAACAGGAGAGTGAATAAGGAACTCTAATTTCTTCTGTAAATAAAGACAATCTTGCCTTTACTGTGATGCCTGGGTGTATTTTTGAAAGCATATACTGCACAGCATATTTTTGATCTGCAACAATTAACAGGCAAAAAAATTTTGTGTAGCACTAGAAAAAAAACCACAATGGCCAGGTTTTTACTGGAAAACTATGTAGGCCACATTTATATGGCAGCAGAGTATATTAAAAGGCAGGATATTTGGGAAGTAAAACAACCACAGGTAAATTGTTCCTGGTCCATTAGTGGATACAGCTCACAGTCTAAGGGGAAATGTTATGGTTTCCATAAGTCCTTGCCCAGTGGGGACTCACCAAGCAAATACCAACACAATCTCTGCTGAGAATCAATCTCTTTGCAGACTCTCAGCAACTCTTAAAATCGACAGTGTCATTATCTTGCATACAGCAGGCCTCTTTCTTGGAGGACTTTATTTACTTGAACAGATTACTGTATTCCATTGCCAGGATGCTGGGAAGTGTCCAGACTGGGTTCTGCTGAAGCTGCAGGAGCTCTTCACAGACACTCATGCCCATGTGTGGCTGATGCAGCGATGGACAGTCAGGGACAGGCTGTCACCCACAGAGGAGCGATCGCAGCCAGGGCACTTAACATATGCCAAGGCTGCCTTGGCATCTAAATCAAACTGAAAATCCCCAGCAGCAAAAATAACTTGTGGGCAAGAGTGACATTCTGCAATGTGAGTGCATAGGAGAGGGGCACTATGGAATGTTGCCAGGACCCCTATCAATACAAGTACTTGTTCATTCCAGTGTTGATGGACATTATCAACAGCTCCTTAGAAGCAGGCTGCATATTTACAGCTAATGCATCCATAATGGGGCTACCAAACCTTTTCTTGTTACTTTACTTTCAGATTTAACTAAAATTTGGGATTCTTCCCTGCAGTCTCCATTCCTTCTTTTACCAAATTCCCCGCTCCTTCAGAATATTTAACTTTTTTATGTTTCTGAGTTGAAGCTTGTGCGATCTGCTGATCTGGCAAATGAACAGACCAGCACTGTATATGGACAGGACATCTCATGCTATGGCAAAGTCTTCAAGTTAGTGCTACTCACACCTTTAGAGCAAACTCCTGAGTTTCTGCATTCACTTACAGTCCTGCTCAGGAACTAGGAAAATTCCTATGAGAAAATTTCCAGAGTTTCTGATGTAGGTGATGATGCTCAGACTCCACTCCTTAACCTCCTTGTCAGGATGTAGCAGCTTCAGCAGCCCATTGTCACTGGAGCTGACTTAAAAGGCACAAGAGGGGCAACTGTGCTTTGCCTTCATGTCTGCACAGTTATCCCTTATGCTCATTTTAGCAGTGTTGATAATATCAGGTTGCTATGAATAGACTTCTATCTACATGTACGTATGCTTGGCTATTTCAGATTCACTGGCAAGCCACAGGAATCCCATTCCTAGATACAATATGGTCTTGGAAGATTCTCATGGTGCCCACAATCCAGCTGGTCTGCAGACATACCTAAATGGTTGCATTAATATTTGTCTTTTTGGGTATTTTTACTCTAATGCATTTAGTAACAGCATATGTCTTTTAAAATTATTATTAATTTCTTTCTCCATCCAGTCACTTACTGGAAAATGTATGAATGAACAATCTCAGTTTTCTGACTGAGACAGGAGACAGGTCCTTAAATCTATGAGGTACTGGTTCATATTCAGCCTAAGAACAGTAAGAGTCAGAATTACCCCCACAGAAGCACTGCTCATATTAAATGAACTTGCTGAAGTAAAGTAAAAAATGTATCCAGAAGGTAGAAATACCACAGTCCTCATCAAAACTGGCCCTCTTTAATCCCTTTAGGAAGAGATCTGATTAAAATTAAATCTAGAGATAACCCCAGCTAGAAGATGAGAGACACTGCTGGAGAAGTTCACTCGCTAAATCAATATAAAATCAGCAGTTTCTGGTCTTGTAATGGTTGACTGTGTACTCTGCTTATCCTAAAGTCAGTGACAGAGTACATATTGACTACAACAGAGCAGAGCTGACTGGACTATGGCACTGCTCTTTAGGAAATATCACTCACAGGTAATAAAACAACAAGGAAGACCTGGATTAATCTCATAACGCTCTTAAAGTTTTTGTGAGTGAAAAAAAACTCATGACATTCCTCTGTGTCAGAGGTGCCAGATCAAAACCAGAGTGAAGAAACTTTCCATTCCTTCACTTCTTGTCTTAGTCTAAAAGGAAGAAGATTTATCCCCATCTCTTACCTTCCTGAACATCATACTTGTAGCAACACAGAATCATAGAATGGTTTGTGTTGGAAGGGACCTTAAAGATCATCCAGTTCCAACCCTCTTGCCACAGAGACAGGGGGGAAACCTTCCACTAGACCAGGTCAGTGAGAGCCCCAACCAGCCTGGCCTTGAACACTGCCAGGGATGGGACATCCACAACTTTTCTGGGCAACCTGTTCCAGTGCCTCACCACCCTCACAGTAAAGAATTTCTTCCGTATATCTAACCAAAATTCCCCTTCTTTCAGTTTGAAGCCATTACTCCTCACCCTATCACTACAGCTCCTGGTGGAATCCCTCTCTGGCTTCCTTGTAGATCCGCTTCAAATACTGGAAGGCTGCTCTGAGGTCTCCACACAACCTTCTCTTCTCTAGGCTGAGCAGCCCCAACTTTCTCAGCCTGCCAACAGCATAATCATGAAGGGCTCTTGTATGCACTGAACCCTGTGGGCACAAACCTAAAACTGCTGAGATTGGCACCAAGGAAAGGGCTGTTTGAGCTCATGCTCAGCTCTCGGACACGTTGCTCTGGGAGCCACCTCATCCTGGACACAAACACCCAATTTAGACACCTATGAAGCAGAAGCAGCTGAGGTAAAACTTCGAATGCACTAATGTAGTTTTCAAAGAAATCAATCAGGTCTCTCCCCTCTGTGCTGACAATTCCTTTGTTACAGACAGGACATTGCTCATCTCTCTCTCGTCAAGTACAAATGTCTTACAAGTCAATTCTGTGCTTAATGCAAGCTGACAAAAGGAGGCTTATACACTGTGCAACAATACCCACTGCCACTCAGTGGAGGAGAAGATACTTGAAGGGCAGGCTGCTCCTGTGTGGCACAGCTGCTGCTCCCCAAACAGAGCAGGTGACCTGCAGCAGGAACACTGTCTGCTGCTCTGAGTCCCCCAGCTACACCAGGAACAACTCCTCTCTTGTGGCACATGTGCAGAGTCATCGGCATCTCAGCCTGCAGTGGTCCAGCTAATTTAAACACACTCAATGTGGAGAGTAGAGATCCTGAAGGAAGTGGGAGGGGAAAGCTGGTGGGCTTTGAAGGAAGCACAGCCTGTTAATTTCTGCAAAAACTGAACAAGAGAGAGATAAAACTAAATTAGCGATCTATTAAAAAGAAATTAATGGCATCTGCAAATGAAACAAAATCTAAAATAATCACCCTAATAGCAGGATCTCTGGTGAGCCTTCATGCTTAATTTTTTCTTGTATTTGATGAAGGCATCTATTAATTAAAAATATTTATACAAGGTAGAGGCTTGACAGGAATACTCTGTGCAGCTGTTCTTAAGGGAACTGCTTCTGTTAATCAGCTATTTCTGAAGAAAATGCCTCTAGTCTATACAACGAAGGCAAGATTGTACTTCAATAAATCATGTTTAAGGTCTGTGCTTTCTAAATATCCTATGTGGTTAAAATTGGATGAAGTAGGCTGCTTTTTACAGATGATATAATACACTTTCCTTTCCATTGTTTAGTTAGCTTGTACTGAAATGAAACCTTCATCTTATCCTCCCCCTCTTTTACCCTCCTTTTATTGTTAACCTTTTATTGAAATGTTGAACATCCAAGTACAAAAGCAGATGATCTGATATGTGTGAATGTATTGTACAAATGAGGAGGACAAAGCTAAACACACATTCAGTAGCGGGTATGAAAATATTATCAGATATTGAGGCAGGGACAAACCAAGACTGTATGTCATTAATGAGACTATTCAAAGTAATTTTGATGGAGTTATGATTCTATTGTCATCCAGGACTGAGAAGGAATCACTTACCATTTAAAAAAAAGAATTGTTAATCATTATGCAGCTCTCTGGGGCACTAACTCTTTCAGGATTTTCTTCTTTGTCTCCCATGCCCTTCTTTTTTTTCACTCTTCTCATCTTTTCACTACTGTGAAAACAGAGAGGATTAGAAGTTGTCCCTGACACATTTCATTGTAAGGTTGTTAGTTTTGTCTTTCAGCATTTATTAGTTTGAATTCTGTATGAGGCACCTGTTGGCTGGTGAGAATAAATCAACAGGAAAGTCACAACTGGGTTTGTACTGTACTTGTGCCTTTTCAAGCCCGTTGGGAACTCCCTGCTTTGCTGTACTGGAATAAATACTGAAAATAAGGCCAACCACTCTGTTCAACACTGCTTCATGGTGTGAATTATGCAGGTTCCTCGAACAGAAGTTAAGATTAAAATCCTGTTGCTAATATTGTCATAATTAACTCGGGCTGGTCAGGGCAGGAGTCTCCGTTTGTGGCACCAGTTAAATAAGCCACAGTTAAACTGGTGCACCACAGCTATTGGGATGTTGCATGGAGAGAAACAAGCACTGCCAAAGGGCACTTGGAGAAATGAACTGGGAAGGTGATGTATGGATGCAGCTTCCTGCAGGCTCTGATAAAAAGGCCTGCCTGTGCACTCCATCATGCTTGCTCAGTCAAGGATGGGTGGCATCAAAGCAAGTGCTGAATGTGTTAAATTGCTAAAAAGTGGATCAGTGGGACAGCCTAGGACTGACACAATGATTTCTTGTGCTTGTGCTACTGCTGTGATTAAACACTGTGACCAGCCATGTGAGAATGACAGAGTAACTGCTGCAGGGCCCTCCCTTTTTAATGCTGGGGACAGAACTGAGGTGAACTCTGGAGTAAGGGACACTTTTCTAGACAAAAGGAAGTAAAATAAAATGCATTTTAACACATGATTTGACAAACATTATGGTTCATGAGAACATCCAGTTCCCCCTGCCCTTTACAAACTGCAGTGGGCTTTGCGAGGAGATCTGTTCCCCAGCAAAAGTGTCCATTTCTTTAACACTGTGACCATAACCCATAAGACTACTGCCTGAGGAATGGAATATAAAATCCATTCTCCTTCTGGGATAGGGAGGGAAAAGGATGCAACCCTCCCAAATTCAAAAGCCTTTCTCACCTGGCAGTCAGCTCCACAGGCACTCACTGCTCCATCCCAAGAAGGTGCACCATTCCCATGACAGGAGGATTCAGCACTGATGAGGCCAGAAAGAGGGAATAAGGGTTACTGTGCTTCATTCCCTCTCCTGTCTTGCTTATGCACTTTGAACATAGCTAAGCATCCAGGAATTTCCTTGAGTTCTCAATTGCCCAGAAAAAAAAATTTTCTTCCTTTCTTCTGAATGACTCTCAGAATCTTGATTTTTTTTAATTGTATTTTTTCTCTAATTAAAGATATATATTATAGACACATGTACAACATTTTATATCTGTGGCCACTTATATCTCCTTTTTTATATATTTACACATTTATCTCTGTACTGTCTTTTAATCAGATTGTTTGATGAAATATTTCTTTTCCTCATACTATGTTCCTCACTGATCCCTGCAGTTTGGAATTCCAGCCAATGCCAAAGTACAGCCAGAACATCCCTTCCTGTGCCAGCTAAAAACATTAAGAGTTGGAAGTTAAATTCATTCATGGCAAAGTTCATGACAAAGCTTCCACTGGCTTCAGTGAATGTGAGAGTTTTCCATGTTATTTCAACATATGAAGAGATAAATGTTATAATGCAATCTACTGTAATTTTGCTTAACTTTAAGGAACATTCAAATGACAGGCAATTATAAACATTAGGAAAAAAATCCTCCAGAACAGTTGTAAATATTGGTAAATCAGATTCCTTTTCCCACAAGTACAGTGATTTTCCAATTCCAGTTTTACAGATGCTGTATGCACTGGCATGGTAGAAATACATATTTTGCAGCTTCAAGAGATTATTCCAGTAATAATCAAGAACTCCCAAACTTTTAGCATTTGCCCATCATTACCATTCAGTATGAATTGGCCTATTCCCCAGACACTTCATTCAACAATAAATTGTGATGATACAGACACACTGAGCAGCAAAGCAGAGTAGAAAACAGAAAAAAAAAGAATCATTGGTCTGTCTCTAAATGTTAGTGACCTGGCACTGCTGATGTTGGTTTCCGTCCCACTGATGTGCCCCATGCTGCACAACACAGGCAGTGTCAGCTCACCTGCTCACATCATTTGCCACCTTTCTGACAAAGTTCATGGATCTAAGTTTTCCCCCCAGGTGAGAGTGTGACCCAACATTTAGATGTGACAGTGCTTTGATAAGCTTGCAATGGGAAGATGATGGTGGCAGGACAGGCAAAAGCCTCGTTGTGCAGGCAGAAACAAAGACAACTGCAGGCTGTCAGCGCAGGTGAAAGAAGAGGAGCTGAAGAACAAGATAATAGTGATAAGTACCAGAATTTTATTGCACTATCCAGAGAAGATCTGAGGCTTTTTGCTGGCCATTTTACAATTCTTCCACTTGACTTGTTTACTGATGGAAATGTTTGCCAAGGAACTTTGGAAAAATAGTGACATATGAACAATCTGTTGCGGCATATTGTAGTGGTGGTGTTTGTGCTGCTATAGTTACTAAGCTTTTAACATTTTTGTAATTTGTCTTGAAAAAGCTGGAACTTGGCATGAAGTTTTTGGGTGCCTCTATGTTCAAGTCAGATGGTTTTCGTATTTTTTGTTCCATCTCTCTATGTGAAGAAAAGCCTGAAGATATGCTGTGTCAAGGAAAAGGAAAAAGTGTGCTCAGATGGAGAAAGAAGCAGAAGGTGGGAAAAGAACCAAATGCATTGCAAGACTGGGAGAAACAGGTGCAAGCTTCTTTTCAAGGTGAGAAGAGTATTTACAGGATACCCTCAGGTCTTATGTAACTGCAATATTAATCAGGTTATGTAAAAAAGGCCTTGGGATTTTTTGCTTTCATTTGGTTTCTGATCTTACACTAACAAGGTAGATTTCCAATGCATGGTGAGCAATCAGAACTTCATGTTCAAGTACTTGAACTGCCTTGTGGCTCTGCTGTGGAGGGACACAGAATTACTGACCCAAAGTGTGGCAGAACAAGCACAGGAGAATCTGTTAGAAAGAAAGTCTAGAGAGGATCTGAAGAACAGGGAAAGAGAAAAAATGGAACAAACCTCAAACAAAATTGTTGGTGATAAATCAAGCACCACATAAAAATTGGTTGTGTGGTCAAAATACAGGTGGGAACCTTTCCCAGCACTTCCTAGGGCTGTGTAAATGGGTAGCTCCCATTATTGCTAAATGCATGTGAAATATTAATTTTCTGTCAGAAGAATAAGACTGTCCTCCCCCTCCCTGAACCACAGCCCACACAGAAAATCCTCTGCTCCTGCCAGGAGTCATCCTAAACACACGGAAAATCTTACCTGACACATGTTAGATTAATAAGGCATTTAGGTGGCGTTATGGAAATCTGCACTGCTCGAACGCCAGGTCTCATCACAATTCTGCAACAATTTTTCTGACACTTTGAACTTTCCAGAGGCTTTTCTGAAGGAGAAGGAGGCTGAAAGAAGAACATCACAGTGCTGTTGATGAACCTGTTAACATCCTGCTTGTTCTGTACATCTTGGGGAAGAAAATATGTAATTCTGTTTCCTTGTACCATTTTCCTTTTGCAGTGGTTTAACAAGGGGATGCATAAAGAAGTTTGTTACAGCAGCTTTAAAATTAGTCAAAAATAACTGAAAATTATACTTGGTATGTTTAACCAGCAGAATTGATTAATTAAGGAAAATGTAGCTGAGGGTTTGGTGTGATTAAGTGGGATTAGACATGCATACATATAATGAGATATAACCTATCAACATTTGTATGGAAAGAGTAATATCCTTTATTATGTTACCTGAAATATACCCATACCTACATATAAATTATGATGAGATATCAATGCATGTATTTGAAACAATTATGAACCAAAAAACAATGGCTAGCCCAGATCTCACTGTGGTTATTAGAAAGAAGATTCCCTTTGGGAAGTTTATTCTACAACATATCTTCTAATTTACCCTTCAGGAGCTCAGAGCAGCCAAAGTTACACACTGGATATGGTCCTCCAGGACTACCTTGCAACAGGACAACTATGTTCTGATGCTCTCCCCATCAGTCCCTGTCCTGCTGTCTCGTACCATGAAACACAAATTATCCATAAAAATTATAATTCTCTTATTAGTTTTAAAGGTCAAATCAAATGATGTGGAAAATATGCAGCGGTGTGACATATAATTTACATAATTGCCACAAAAATGCTGCTCTAAAGCTGTGTGAAAAAATAAAAATTAAAAATGAAGCTTCTCTCTGAGGAAAAGCAAATCAGCCAGATTTGCAGTGAGAGTAAAGGGCGGCTGACCACCAGCAATCCAATGATCCCCACCACATTCAGGTCTGGATTTACCTATTTTTCCCACCCCTTTCCCCCAAACATGCCCATACAATGAGAAAGGGAAAGCGAGAGAGACTTCCCACCAATCCGGCATTTTAAACTGCTTTGTTTCTAGATGTGGAATGTAACTGCTGAAGTCTTGATATAAGCACACTACCCCTGAGAGAGAGGTGCACACAAAGATGACATTCCCAGCACCACCTGATGTCCCAGTGGGGTCAGAGCCCGAGCTAACACTGTGTGAGCAGAGTCAGTGCTGGGGGCTGCCAGTCCCTGCCGACCCCTTTTCCCTTGACTTGGCTCTCCAGCCAAGCAGATAAAGGATGACTTTGGCTCTTGGATGAAGGTGCTGTCAGTGCTTCCTTCTCTTCGAGGGCTTGCCATAATTTGTGGATCCTGCTTCTCCCTCAGGACACAGTTCATGTGGGAATAAGCAGAAGTTTCAAATGGATGTGGTGCAACACCCCAGATCCCTGTGGAGGATTTGCAAAAGCCAGAGGAGCAGCCAATGTGCTTGTGCAGGGAAGACTCAATCTCAGCCTGTAGCTTAATAGCGAGTTCCTGAGAGTGCTCACTTACAAAAACAGACCCTAGGCAAACAGAGTTTGACTCCATTAAAGACAAGCCAAACCCAAACCTAAAATCAAACAAAATCCAAGCTGTTTAAAAGCAAACTTTGGATTTCTTCTAGTGCCCTGATACTGCTTGATTACTTAAACTGATTAACAGGATGGCTGGGCTTGATTCATGATTTTAAAGGCATTTTATACAGTAATTTGACAGCTCCAAAAGTTGGTTAAAAGCTCTACATATGCCCATTTTGGTTAAAGTTGAGGGCGCACCCCTCTCCTCTGCCTGGCACACCAGGCACTACATCAGGCTTTCAGGCAGCTGACACAATAATCCTGATTTCTGAGATGAAGACAGCAAGTTGTCCCTGTTTGTGTCAGTGAAATATTACCCCCAACTACATACTTGGTTCCTATGACTCAATTTATTAGTATAACCTCTTGTGTTCTTATACCCTAATTTATGTGCACTGGATTAACTTTGAATACGTTTACTCTGCTTATTTTTTCAAAATTAAATATTACAAAGGCAGTCTTACTCTACTTTGATTAATTAAGGTTGATCTTACCTTAGAATAATTAAGCTGACAATAGGTGTCTACACATTAGAAAAATGGAGTAAGATGCTGAGGAAAAGGTGGCTTATTACTTTATGTCTACATTTTGGATTTATGACTCAGTTCATTTCATATCATATATATTTATCATCCAGGTTCTTAATAGAAGTTTTTAATCAGCAGAAGTGAGAGAGATCGCTTATTCATTTGACATATTACAAATTAATAAAAATGCAATGAATGAGCAAATTCAAATGGTCTTTCACACCAACCCTTGCTGCTTCTGAAGTGCAAAGCTCTGTTATGAAATGGAAGAGCTGAAATTCCTTTAGCTATCAACGGGCATTCATCTAATTCACTGCATATATTAAAGGAATCCCCACAAGGTATCTGTTCAAGGTCAAGTTATTTTACATTTCCATAATATTAAAAAGAAGGAAAAAAGTAATACAATGACACACTGCAAGAGGGCATCAGGTAATTAGATATGGAACACTTGTGATGTGGGCATTCAGAAGGCCTCAAATTAATTCTAGAAGTGAGCAATACTGCTCACTTTTTTTTTCCAATCAGATTAACAGTGGCCTCAAAATACAGCTGAGCTGAATTATAGTGATGTCCTGACAAAAGTCAGCTTGCAAATGGCTGTCAGGGACACCACAGGTGGAAAAAATTCAGGCAATACTGATCAATCCTTGGAATGTTCTTACAGTTCTGACGTATTACAAGAAATTCATACCTATGACAATTGTGTGAATTTCCTTTTCTCTAAGCCTTCACAACATTTACATATGTGCTCATGCCTATTAAAGCTCTTAAAGCTTAGGAAACAAACATGTTTTTATAAAAATAAATTAATAAAAAGGCCAAGTAATGCGTATTTTTTTACTATTCCATTCCTCCTTAACCCTAGGCTTTTGTTTTACCTGACCCCTTCCTTTACCTTGTCTCTGACAGCAGATTGGAAGGGTGAGAGCTCTCACCCTTGTTAGAACAATACCCAGGTCTGCAGATGTTGGAATAATAATAATAAATCACAGTCTGAAGGGATGGCTCAGACAAGGGAAATATTCCTTGTCATGGAACAGCTGGATCTCTGGTGGTATCTGGGCAGACTTTCCTGCACTGACCACGGCACACAGAGCTCTGGAGGGCCCATGCTGGGAATGAGGAGCTTGGCTTTTGTCCCAGTGTGTGTATTTCCCCACTTTCCTTGGCTGACGCCTCTCAGGGCACTTGTGTGGTGCTGAAACTCTCCTAATTAACACGTGAATTGAGATCAGCTATTATTTTGCACAGTCCTGTCTGCATTTAAATATGTCCATTTTCTTGATTTTGAGAATAATTATATTTATAATCATTAACTTTCTATTAACAGGAGATTTCTCAGACACCGAGGCCAACTCACAGATTCTGACCCACAGACAGTGGGTATAAATTAGTCATGTTTTTAAAATAAATGTTATAATGCTGAAATGGCATAAGGCAGTTTTAGTACGAGTCTTGGTCACAGTATACTTCATTAATTGTGAAAATTGTTGCATCTGATGTGGATCCAGCCCAGCAAAAGAATGGGAGGTGCAGGCAGGAGATTTCCCCATGGCTGATCTGGGGACAGAGCTGTATCCAGGAATTGGCAAGGCTGACACTGTCACCTCACAGTCACTCTTGGCAACTGTCACACTACTAAAGAACTGTTTCTGGGTTCCATAACCTGATTTTTCCCACCATCATGCAGGTGACAAACATCAGCAGAAGGCACATTATAAGGTCAAATGTTGGCCTTTGGTTTCTGATGTGATTATAAATGAAGAGACATAAATTTATTTATTCCCATTGACTGTTTTTCTTCTCTGGTATGTGCTGTTCATTATCCTGGACTGTGGGGTTCCAAGGGCACACACTGTCTTTGTGTGCTGTGCCAAACAACACAGCTCTAATCCTTTTTGGGGATTATCAAATACTACAGCAAAACCAAAAATAACATGCACTTCTGGGCAACGGAAGAAGACATTGAAAACTATGAGGTCCATCTTTAGATTTGTGAATGCAACTTGAACCATCACAGCAGTAACAAATTGCTGAGGGGTCTGTCTGGGAGTTCTCATTCACAGCCCTGCACTGCAGGTCGCTGTGCAAGCCCAGTCAAAAGCAGCACAAATTTCACACTTATTGTCACTTCTTCATGTTTTTGAGACAAACAGTGTGGGAAGTTATAAACTGGAGAGAGAGGACACATTTAAATGAGGAAAAGTTGTGGCTTAGGACGGTTGGAAATAGTTACATTTCTACCTACTCTTCAAGATCAGACATGATTTATTTTTCATTTGTAGCTTGGTTCAGTATGGGAGCACATGAACACTGTAATCTGTCTGTCATGTAATAGCTCCAGACTGGATTTAGATGAGTGAGAGAGACATTTCTGAGAAATATCAGATGAGAAAACAAACTGAAAGAAGATGACAGGCCTGTGGTGCAAAATGGGAATAGTACATGCACGCCAGCCTGTCCAGCATTACTGATTGCTGCCCTCAGATCAAAGACTTTACCTAAAAAGCTAATAATGAGCAAAGAGAAAGAAAAAACAGGAAAAAGTCGTAAACTTAACTTTACAATAGTTTTTTTCAGAGGCTGAGGATCAGGTTTCCACACGGAAATAATCGCCATGGGTTGATCACAATTAACATCAGTGTTTTCTCAGTAACAGAAGAAAAGGCAGTAGTGGTACAAGCCTGCCAATTTTGGACTAAATAAAATTATTAAAAGTGTAATGTGGATGCATAATTTGTATTTTCTAAGATAGTATTTTAAAGCTGCTTTCTCCATTGCTGTATATCTGTCTTTATGCAGTGTTCCTCTGCATGGCAGGGGGGAACCTGGTTATCTCCCTCCAAGGCTGATGGGCCAGCAGAACTGCAGCTCTCCTTGCTCCTCTTGAAGTTCAGTTGCCCACATCAAACTAAAGTATGATCTCCTCCCTCTCAGCCCTCTTTTCCTACATGACTGCAGGCAACCAAGTAGTTTCCAACATGATGAGCACTTGGGTTCATCTGCCCTAAGGTGTTAGATGGGAATGATTGGGATGTCTGGAATAATGGTCTGCTGTATCTGTAGGGTAACTCTTCCCACTCTGAGACACCGGGAGCCTACACTGGGATATGAGTTTGTAACAGGTGGGGATTCTCTTTAGCTCTAGATTTCATTTGGATGAGTGAAAAAGATTTTTCTGAGAAATATCGGATGAGAAAACACACTGGGAATGTAGAAGAGAGACCCAGCTGCTGTTATCCAACTACTGAAACATTCCTAAATGAACATGTCAATGTGGAACATTGAGTTTGGTCTGAGGAAGAGCCTGGATGTGTATAGCCATGGACCCTCCTGAAAAGCAGCAACCAAGAGCTCCTAAATGCAAATTCCCTGCTCAGCCATCATCACTGCTGACACTCTATCATCATTTGGAGGCTGTGGGTGTAATACTGGTGTTACTTGAACTGGTTTCAATGGTACAACAGCAGTGATTTGTCTCCCTAAGGCTGGTCTTGACAGTAACTGCTGAGACACCAGAGTCAGGCCAAGAAAAACATAATTACAGATTATTCTGACAGCCAGTCTGTCAGCAAATTATTACCTAACCTACAACTACACATGGCCCATTCCCAGAAAACGAATAAGACTCAAAACAGATCATAACCAAATGTATTCCAGTGCAAGAAAAGCCAATTTACTGACCCTTCTCACACCTGCAGAAGGCACCTGATGTAAGTTTACTTATGCTAGAACAGACTGAAAGCAGGGATGAGGAGGAGGAACCTCCAATCTGGCATAAACTCTAGCTCTTGTCATAGGTTTCAACTCCTTGTCTAGGAGATGTCAAGGTAATGAGTCCTGAAGTGAGCCCTGTGAGATGTTTACCTCCTGAGGGCAATGTTGTACTTAATATTTTATGTGACTAAACCTCTTGATGGTTTGGAACATTACATTTTTTTTCTTTTTATTCAAAAGAGAACCAAACAAAATAGCCCAGACTAAGCCAATGAATGCATTGGAGCCCTACGAAGAATATTCACAGCCATTAATTCAAGGGCTGTTGTCTAGATTTTTCTAAGAGGTTTGGAAGCGTTTCGCTCCAATAAGCTCTGTGTGAACCAAGTACCAATGAATAGGGAATGCAGATCAAAGGACAGCATGCTGACTTGGTGGGGTTTCATCATGCACTCACTGGGGTTAACATGGAAGACTGTTCTGAGCCTTCTGTCACTGTGTTTTACAAGCAGGCTACTTCTGTCAGCAGAAGTTGAAGGTACCAAGTGAGGGCAGTATATAATCTGCATGAGAACTTGCTTAGAAACAGAGTGCATTTGTTCAGTAATATTTTTTCAGCCAACTAACTTTTCTTCCTCATCAGAATTATTTTTTCCAGCAGATTTTTCCATCCTGTTACAGCATGGATGTTATGACACACAAAAAATCCAGTCTGCTCTTGTCTGTACAGAACAGAATATTGTCCTCTGGCTTAGCCTTTCAGTGATCACCAGAGTTGCAAATTATTGCTGCAGGAGGTCTGAAGCAATTTATGCAATATTTCTCTCATGAAGAACTCCTGGTATTTCTCAGCAGTCACAACAGAAAAATATATATCAAATACCTTATTGCTTTTTAGCATTTGTAGAGTTTTGTGACAAACACGTTAGGAGTTGCCAAATGCAGCAGCCAGATGGAGGGGAGGCTGCTGCAGCTCCACGTTCCCAGGTTCAGCGAGTTTGGGCATCTATGCCTGACAGGTACCCATAAAATACATGGGTATGTAACAAAGACATACAGAGACACATGGCCAGTTACAGGGCTCACTGCAGACAAACCCACTGAGCACTCACACAAACAGCAACAGCCTCCTCCTTGTCCTCTCTGGCTGAGCAGGATAAAAGCCTGGTAGTGGAAAATATACATACACACACGTATATAAACATATATATATCTGCATACACCAACAGCTACCCAGTCTACCCAACAGCTTGCCCTCAGTCCTTCTCTCCCCAGCTGCAGGTACCTCAGGACCAGCAGCCCCACTCCAGCTCCTGCCCCACAGAGCTCTGGCCTGCACACTGGACATCCTTCCAGTAACTGGTCTCAAGCACTCAGCCTATCCAGTATCTTTGCCTGGTCCTTTCACTTCCATTTGCCTCATGCAGAGACACACACATGCCAATGGATCCCACTTAATCAACCTCTCCAGACTTAGGGATCTGACAACACAGGACAAGCTGTGTGATCATAAGAGTAGTAACTTTTACCCCCCTTCTGTTTCTCCATGCTTGTGCCTTCCTAATGCACCTTGATCCCTCTCTTTTCCTTTCCTTTGTCTCCTCCCCTAAGTCAATAAATCTAAACATCACATTCAAGGCTACCCAGTGCTCCATTTTTCCTGTAGAATGAGGCATCCCACAGTTCCTCAGAGGCACAGTGAATTAAGAAGTTACACTGTACTGCAGAAACACAAATATATGTAGTGCTCAGCAATACATTCTCTGTGCAACCAATTTAATCCACAAGTTAATACAAAATGTTTCTGTTTTGCAGTCTGATTTTGCTGTTGCATGCTAATGCTTTTTGGCTGTAAGATTTATACAGAACTACAAAGGTATCTGGAATCAGTATATCTCCATGCTTTTTATGATACTTTTAAAAAAGAAGCAATTATTTTGCCATGCTCTAATCTATGTGCAAGCTATAGAACATAGATATTTTTATACATATGAAAACAAAAGTACTCACAAATACAGCTGAAACTCAAAGATCTTTGGATCACTTGAAGCTGCGAGCTTATGAGGTGCTAAAGCTGAGATAGTACCAGTATACCAGTTTTGTGGCTGATTGTACAGAAAAGGTTAGTTCCAAACTCAAATCCTGTAGTTTCCATGCAGATCTGCTCCTTTTCAACAACTTTCTGATGATTTAATGTAAATGAACAACCTGGTGTATAAATGGCCCACTCAAGATTTGAGGCAACAACTCCGCACCTGAAAAACATCAAAGCAATAACTTTGCTGCTTGAGTGGCCAAAGATCTTGGTATCCATGTGGTAACAAAATCAGCAGGGCAGTTTGATAAGGAGCCTCTACCCCTGACTAATGGGAACAGAAACTCTGATGACCCCTAAAGGGGATATTGCTGTCTGCAGCACTGAAGTGAAGGAAATCTTCAGCAGTTGAAAAGCTCAGAAGGGGGAAAAACCTCCAAACAAAATCACGACAACCTAGAAATCCATGTACTTCCTAACCCTGGGGCAGAAGGAGACTGCTGTTTTTAAAAGGGTCAAGTGTCCTGCACAGACCAGACAGTCTCACACAGGACAGGAACTCACAGAGCAGCATGTGTCTTCTTTAGAAAATACACGATAGCCTTTATGGGAAGTCCTTATTTTCTGGGGATTCCTGCATCAGTCCTCTTTAACTTTTTCAGTTGAGATCTGTGTACTATTTTGAAACAAATCCCAATTGTCCTTACAAGCTTTGCTTTCCCTGTGGCATAGAGTTGTCTCAAAGTGCATGAATTGGATACCTGTTGGATGTACTCAACTGGCAGATGATGCCCAAGAAAGTGTCCAAGATAACGGCCAGTTCACAGAGTCAGGTTAACACCAGTAAAACATAACCCAACCCCAATGCAATACACACTTTGAGAGAGCAACCACTTGAGAACAACACGTTGATTCACTCTGCATATCCCAGCCCTGCTTGGCTCCCTCACCACCAGTGTGGATTCAGTACAACCAGCAGCCACGTGCCTGGTCCATAAAGGGAAGTGAACAGAAAATAGAGGGGCACAGTGTGGGCAGGGCTGAATTATTCCTTTGCACTTCCAGGTATAGAGAGAATGTCAAGTGACCAAGGCACACAGATCCCAGCATTGCTGAGCAGTAAATGCCGGAGCTCTAGGACAGTGGTTCTTATGCAGGGACACTGGAGAACTGAGCCCTGTCCACACCAACATGAGCTTTCTTGGGTGCTGATTCAACACCCACCACAGCAAGCATTGCACTTGCACTGCAGCATTTTTCAGTACCACTGGCATCAAGTTTTTTCTGACCTCATGCTTTCCAAGTAAGTATAAAAATAGTTATGCTAGATTTTTTCAGGGTAGCTCCTGTGTTATGCTTCAAAACACAGGCACAATCAGCCCAGACAAGTGAGACTGTGCTATGTAGGCACTGCCATTACACAGAACACAAAAGGAAAAATCAAGGAAATACGTAATTCCTACTGCATTTTAGTCAGGCTGCCTAAACTAGGAGTGACATCCAGGACAGAAAGAATCCACAGCATTTTCTAAAAAGAACAGTGTGTAAAATTCAGAGTACATAGCATCAGGAAGAAGCTGAGAACCTTCAGCTCCTGTAAGGATAACACATAAAGTTATTCTGCCACAGAAACTAAACACTTCTGAGAGCTCAACAATATGAAACATGGCCCACCACCAACTTCTCTTACCAGAATCAGAAAGAGATGCCAGATGCATATCCTGGTGAAGGTCAGGTGGTGACCCATATGAACCCATCCCCTGAGGACTTACAGAGAAGAGGACAGAATTTGTGGGAAAGTGCAGGACCTCCAAAGCAGAGAAAAGCAGCTGCAAGAAATGGCAGTGAAAGGAAGAGGTTCAGACCTTCTTTGGTGTGTAACAGTGTTGACACAAGAAAGAGATGTAAGTAAAGACTGAAAACCAAAATGACATTTTTAAAGGTCTGACCAGGTACTCTTGACATTGAAGTAAATCAGTGGAGATTGCCCCTGCTTAAAAGTGCAGACATGGACCCCAAATTGGCATTACAAATGTGTTAGCACTGTTCTGATATTTTTGCCTGGCCTGTGTTTCAGAGCACAGGTGGGAAGGGGGCAGCATGCACACAAAATACCAGAGGGGAAACTGGAGAGCTGGTAGAAAGGCAGGGTAGGAAAGGCTGTGTAGTGCAGACCAGGCTGCAACACCTTTGTCCTCCTCCTAGGAAAGGAGCTTTCTCTGGGTCCAGCTGAGCAGCCAGCTGTTCCCCAAGTGAGACAAAGATTTACCATCTCATGCATGGCCAGTAGGCTCAGTATTATTCAGCCAGGCTGAGCTGCAGTTCTGGCTGTAATTTGGACATCTGTTGAAATGGTCTTTTTCCTTGTAACATGCAACCCAACTGTGGGACTCAGGACACTTGGCATGTCACTCTGTGTTAACAAATGCTCTACCCTTGGACAAACTCTGAGCGTGATGAACTTGGCACTCAGTATGGACACCAGGAGTCATGGATAAACACACAAATGACTGGCTTGATTTTCACAACTACAGACCATCCAGTGCTCTAAAAGCTCAGGGGATTAAGTGTTAAAGTTTTGGTTCAGTTTGTTGTAAAGAAAACAGATGCAAATTTGTATTCATCTGAACATTTCAGAAGTTTGAGATGCCTTAGTAGGATTATAATTTGCACCCATATCTTCTTTGAAGACATGAGATGAATCATCTGCAAAATTAGTTGCAGATGGAGGCTCAGGTCTTGGGAGGCTTGAAAGATTCCAGGCTGTTTGGAAAGGTTTCAATTTGCATCCACAGCCAGTTCAAAATGAAAGATGAACCAAACCAGCTAATACACATTGCAGTAGACTGTGAGGATCTCCTTTGTCTGTTCCCTGGAGGAAACTTGTGGCTTAATAAAAGGCTGCTAAAAAGAAAAATAATATTTCTTCTCATATATTTTACCCACATTGTAAAAATCTCTTTATTGTTTTCCTGTACTGCTGTTGTGTGCCTGCCATAATGGAACAGCCTAATGCAAAAAGAAATATTATACAATCTGAACACAAACATAATGGGTATTGAAAAAAATCTCTGGCAACAGGCAGAAGTTAAACAAACAAACACAAAAATTATCTTTCCTAGGCACAGCATTTCTATTAAAGTAGACAAAGAGATGAAACGCCTTTGTGTTTGAAAGTCAGACATTTCTGTATTTACTCATATATACTCAACTCTAGCTCTTTGTACATTTTTTGTACAAAAATATTTGTGGTTTTGGAGCATAAACATCTACCTCTGCTCTGTCCTGGACAGAAATTTTGCTGCTCAAACCTGTCAGAAAGGTGTGGAGAGGAAGAAAAGGAGCAACCAAACTGGAAGCTGTGGTTTCTGCTGACCAACAAAACCCCTCAAACATGATCTTGCAAGGAAGGTTTTAAGATTTTCCTACTAATACTTTGGATTGCACAAGGAAATTAAGCCTACATGGTACAGAGCTCAGTAGTGAAACTAAGGAGTTGAGATGTAGAGCCATCAAAAGCCAAGAGACAGCACCACCAGCTTTTGTTGATTTGGTGGTGCTCTTTTGTTTTAAATCTGATCACATCAAACAATGCTGAGGAAGCTCCACAGCTTTTTGTCTTCCCTTTCACTTATTTAGACAGAACAACAAATGAACTGGTTTTGACAACAGTTCTGAGGACAAGCTGATGAGGAACGAGCTGTAAACCACGAAGGGATTTTTAATTAAAAAAACAGATGTTAAAAAACAGAAAAGCAATCACTGATTGGAAGTTCTAAACTAATAAGGAATCACAAAGATTAAAAATGTTATTAGCACACAAACCTGTATCTTCCAACAATTTAGACAGGAATAATAGCATTAAATCTGGAATTTTCCAAGTGCTGCTAAGATATCCACACCCATTATTGTAACTCCAACCTCTGGCAAACAAGTATTAGTATTTTTGCTCTCACCACATCTGGGTGGCTGTCAGCTTCCTATTGTTCCTGCTAAATATTTTATGTATTTTTTTTATATATGAAAAATAATATAACATAGAAATATATACATACATGTCTGAAATCTATGCATTTTTTAATTTCCACACCCCAGGCCATAGGAGACGTGTACTTTGCTGGCTTTACAAGCATGACATCCCTCAACACTAACTTGAAATGAAAGAGATTAAATTGTATGTGATTATGGTATCATTTCTAAACATGTCAGGGCTCTAGGCACTCAGCTATATGAATCTTTTGGAGTATTCAGATATGCCCTTTTCAAAACATACTGGAGAATAATGCTAATTAAAAACATTTTTCTTTGGGCAGTAAAACATTCCCATATTTCTTAATTGGCACATATATTTCCCATAACAATCTACTTGACACAGCACAAGTTTTGTGAGCTGAAGGTGTTCTATTTGGCCCCATTTTTCAGTATTTCTTCTGTTATGTTTGGCTATTTTAGCTGATATTATGAAATCTATTTCTGGTAGATATGATAGTATGCAAACTAATTAACCAAGCCCCAGAGATGTCTCTCAACAACGTGCATGTCTTAACCTACCTCTCTACATAAAAAGGGCTTTTTCAGCCACGGTTGGGCCACTGTGCCCACCATAAGCCATGTGGAAACAAGATTCCTCGCTGGATCAGCTAATGAGAACTGAAAATCCACACTAACGAGGCTTCTGCTAAACTGGGAAGTTCATTCACACCAGTCACATTTGTTTAAATTCCTCAAACACGCACAAGGCTCTGTAATACTGTCACTATCATAAGAAAGCTGTAAAAGATGGGGAGCATATCCAAGACAACTATTCAAGCAAGAGTAGATCAAGCTAATAAACAGCACACACAAGGAGAGCTGGGCTGGAATGCTAATGCCAGTTCAGGGGGAATCACCTTTTTAATAGTACCAGCACGGGTGTCTGTGTTCATGCATTTTTCATCAGTGGACTGGGAGCTGGAGTAATCCTGAATCCTGCTGTCACACCACAGGGCAGAAATGCTCCTGCCTGTTAGGGAGCATCCACAACCACTGAGTGTCCTCCCCCTTTCTGAAAGGCACAGCTCTCATTCACATCAGATGCACTGCTGATTTTTTCCTGCACTAGGATGTAGAACTATTGACATCCATGACCCCTTGATAAAGCTCTACAACACACACCTGAGGACTCTGCAGCAGACCTTCCAGAGTGAAAATTTTATGGTCCAGGTTAGGAAAGAAATCAAGGAGTGTCCTGAAGTTTTGCTGATGGTTTTTACAA
Organism: Sakesphorus luctuosus; assembly: GCA_013396695.1. Classification (NCBI taxonomy): domain Eukaryota; kingdom Metazoa; phylum Chordata; class Aves; order Passeriformes; family Thamnophilidae; genus Sakesphorus; species Sakesphorus luctuosus. The sequence continues at coordinate 1,025,679 of VWZD01009260.1, forward strand.
ATAAATGGCTCCAGTATAAGATGATTTATTCTGATCAACACACTGATAAATACAGCTGTCATGAAACCACCTCAGAACAGCCAGGCCCTTAAGTAAAAAAGGCCTGAGCCACATTTTTTGCTTAGTCAGGCTTCTACCTGACACTGAATTTCTCTAAGTCTGTGCATTTTTAATACATCAAAATGAAATTCTTTGCCTTCCTGCCTTATGAAAATCGATATGTAAGTGTATCATACTGTCCATTGGGCAATAATTGGTGTTGCCTTCTGGAAGTGCAGTGCTGACTATTATGGAAAACAACAGAGTATTGCTCTAGCTCAGCAAGTCACCTAGGATGGTTTTGCTTAATAGTGCTTGATTAGTGTCCAAAACCTATTACTTGGTTTCTATTCCAAATCCATAGCTAAGCTGATTGCAGATTGAGATTCAAAGTCTAGGAATGCAGACTCTGGAAATGCTGGCCAGGTAGCTGGAACAGCAAAAACTTGTTATTTGTAACCTCCATTCCTTTTGGGTTGTTATGCATGTTTTCCTGGCAGGACTAAGTTAGGACCGTTCCCTTCCTTTCCAGCATCCAGTATTTTCAGGGGGGTTGCTAAAGCAGAAACCTGCACAGCACTGTGCTCAGGGTGAAAAACAGCACTCAAGACTAATCTAGTGGAATAGCACAAGCAATGCAGTGCCATCACAGAGTGGATGGTGGTGGCTCAGTGTGCCTTAACCCAGGTAAGCTGAAAGTAATACTATGAACTGCAGCTGGTGATGACCAGCTGCCAAGGGCATGTTCAAAAGGGGAAGCCAGAATAGAAAGATGTCACAATATTGGTGGTTCTATTCAGGCTCTCATAATATATTTGTTATGGTAACTGGGGGGTTATCTTACTCTTGCCATTGACACCTCAGCCATGTCACCCAGAGGCTGCTGTTAAGCTGATGCAGGGCCATGTTGGCACAGGACAGCAAGGAATATTTGAAATGCTGGTAAAAATACAACAGTACAAGTTTCCCTGAGCAAATATCTCAATTTCCCTTTAACAGGGAGTCCTTCAGATGCCTCTGGGAAATATTCAAGCATGTGCCAAGATTCAGAACAGTTGGGATCAGGCCTCCTTTAAGACTGCTTCATCTAAGTCCAAGCAATCATGAAGAAGCACCCAAAAGAGTAATCAGACAGAAATCCACTGCTCTCCATGGCCAGCTGTGATATGCACTTACCTGTTCATAATAGTCAGAACCTGAAAAATGGGCCCTTGAAGTGGCTCCAGTGGCAGAAAGAATGAAGGTTGATTGATCCATGAAGGATGGATGGGGGGAGGGCTCTTCATGAAAACAGTTTATTCAGGAAAATCTACTGAAATTTGTGTCACTAGAGAGTTTAATCCATACTGGTATCTATTTACCTGGGGTTTCATTTTTTCCTGAGTACCATAAGAAGAACTAGGAATAAAGTGAAGGAAAGGAATTGCTCCCAGGGTGATGACAGCTCAATGAACAGGAGTCATCTGTAGTACCGTGGTGTCCTTCTTGCCCAAGCAATGACACATCATGAATTTAATCTATTTAGAGACTCTATAAAGGTAAGCCCATGGTAGTTCTGACCCAAACCCCACACTATAGAGCCTAAAGACTGGGAACAGACAGGGCTAAGTGGATGTGTCTCCCTCTTCTTGCCCACCCATGGCTTGCTCACTGCTCTCCACAAAACAAGCTGTATTCTCCTTTCCTCTGCAGAGGCAGATGATGTGGTGGAAAAGGTAGCAGGAATAACAAAGAATTCTGTGGGATAAATACTAAACCCCTACAGAATATATAATCCTTTATGAAGAACTCTTTTGGAAATACTGTAAAAATATCTATTTATTTATTGGAGTGGAGGGGCACAGATCATAAGCTTCCTATCAGTCAGAAACAGTCAGCAGGAACAAGCTTTAATTTGCTCTGAGACTTGGAGGAAAAAAAATAAATTCCTTTCATTCAGGGCACTAACACATCATCTATGCACACACAATATGTTTTTGCTTATGAAGTATTAATGTTAATATGATTTCACCCCTGAGTAAATAGGATAGATCTATTGCTATACATGTGCTTTTAAGAACCTGTTTAAAGGAGCTGGTTTTAGTCCATCTATTGAATTATAAAATAAACCCTAAATGAGGAGGAAAAAAAAAACAAACCCAAGAGCTTGAATTCAGAGTTAATCCTTTCAAGCTCCATAAATCTTCAGTATCTGTCAAGGCATGTGCCAGACATACCTGTATCTGAGCAGCAAAGATTAAGGTATAAGATCAATATGTGTAATCAAAATGTGGTTCATTTTTTCCAATTTCTCAAATGATAGCTAATAAGACTTGGGAAGAATTGAGAATAGCTCTGCAAAAAGCAAATAAACTCGAGAGATACAATCTGTTCAAGTAAGAGACTGGTTAAATGTGTTACTGTTTGGTAGCAGGCACTGGAACATTTCCAGTTCTCTGCAACTTGTGGAAAAAATCAGGAATAATTAAGAAGCTGATACCAGTATTATCTATGTACATATGCACAAGAAAAACAATACAGGGCCTGATCCAGAACTCAGTGGAGACACAAGTTTGTAGTGATTTAGACACAGCAACCAAAGTGTAGGAAGATTTTTGAGTGAGAAAAACAGTTTTTAGAATGGCAGACGAAGTTCTGGGGCCTGCTGACAGGAGCAGGATTTTAGTTCTGTGAAAAAGACCAACAGTTAGCAAAACAAGTAAGATAAAAAGGTTTCAGGTCGGTTTGCTCACAAGAGAATCTTGAGAGAACTTTTCTCATAGCAAAAATGAACATCTGCTGAAGAGTGTCATCCAATTAAAGCTGTGATGAGTTTTACGGACACTGTGGTTCAACCTATGAGATGGAGCTATGGGTGGGAATAAGTAAGAGATATATTCTGTAACGGGAAGTTAGAGCTTTTTACCTGTCTTTTTTCTCTCCATAGAGTTCTTGAATAAAACTGTCTTGGAGTGTGACACCTGTAAGCTGTGGCCTAATTAATCTTTTCTCACCTTCAAGATTTACTACGAACTCACACAATCGTGCACTTATGCCAAAGAGTTTCTTTTACAGTTTTCCTTCTATATTTAACCCCAACTGTGTCACAACATCATAATCTGAAAGAAAAGCATCCATTTTTGTATTTTCTCATGGATAATTCCATCCAACATGGATGGAACGAGTGAGGTGCAATGTATCACACAGCAAGTGCCAAGTTTGCACATGCAGGTCCATGACAGCAGCACGGCAGCGCTCAGAGCCCAGCGCACACCTCGCAGGGCACCACAGCACTGCCAGGCGGCAGCAGCTCTGAATGCTCAGCCTCAGCAAAGCCTGCCAAGAGTGCAGCTCAGGGCTTAAACAGGTGCCAAGTTATGGGTTCTGCTGCACGAAAAAGACCCAGTGTCTGTTAAAGTTAAGAACTTGTCAGAGAGCACTATGAAGAGCTTGAGAAGCAGAATCTGGGCTGGGGCAGCAATGAACCTGAGATTAGCTCAGTTGGTTAAAACTTGGTTGTAATAATCTCAAGGTCATGGGTTCAATCCCTCTATGTGGGCCATTGACTTAAGAGTTTGACTTGATCCTTGTGGGTCCCTTCCAACTCAGAATAGTCTGTGAGTGATTCTGTGAGTGAATAGACATAAAATTACATTATATCCAAAGGACAAGCATTAGCAGATTAATAAGACATCATAGTCTAAGTATGTCCCACCATCTATAAGGTTCCATACCATTTGCTGGCAGATAACATCCCAAGAACCAATATCTAACAACATGGAAAAAGAGTTAATTAAACAATAGCTTGAAAAGGGACAGATTGCCCACACCACGTCTTTCCAATTTTGTCTTTAGCAATAAACCCAGGAGAGCTGAGGAGTGCAATTAGCTGCTTAAACCACAAAAAACTCCAGAGCAGCTGCAATCTAATATTAAAAAAAAATACTTGTTGTTTTAAAAATAACTTTTAAAAATAAGTTTCTCCACATTTGCCAAGGTAAACTTATTAATTTATCCTTCATCTCGTCTAGCGGAAAATCTGACATGAAGTAACCTGACATGCATGAAGCAGTCTGTACTTTTGTGGGTGGCAAATCTGTTCACTGACAAACTTCTAGAAAACCTGTCTCACAGCAGGCTCTGGAGGTCCTCAAAAGCAGCAGGACAATCTGCTACAGACCTACCTGGGCCTGAGCTCTAGGTGGGTAACGCACATGACCATATTGCGGGGCGTCGTTCTCTCTTGGCAAGCAGTGGCTAAGCATCTCTGACAAACAGCAAGAAAGCAGGGAAGAAAATTAGAGGTCATGAGGAGAACCATCAAAATGGACTTATTGGCAAGTGCCTGTTGCAAGACAAATAACTATAAAGAGGCAGGAGCTTCAGAAACACCTGCGTTCACCAACTGTCTTACCAATCATCACAAACTGTCCATTTCCATGCCTGCAGTTCTGCAGCACAACGTGCAAAGCTTATTCTTTGATACGTTAAGCTTTTATTGCCCCTCTACTGTTACTGATATGAGCTACAAAATATAAAGTCACATTGTACAATCCAACAGGTAAAAATAGGCCTTTTTTAGTTTGAAAAAAAATTGCAATATAAACAGGCTAAATTTTCCTATCAAAGCTCCCTTTCTTCTGTACCAGTCAGTTTTGGCTGGAAACTGCTTAAAACCTACCTTTGGGTTAGAAGCAGTTGCTCAAATCTATTTAAATAAAGGTTATTGATGATAAATAGGCATCAGCAGAATGATAAGCTAAATGATCAGCTAAGTGATCAAAACTATGTGTTCATGAGTTTATGTAAAAGGCAGAGAAGTTCTCGTAGTCTAAGGAACAATGAAAAAGCTTCAGCATAAGAAAAGAAAGAGAAATACTCTATAAATTAAGCTGTCTGCACAAGTTTGATTTAGTACTGAAGGTTAATCCATCCTAAACTACTATCAAGCAGTAGTGACACCATTCATCATTCTTTTAACTGCAAGTAATGACAAGATGTCTGATTCTGTGAGGGAAAACAGGTGCTTTCATTCCTCAAAAGATACAGAGATTTGCAACATGACTAGTCCAAACTGGAGGGCAAAATGCACAAATTGCATCAAAAAGTATCTAATGGGACACTTTAAAAGGTGGGTTTAAATCTTCAGACATTCTGATTATTTTGATTTTTATTTCTTTAACTATGTAAAAAAGTCACAGTTGAATTCAATCTAAGACACCAAAATCCCAAATTGGAACAAATGGCGACATCAACAATAACCTTATAAGCACTAAGCAAACCAAAATATTTCATTTGGAAAAAATAATTGTCAAGAATTTGTTTTCCAAAGTGTCTTCTTTCTTCTTGAAAAACCAAACCTGTCAATTTTGAAAAATGTTTTGCTTGGGATAGAATTCCAGTGAAATGGCTCCCTCAGCATGGCCCCAGTCAGCTGCATTTCTGAGGAATAACACCAAACTACAGATAAAGCACCCCAGGTTTCAAAGGGCACTGAAGCACCTACAGAGCTTAAGGGATCTGCAATCCCCTTCTCCCTTAAGTCTCATACTAATCTTGTTTCTTCACCACATCAAGACCTCCAGTGCCTGCCCCTTCCCATTCCTACCAGTGCCAACCTGCAAGAAAGCCCACAGAGTAGGAGAAAATGGAGTTAGTGGCAAATTTGCCTTTGATCTGCTCTTTTGAGGCCTGTTCTTCATTTGCACAGTGGCAGAGTTGCAGCTGCAGCAGCACAGGAGGCAGAAGCAGAGACTTTGCCTCTACCTGCATGAAGCACTGCTTGACTTCATTTGCTCTTTCATTATTCCAAGCTTAAGCAGGAGAAAGTTTATCTCCTCCCCTCCTCTCCCAAGAGGCTTATTTGTTCATCAGGCATTTATTTAAAAAAAAAAAAAAAAGACAACCAAAAAAGCAAACAAGCTCTGCTAATTTCCATGCACATTGCAGGGAAAAATAGATGCTTTTTATAGATTTATTTAATTCACAGATGCTATTTTAATTGGTCTCCCATAGAATTGTCTCTCACTGGGAATCTGGATCGCTCTGGGGAATTGGCAGGGACTTTCAGAGCTTTTCCAGGTCAGTGATTCAGATGTAACCAGCAACACCGGTGGCTGAGAATTAACGTGGGGAAAACTATTTGACAGCCTGTGTGAAATAAAGTAATGATTTAAGTCCAGTTGTGGTTTGACAGATTACCAGCAAAACCAATCAGTGCTTTTATGGGCCTTTTTGGAAAAGGAGCCAGAGAATGAGCTTCTGCAAATTATCTTGCACATTAGGGCTGAAGGCAGCCGTCAGACTCACAGGCATGAAGCTTTTATTATCAACACACCTTTTACAGGGTTAATTATGAAGATTCAATGTTTTTTTCCAAATTCTGTCACTTCAGTATCCTGGGGACTGTTTGCCATACTCTGCTTTAGACTAAGAAGGTTAATCTCTTTCAGCTTCATCTGTTGTCCAGGCGAGGGAAGAAGGGAGAGAGAAGAGAGGGAGGGAGATGCTCGTCCTGCATTATTCTTTACAGAGCCCAACTTAATGAGTTTGGAGCATCTCTCTGCAGTGACAGAGACACTGCCTTGGGCACATGGCCTTTAGAAGGATAAAATCTGCTTTTGTAACCTCCCTCATGTCCCTGCAAACACACTGCAAGCATTAGGCTGGACTGTCAGAAAACAAGTTAGACCATTGAACTCAGATAAAACACTTGAGCACAGCAAGTAGAGCCTCTCTCTCATCACATTTTTGATCCAGTAAACCCTAACTGGACATTTTTGCTTACAATTTCTGCTAAAAATAAACAGTTATCAACCTCTCACTCCTGTTTGATTAGCATATGCTTGTTTTCTAAACTCCCATTCATCATACTGACAGGACTTCATCAAGGACTGGCTTTCAAAACAGCAGCACCATTAAAAGACATAGCTTAGGTCTTGCTACTCTTTTTCCCACAAAAAAGGAGGAGGTGCAAAGCAAACCTGCATCTAGTGAAACACTGTCCTCATAGACCACAGGGTCCTGCAGTCTTCAAGGAACAGATGCACTGATTTAGCTAAAATTAATGTATAGAACAGAAGATGCCTATGTTCTTAGATTCTTATATAACCTTTCCCATTATCTCATTAATTCCTATTAAAAAAAACCCAACCCAAGAACAAATCAAAACCCAAAAAGCAGCCAAGGAGGTTACTTTCTTCTCAGTTAGTTTGTCTGGCTCTCAGTGGTGCACCAACAGAGGGATATTTGGGTTGCTTTCCTTGGGAGGTTTGTAATGAATTGCCGCTGGTAACAAACTAATGAGGTTGTCAGAAGGTACAACAAAACAGTTCTGCAATTCATAGCAGCAGGATAGGGTCTATTCAAATTATATGAAAAGGTACACAAAATTCAGCTTTTCTCAGCTTTATACAGAGAAGAAAAGGCACAAACATCTTTATTTAGTATTAGGTAAGAAAATGGCAGAATGAGAAATGAAAAATTTCCCAGGAGAAAGAAGATGCAGAAAGAAACTTAATGACACATTTTGCCCGTGGCCATGGAATTTGGAAGCAATACACAGCTAAAGCCCAGTTAGCAAGTGCTTGCCTGATTTTAAGGAAAAGAGTTTTCCCCTTCCTTGTAATTACTTAATTGTGCTTTGTGCCAGGAAAGAAAAATATTCTATGCCTAAAAAGATTTCTTCTCTGCTCCACATATTTTGGAGATCTGGAGTTAAGAAGCTCAAACTCACAGTGTACATGTGCACAAGGACAAACTCTGGATGCTATGGGGTGTACTGGCCTATATGTGCACCTACAAAATCTGAACACTCATGTCTGCCTCCCATCGATGTGCTCTTGTGCCTCTTCCAGAGCACTGAGATGCACAGTGTGTGTGTCACCATGACCCACCTGCTGCACAAGATCTGCTTTACTGTGTGTGATTTGGGGACTTAACCAAATGTTCTTGCTGAGCAGAGGCATCAAAACAGTGGATGGTAACATTTAGTCAGCAGGAATTCCATGGATATTGAGCTATTCAGGTAATTAAATTTTTATGTTTTAATCTACAGTTTAGAGAACCTGTTTGTGCTGTGCCTTTATGCCACCACATCTGTGCTCTTTCCAAGAACTTGGAAACAGGCTGTTTCTGAACTTTCCTGGCCTTCACTGAAGAGAGAATTGTGTTCACAGAAGTGTCAAGTGGCAGCTGAAAACATTCAGAGCCTGACAGTGTCATGTCCCTGCAGCAGCGACTTCTTTAACCACAATTTGAAAGAGTGACCACTTCCAGGAACAGGTAGTTCTTAAATACTGATTTTAAACACTGCTACTAATCTTGTCTTTGAAGCTAACAGAGGCCATTTTGGTTAATTTTCTGTGTTTCTTGTGCTTAATTGTATTGTTTTACGAGGTATTGAATTATTCATTGTAAAAATAAGGGGTGCTACACAATTAAGCTTTTGGGATTACAGGTATTTCAGATGTTCACTTGTATGTTTACATGCGTGACAAGCTCTTGACTTCTTTATTACCAAGAGGGTAGAAGTTGGCTTTGAGACAGGGGCCAAACCCAGCGTTTAGCTGTCTGCTGTAACTGCTGCGCTGAGAATCAGTGTGTATTTAACCTGCATTAAAAAAATCCTGGACAAACCCTCTGTTTTCTAAAATGACTGAGACAGCAGCGAGGTTTTAGCCCTTGACTTTAAAGCTTGTTATGAGTGTCAGGGAAAAAGGGAATTCAGCTTTATTGTATTTGATTATGCTCCTGGTCAAGCACAACCTTAACTTCTAAGGACCCCTTGTAACATCAGGAAAGAGGTGAACACTTCCAGAGGAGGTTTTATCCTATAACAGAGTGGAATGCATCATTCTCTGGGAGAGTTTAACTCTCTGTGTAAATCACTTTAAATTAGCTCCTGACTTCAGGGTTGCTAAAACTAAGCAAAATGAGTATCACTCTATGTTTTCATACTGCTCATACACACCATACTTTGCTGGAAAATTAACAGCTACACTGACTTGGTGTGGTGAGACAAACACAGATCATGGTCACAACTGCTAAATATCTCAGTCCTAATATTAAGGGAAATTTCTCATGAGTCAGCAGATTCAGAGAATTTATTAAACACTTGGTGAAGTATAGATTCTAGTAGGAATAAATTGAAAAATTTGTAAATCACGCTTGTAAAATACTTAGTGGGTTTGTTGTTGTTTGTGGGTTTGGTTTTTTTACAGCTCATTCAATCCTCGGTAAGCTACATAAAATTCCTCCTAATCTAAAGTGCATGAAAGCTCCCTTGGACTATCCTTGTTGCTCCCCATTTAAAGGAGAATTTACTCAAAGTGTGAACATTTTCAGTGTAGCTAAAACAATTTGGGGTAGCAACACTATCCAGCACAGAGTTTACAGTTAATTCTTTGGGAAAATATTCATCTAAGACAGCCAAAGGCATTGCACAGATTCCAGGGACAGATGTTCCCTGGACTGCAGAGTTTCCTAGCAGGCTGTTGTTAGCTGAGGATAACAGGCATCATTTTTACTATTTCAGGAGAAAACCCACGAATACTTTGCATGGAGGCGCTTTGGAAATGTGCCTGAGTGACACACAACAAGACCAACTCAAGTCCCAGCAGAGAGGAAAAATTAAATGTGAACAGATGGGCTAATTCAGCATTTTCAAGGAGTGAAATTCAAACGTGAAAGAAACCCAGCCAGCTACAGATGACAAGGCCTGTCTCAGTTCAATCTTCAAGCTAGAATAGCAGGCTCTTGATTTTTATTTTTTTCTCCTCCATCAAATTAATCTTCGTCAGGAAACTGGCATTTCAGTGGGTTTGAAGCACTCAAATAACCTTCCCACTCCTGGGGATCCGGTTTCACATCAAAATTCAGTGTACCACTCACTAGACTTGTTGCTCTCAGTCTATTCAGGAAAAACCAAGCCCATCTGCACAGTTTGCTATTTATGTGTGCCAACATCATCTGCTTGCAAAAGGTCAGGGTAGAAGAAAAAGTTTTCATAGGTCAGCCTTGAGGTGTCCTTGCAGAGGTACGTGCAGGTACTGAAATGACTCTTGTCAGCATTGGCAGCGTAAGGTGATGATCCCCTACTTTTCTGAGCACTACACTTGGATACACTATTAAAAATGCTTCACTGAAAATGAAGAAGAGGAGAAAGAATTCTCACCAGGCTCACTCTCACCTGCCAAAGTCCCCAGCCACACAAACCTCAGTTATTTGCAACCTACCAGTAGCACAATGAACCACAGAAGGTGTCATGGCACTGGACAATAGTAAGAATGTGGAAAAAATATGCTATTTCTTTGATTATATATTTTTTTTAAATGGGAATAATGGTTTGGGTTCTCTTAAGATGGGAGAAAAAGTTTTGGGGGATCTGAAACACTCTGCTATTTCTACTTGAAATGAGTAAAAAAGTAAAAGAAAAAAGTAATGAAAAAAACCTTTTCACTGTTATGACTTGTAATATTTTGAAAGTTCTTATAATTTAAAATCTTAGTAGCTGTTTCTTAGATAACAAGTTTGCTTAGTCACCCTTATACTCTCCTGTTAAGTTTTTAGTTCTTTTAAAAACACAAAGCACTGTGAATTTTGAGACAGAACAATTTTTTCCCTTCCAGCCTTCAGCAACATGACTAAACCAAAACCTGCAGGTATTTCGACAACATTTTGTTTTTAATGAAAGTCAAGTGGGCAATACAAGAAAGAAAGAATGTGCAGCAGAGGTAGCAACATTTTAAGGTTGTGACAAAAGTCATAATTAAACTTAATTATCTGAATTCCAGATAATTGGAGCTTACTGCCTTTTCAGCAGGATAATGGCCAATCTTCACGAACGAAGATTTTGGGAAGGGCTCTCCCCATATGGGTGTGCCCTCCAAGCCTGCGCAGGGGATTTTTTAGGTGAGGCTCAGCGTGCGCAGAACTGGCCCCACTGTTTAAGTCCTAAGGTTCATTTGCCACGGCCGAGCAAGCTTGGACAGTGACAGTGAAGTCCTTGGGACTATCTACAGCACTCGGTACTAACCGGGGCCGACCCTGCTGAGCATCCAAGATCTGATGAGATCAGATGGCAGGGAGGCATTGAACTGCCGGGGTCACCCGTACTGAGACTCGAACTCGCGACCTTGGGAGTCAGAGACCGGAGTGCTCTCCACTATGCCATGGGACTGCCCTTTCAGCAGGATAAAGTAATTCTAAATGTCATATCATTGTATTTCATCTGAAGTTGATAACATTCATATGAGCCCTGTTGCCATTATGGATTAGTAACACAAGCCTAAAAAGGTGAAGGATCCATATTTGTTTCCCCATAATGGAGCTGTTAATTATTTATATCTCTCTCCAACCATACATTTGGTTCTGTTCTTCTTCCTTCGATTTGGATTGTTTGTGAAACCAGAATGGTTTCCACACAGATTGTTTCCCTCCCAGCTGCTGGAATAACACAGATTCCCACACTATTGGTGGGCTGGGGGCAGCTCAGGCTCGAGAGAGAACAATTATCCAAGAACCCCCTTCTATACACCGTGGGCTGCAATGACCACTGTCAAAGACAATTAGGGATCCTATTTACTTTCCTCATTCCAGCTCTACATTTATCTAACAGCCACTGAAAGAAATTTTTAATTGACCAGAAACAGAAATCTAGCATAAATGACCTGTGTGGGAGACTATTTGTGTTTTAGGTTCTGTCATTCAACAGCAGCAAGTTTATCATATTTAACAAAAAGAAAGTGAACTGATTTTGAGGCTAAAAGGAGGAGAGAACCTGATGAGCTGCTCTGCTTTAGCTTCTTGTTATCCTACTTGGTGTGTAAACCAGATAAATTTAACCAAAATGTCATTCTTTCACAGTGATTTTCCATGATACACTAATGAGTGAAGCTGAACTCCTTCCAAGAAAATAAGTATATTGTTATATCAAGGGATAAAAAAATAAATCTGGGAACTATTGGCAACACTGCAGACATATAACCAAAGTGTTGAGCATAACATCAATGCATGAAATAAAAAAATGTGAGGCAGAACAGGAATAAAACAGAAAATGCTGCTAGGAAGATTTACCTGTACTAGGAAATGCAAAATATGTAAGAGAACCAGAATTATACTCTAACAGCAATGTAATTACCTTTATTGTGCAGTGCATCCCAATCTAGCAACTGCATTGTACTTCTTGCCAGTAAAATTTAAATTCAATCACAGATGATGAGACATTAGCTAAAGACTAAATAAAGTATTATAAATGGGGATAATGCCATGGTAATATCACATAAATTTGGTCAAATATCTTCGGTCGAAGAGCTCTGTAGGATCACACTGTGGCTCTCCCCAGCTCAAGCCCTCAATTTCAGATTAACAGAACTGGTCCTAGAGAGCTGTCCTTTTATTTGCATGAATAAAACCACAAACCACCATCATCCCCATGTTTCCAGCACCTTGGAAATCTGGAAATACAGTAAAAAGCACCAAAAGTAAAAAAAAAAACCTTTATACATTTAACCGTTATTTAAGACATTTTACATACAGAATGGTTGTCAGGCAAGCAATACAAAGGAGATCAAAGCACAAGTATTTGCTGTTTAGATGAGCAGTGTTTCAAATCCTCTCTGGCCTTCCCACTGAGAACTGTCCCATGTTACTGGAGTAACACTCATCCAGCAGGGCAAGCCCCTCCCTCAGACGGCCTTTGCACCACGGAAGGTTTCACTTGAGTAGGGAAGGAGAGAATTTTTCCGCCAGAGAAGCTTCAATTTGGCTTCAGGCAGGTTATTACAACTTAGCAATAGCACGGACTTTTGGAGTTCCAGCTGTGTGTAAGCCAGGGAGGGGACAAACCCTGAAAAAGCATTCCCTGGCTTTGCTTCTTTCCCTGCAAAAATCCCATTTCCTCAGTCCTTGATCAATGCACCACAATTCAATCTTTCTCCCCCACATCTGCCCTTGGCTGTTCTGCTGTTCATGGTTTCTTAGAAGGAACATGGCTGAGCAGAATAAAAGAAGAGAGGACAGTGAACTGTTTCCCTTCTAGTACTAAATTCATCTCTAATGAAGGATGGCTAAAATAAAATTTTGACTTAGCTCTCAAAACCAGGAGCACTTATGCTTTCAGTACCCTTTCAGTTTTATTGATTCAGGTCTGCTTGTCTTGGATCCCCCTCTCCCACTACTCACATAAAACTGCTTCTGCTGGCATAAGTTCTGCTTATCTTTAATAAAATATTAATAAGTGAAAAATTAAAAGGTGGAAAATGGGTAAGAGCATACTCTTCCTTTGTTGGAGCCCTGCACTAATTGTGTTTGCTCATATTAATTTTGATTACGTAGCAATGAGAGCAGCTGCAAGATAAATTTGCTTTGCAAGCAAGGCAGGAAATACAGGACAGTAAATACATGGAGGTCTCCAGTGAGGGCAGGACCATGTCTGACCACAGCTAAAGTGGTCTCATGTATCCTATTCAGACAGGTGGCCTGAGCTTCCACTACACTTCACTACTGCAAATGAGAAGCACATCATTTAGGATGGGTTATTGCTCAGTAGATTTATTTGAAAGATGGTGCATTTCTGTTGTGGTGAGCTGCATGTTTCTTTAGAACCAGCAGTGTGGGGAAAGAAAAACCAGCAAGTATGAAAATGATGACTACACAGATATTACTCCTCCACAAACTGAAAAGGAACCAGTTGCCTGGTTTTCTGATTCTGTTCATTAGTTTTCTGTCCCATACATTATGAATTAAAGACCTCCTGAAGACTAAGGAGACAGAAGACCCAGTCTGTGCACGTGTACAGAGGTAACTTACACCACAGGGGTCATTAACTAAGGCTTTGGCAAGGCTTTAGCACAACTGGTGGTGTAAACAGAAAGACAATTAGGCTCGACTCAAAGGCCACCTACATTAGTGTAAAAGGTATTTAGCTGGGACAAAGGAGAGCCAGTTGTAACTCTGGATGGAGCTGTGAAGTGTCATGAATATGTTTGTCACCTCCATGGTACAGTGGTTACACAATTAATCAGAGTTAATTGTTAATCCTGAACAGTTTCGAGGTATTGATCTGGTGAGCCTACCTGACTATGAGCAGGTGGGTAGAGTTTTGTAATAATGAATTATTTGTCTGAAAATATTTTAGCTGACTGTGCATGGAAGGGCAAAAGGAATCTGATTTACCTAATACAAAGGGAAAACCTTTACAGTGAAAAGCAAAAGTAAAAATTGCAACATTAGATTTCAATAAATTTAAGTTCTAAGTGGAGCAATTTGTTACCATTCTGAACTCCCTGCTTTATTAAAGAAAATCTTCAAAGAAGCTAGTTCAGCTAAAATAAACCCCACCATTATTTTGAAAATAACAAATAAACTATTTGGACTATAAACACACTTTTTTTCCTGCTTCCCTCTCTAAAATAAAGAAACTGGTGGAATGGCAACTACATTTTCCAAAAGCACTGCTGTCACTAGATTAGGCACTTGAGACATGCTGAACAAAAATGTCCCTGATCATTAATTTGCTTTGTTCTACTCACTGCCACCTTTCACTGGGCTGCACAGAAACTCCTGCTGCCTGGAACATGCCAGCTACTTTCACTCAGATATTTATGCTTTCATTAAGAACATATCACTACAGATATATTTTCAACCATACTACTAGCAAAGAAGTTAAAGATAAATCAGTAGAGCTATAAAACCCAAGGGAGTTAAAATTGCTAAGCTCACAAATAGCAGATTACAGTCCCTAAAATCACAATCAAACATCTCTGTGCTCCTGATTTCAAACAGTCCTGTTCCAGCTGTGCTCATTACTCCCTATTCATCACTGGTTCTTTTTGAAGATTGTAGGGACTGAAATTCTTACACTGGTATTTATAACATCCATAAGGAATACTAAGGAGAACAGTTCCCTAACACTGGGGCATGAGCCTGTTAGGCCAATATCCACGTGATGAAGCATTTCTTCCTATACTTTATCCTGTTAATACATTACTGAAGATAACAGAACAAAAAAATTCAAAGCTCCAGAGCTTCTAATCATTGAACATCCCCTCCTAATATCCAAGATCCTGATCAATAATTTCCTATATTGCTCCCAAAGGAGACTTCACCACACCTACCCACAGGTGAGCTGTAAGAACTACTGCATGAGCCCCTTGGCTCAGACTCATAAGGGACACACAATTCAAGCTGGGTGTCCAATAACCCTGTATCAGGCATGCTGAGACCTTAACTCCTAAAAATGGGCTAATAAGCCATCACACTGGAGGAGGAAGAGGCTTCTGGTAGCTGCCTAAGCCATCTAATAAACTGGAAAAGGGATAAATGTTTACAATTCAATGACACTGTCCTTCCTGCACTCCAAGCCTGATATACCCAGAAACATCCTGAAGATGGTGCTGGACAGGAAACCACAGATACTTTTTGCACTTCACTGCTCCAGCCAGTCCTTCCCCTGTTTTAAGCAGCACTTACTGTGCTGCACTTGGATTTTGTGAGAGCAGTGCTGTGTTTATTCCTGCTCCTTCCATCTCCACATCTGCAGCTGACTTTGACCACCTGGGGCTGAGCTGAAGTGGGGCCTGCCCTTGGGAACCAAGACAGGTGAGTCTGAGTCTCTTTCAGCTGATGAGGTTATTGATCCAGGCCTCCTAATTCATGATCCCCAAGTGTAGTTATCTAATGTTCTAATATTACATGCAAGACGTGTGACCTGCCCTTTCCCCCAAGCTCCCCTTTTCTTTTTGGAAGGAAACACCAACAGCCTTTGCCCTTATGGAATTCAACACCCCACAGTTCCACCATCACCTTACTGGGACAGAAGGACGACTGACTTTGTGACTATCAAATCAGTCTGCAAGATGTTTAACCTGGCCACAGTGCCTGTGTGGCTTCAGACTTAGGTAAAAACCACAGCAGAAACTGTATTACCATCATACACTATCAGAACCAATGAACTTTTTTTTAAAATATCATTTTAATCCTTTAAAACAAACAAACCCAAACCAAATTGCAGACCCACAAAATCTTATTTCTGACTCTGCTGGATTTGAAATTACCTTATAGAAAATTAGACTGATGGATGCTAGGAATTAATCCTTCTCAGCACAGAAAGTACTTTTCTGATATTGTCAGGAAAAATCAACCATATTCTTTGAAAGAAGGAAGGGCTTGAATAACAACCTGCTGTCAATTAGTCATGAGCAGTAAGGAACAGCAGCAGCTGCTCCTCCCTGGGTGGGAACTCTGTCCATTGGACACTTTTCCCCCAGTATGTGCATTGGTAGATCTTCACTGTAATTTATTATTGGAAACTAATGCCTATATAGCAGCCACTTCTATTTTTGGACTGTCTGATCCAGGACAGTGTATTCTGACAAAATGACCAGTTATATAAAATAAACATCATGACAAAAAGAAGTGGCTGTGGTAAGAACTTGCATGAGAGAGAATGATAAACATGAAGTAACTGGTCAGGGACCAGCTCTTTAAGCATTTTCATGGGCTGTCATAACATGTGGAAAAGAGCAGAGGGACCAACCTAAAGGTAAAAAAAGCTCTCTCCTCCATATTTCATCTTGTTCTGAAGATGTTGAGTTTGAGGACACGATGAAGTTTGTTGAGTGCTTTCAGATGCATGTTATAACAGTCACAGTCTGGAGAATGAAAGGCTATGTGACAGCAGAATATTGAGGAAAAAAACCAGGGATCATCATCTAATTAGGATCATCCAGTTGCTGTTCAGATTTCTGTGAAAGAACTCCAGAAAGAATCCAGTAATCCCCCATTCACCAGGACCCATGTGAGCCTGGGTATTGCTTATATATCAAGCAATGTGAGTGAAGGATCTATGATTCATCACAAAACAGGCCTGTAAGCAATGTTTGCTCTTTGAGCAATTAAAAAAGTAACAGGGTAACAGGATGACCAAGCTCCTGCCACGAATAAGAGACTTGTTTAATTCTGTGTCTGGGCAGAGGATGCATCAAATGACCTTCTGAGGCCCTTATGATCATATTTCCTAGGGCAAAAGTGACCATTTTCTGACCTGGCTGGTCGACAAAGGAAATTCATGCTTTCCCTTCTTAATTCTCTTTCAGGCAGAGCAGGCTGCTGCTTAGATAAATATACTTGGAGAAGCTGACCCTGTACACACAGTTTGCCATCTAGAGAGAACTGAGGTTAGGAAGAGGGAAGTATTACCTTTCCCATTTGGTAGACTGCCTGTTGGATGGAAAGAACAGAAGCCTTAGGGAGGAAAAAATTTAATCTCTTATTTACAGCTGAAGCCTTGATACCCTCTTGACCCCACCTGCCTGAAGGCAGGCTCTGGCTTAAATGCATTCCTGAATCAGAAGCTGACAGAACAAATGACTCATTTAACTCAAGGGAGTCTGTGGTACAGCCAGAATTGGAAACTACGTACACAAGTTGTTGGGCTGTGAATCGGTGACAAATTTATCCTTTGCCTCTCTGTAGTGCTGCAACAGGGAAACACTTGATGTTTATCTGCTTTAACACAAGCCATGCTAAATACTGTATCTAAAATGGAACATTTAAACAGCGGATGGGGAAGAGGAGACAGAGAAAAAAGCTGGGGGGAGAAGAATTAGTGATGACATTTTATGTCTTTTAAAAGTCTGACCTTTCGGAAATATCACTGTGTACATTTTAAATATTAATAGAGGCAGTAGCTGTTAGGAGGCACAGGGCTGTTGTTGGAGGGTGACCTTTTATTGAAGTAAAAGAAAATTGACAGTTTTATTAGCCACGGAATACTGCAAACCGAAGCTACAGGAAAAAAAGCAAGTACAAAAAGCTGTCATTTTAATTAGCTGCATTCTGTAATTTAATCTGAGGATGGGGCTACGTCTAAACATTGCTGCAGGTCCCTCTGTGTCTCAGCCCAGACTTACCAAACGGCTTCAGAGTGAAACAGAATTGCATTTCCTATTTCAGTTCTTTAGGGATGTTGGTCCCAGAGAAAACAACCATTACACTGATCACTTCTGTGTGCCACTACATGCACCCTACTCAGCAGCTCCAAGCAGGCAGGGCACGAATCCTTTTTCAAGCATCACCAAGAGAAAGACTAGAACAAGGATCAGACAGCTGCTACCTTAGATATATTTTTGCTTCTCAGAACTAATTCATCAAAATATCCTTGTTCAAATTACCTAGACTTACTGAGACTGCAACTGTGATGCTACATGATTAGGAAAGAAGCAATCACTCTGCTGCTTCATCCCAAACCATTTGGGTTTTTGTTAGAAGTAAGCTGAATTAACTTTTGTCTTCATTTTGCAAGTAGTAATCTCAAGGGTTCAGCTGTCTGTGATCCAAGGCCAGCTGATACAGCACAGCTGTGTAACCTTGACTCAAACTTCTGAGAAAATTGCTAAATTGTGAGAATGAGCTGTGAAAACCAAATAGGGTAGACCTGTCCAAGACAAGAAAAGTGACATTCTAGGCAAAGGTAAGACTGTTCATATAGAAGAATTAGAAGCTCAAGGACTTGAGAGAAAAAAACCCCATCAACATGAAAGTGTATAAAGCCCTGCAGGGAAAAATACCCACACACCAAAAAGAGACTTGGAAGTTGATGGTACATCATGAAGAAACTCTGTTACAAGTGGGAACAGAGGTCATTCCTTCCCCACCTGACTAGTGACTGCTTAAAACTTTCTTTTATCCAGGGAAGGGTAAAAAGTTTATGGAGTTGATTCAGACTGTTCAACTCCTTGTGGGAATGAGGGGCAAGAGAAAGGAAAGCAAAGAGAGGACAGCCCATGCTTGTCCTTCAGATATCCTTTACTGACAAACTAGGTGCCACATAACATTTTTGCACTTCACTACCATTTACTTAATGTGATAAGGTCTTTCATACATTTCAGCTCCATTCAGTGGGTGGTTTTTTGTTACATCTGTTATAGTTCACACCACAGAAAAAGCCAGGTTTATATGCCATGTCTAGTGTAGCCACAGAGGGCAAAATGTGCCTTGCTTTAGGTCTCAGTCTGCAAAAGGCACTCAAAGCACAGGGTTTATAGTTGATGTGCACCCACCCCATAAAGCTGAACCTGTTCTTGAACACAGTCTCACCTCTAAGGCTCGTGGGAATGAGCAAGAAAGGAATGGTGACCAGTGTGGGATACACTCTAGAGGGAAACAAGTCACTCTTCCCTCTACTTCACTCAGGTTAAGACCCCACCTGCAGCTGCCTCCAGCTCTGGGATCCCCAGCACAGGAAGGACATGGATCTGTTGGAGTTAGTTCAGAGGAGGCCACCAAGATGAGTAGATGGATGAAGCACCTCTTCTATGGGGAAAGGCTGAGAGAATTGGGACTGTTCACCCAGGAAAAGAGAACGCTTTGGGGTGACCTAAATGTGACCTCCAGGACCTGAGGGGAACCCACAAGAAAGATGGGGAAAGACTGTTTACATGGGCCTATAGAGACAGGACAAAGGGGAATGGCTTCAAACTGAAAGAAAGGAGGTTTAGATTAGATATTAGGAAGTAATTCTTCCCTGTGAGGGTGGTGAGGCCCTGGCACAGGTTACCCAGAGAAGCTGTGGATGCCCCATCCCTGGCACAGTCCAAGGCCAGGTTGGATGGGGCTCTGAGCAACCTGGTCAAGCTGGTCATGGCAGGAGGTTAAAACTAGAAGACCTTTAATGTCCCTTTCAACTCAGACCATCCTATGAATGTCTTAATGATTCATCTCTGTTTCACTCCCAGGACAGCAAAGGGCAAGCACATTCACCACAAAGCAGCTTTGCTGGTGTAAGCAATGGGTGCTGGTTAATTTGTAGGTCCTGGGTTTTCCTACTGCTCAAAGACACTGCATATATGCATATAAAAGGACAATGGAACTTCTGAAAAAAACCTTTTTTTTTTTTTATAGAGTTGTAATTACTTTCCCATTTTCATTGTCCTTTTCTTTTGGAATTATGTTCTTTAGCTGGTAAAATACAGGTTACATTTGTTTGTTAAACCAGGCAGGATGGGGAAAGGTAAGCCTAAAACAAATATTTATTCTGAATACCAGAATTTAATCAGTTAATTCACAGAGAGACATCAATGTGAGCTCAAGAATAAGCTAAAAATATGGTCGGGAAGTCATGGGTAAATCAAATAGGAGAGAAAATACAGTGAAGTAATTGTAAGGAGATTTACAAGTCTATTTCCTGGAAAAATATTCTAGCTAAGCTACTGATTTTTATTTTAAAGTACAGCCAAGTACTTTAGACACAAAGAATGTTACCAGTAACAGAGAAACACAGAGAGAGTTTGCATCTATCCTCTTACTGTTTAGTTCTATTTAGAGGTGCCCAATTTCTCTTTCTTCTTTTCTCTTTGTATTGACAAAGTTTAGGATGCCTTGAGGGCATGGTCCAATAATACAATTACAACATTATGGAACACCCAGGAAAGAGAGACAAGCCACTCCATTGAAACTGAAGCACAACTAGTCCATCCCAAAGAAAGCAGACCTGGCATGCACCACTGAAATGCAGCTCTTTACCAGCACTCAGAAGGTCATGCAGCCCTCTGGGACAAAAGCTTCAACTGAAAGCACAATTAAGGATCGTGATGCTTTCTGACGTCAATGGAAACCATTCCTTCTGACTTCAGACATGCCACTCCTTCCTCCTCACACCCCCATCAGCATCCACACCTGAATTATCCACACTCTGAAGGCTATCACAGCATTGACATATCTCACATAAAAGAAAACAAAAGTATTATAAAAAAGACTAATTGCCAGCTAAAAGTCAATACGCCATTTTGTGGTGGTATCACTAAACTTCTGATGAATAAAATCTTTGTCCTCTCTCAAGGCAGAAGAGTAAATCCTCAAGAAGCTACCAAGTTTGCAAAGCTCCAGTGTGAATGACAGGGTTATTTAGGGATGTAAGGGAAACACAGATTAAAAAGGAAGCTGCTACATTAGATTTTATGACAACAGGAATGAAAACCTTCACAAAAACAAATTGCCAGAACAAGTTTCTTTGATTAACTTATGGGACCTTAACAAGAAAGATGCCTCATTCTCAGAGGGCTTGAAGACCCTGAGTAGGGTGGGGCACATCCTCTTGCAGAAGGCATTAAACTTCTTTGAAATGACTGAACTGTAGCTGTTCTGAATCAACAACATTCACACAGTTTATCAGTAACTAAGACTCATTACTCTGAGCTATGGACAGGGAATCTTTTCTTCTGAGCACCTTCCATCCTAGTCTACATATTTATACGAAAGCAACAACAGGAAAACACAAACTAATGCTCTTTGATACTGCATTTTCCCTTGGTATCAGGGAAACGGTTCAGTTTTGTGATTTCCTGTCAGGGAGATGCAGGGAATGACCAGAGGACAGAAGTATAATGGGTAAATCAATTTTTCTCCTTTGCTTTCAAGAAATATTATGCTTCTCCCCAATCCCTGGCATTTGTAGCTGTCTTGAAGTTGAAAAGCAGTTTTCTGATGAACCACAGCCTAAGGAAACTCCTTGGTGTACATGAAAAGTGAGTTACTCTCCAGGGAAATGGCTAAGAGAGTTCAGCTTTTTGTCCAGAGATCTGAAGAGATGAAACATCAAATAGATATGAAACATTCAGATACAGCAAAGAGTAAGAAAACCTTATACCCGGTCTAGGAGTATTACCTCTTAATGCACTCTTGTCTACAAAATCACTTTCTCTTACTCTATTTGTGGCTGTGCAGAGACGCTGCTCTAGTCCTGTACACCACTGAACCTTCCAAATTACTTACATGACCCAAAGCCAGAAAATATTACTTCTGGGATGCTCAGTTGTGTTTGCAGCTCAGCACACCAAAAGGTAAAGTAGGGCAAGGATCTGGGAGGGGTTTTTTTCCCTCCTCTGGTTCTGAAGTATTCCTCAAAGTACAAAAAGAAAGCTTATTTTCTTTATAAGCTAGCATTAAAATAGATTTGCACCATACAGATAATTTCTTCACGTTGCTGTTTCAGCTAAAATATTATCTGGTCTCAACAGGAGTCTTAATATTTGAATTAACCATCTTTTTCCTTTTGAACTGCAAAGAAGTTACATGATACCAAACAACTGTCACAGGGGACAGAAGAAAGCAATCCAGATAAACAGGAAGAGAGTAGAAAGCCTGGAGATGAGAGAAAAGGAAGGCTAAGTCTTTTTTTATTAGTTTTAAAGAAATCACACAGTTAATATTTACAGAGCATGTTGGATCTGGCAGGGTGTGCAGGTGGTTTTGGCAGAGCCTGGAGATACCAGAAATATCCAGGCCAACATTTTGAAGTCAACATTGGTGGTTTAATCCACAGTCTGTCCTGTCTTTGCACACACATTTCCTGAGGTGTTTCCTACCTCTATCAGAGCTCGACACAAGCAACTTGGGCTTGCACAAGAGGCAGGAGTGAGAAAAGGCCTTTCAAGCATCTGGTGGATGGTGGGATGGGTTGGCTCCATGACAAATAAACTGTATGTTACCAGCTAAAGGCAAGGATGAAGAAGAAACAGAGAGAAGATGCTCAGGTCTGCTGGATCAGAAAGTTACAGCCAGCTGTGACCCGTCAAAGTTTATTTATTTATTTATCATGAAATTTTCTGCAATTGTGTGTGCAGCAAAAATGAGCCTTAAATCCCAAGTGCTTTCTATAGAGTGCCTTTCACTATAATGGAAATTCCCAGTCCTGGCCAGAGACCCCGTGAACACTTTCTTCTCTCCCAAAACATAAGTCTCCACTGAGGTCAGGAGGCTCTGAAATACCCAGGAGAACCACCACAAAACTCACTTTCTTGTCTTTCAGCATTAAACTAAACTTCTTTCATTTTCTCAAGTCATTTTATGGAGCACCAGCATGTACAAAGATCATCGCTTAAATCACAGTTTGCTCTGATTTAGTAGAAGAAAGATAGTTCAGTGACTTGGGCTACAGATTTTCTGTATGATTGAGGTATGGAGCATCTGAAGCCTTCATTTATCTTCATTTTTCTTTAAGATAGCAGCAGGCACACCTCACTTAGGTCTGTAATTCTTTGAGGCTCCTCTTATATGCAACAGAGAAAAGGCTGAACTGTCTTAAGGTAGTGATCTCCTCCCCAACGAGTCTGAAAACTGACTTTGATATATTTAAAGTTAAATGAGCAGCTGAAGCTTCACCTCTGAGGTTTTAACCATATTTTCTCAACTCTGAGGCTATTACTTTAGAGATCACAATGCATTCAGACACCATGGTCTTACCTGAATGTTGATGATGGTGAAACAAGCCTCATAAACACCACTGAGTATTATCTAGACCTACATGAAACCTTGTGCTGAACTGCAGGTGTATTGCTTTAAAAAACATTTAAGAGGGACCACACTGGGACAACGTAGCTCCTTTTGACTGAAAGCTGTTAAACAAATGCATCTGTTTTACCCACGCAGTGATTTAAATCTCCGCATAGATAAAATTCTCATTTAAAGATTTTTTACAACCAGTCACTTACTTTGCCTTGGCAGCTTCAGTTTCAAGTACCACAGTTGTGGGTTGGTTTGCTTGTACATTGGTAAGAGAGTGCAGAGGAAAGTCAGGAAAACATCCAGAGAACTGGAAAACATGAGCTACAGACTCTCAAGGAAAAAAATGGTAGGACTTTTCAAGCATTCAAAGTACAGGACCTCAGACTGGTTGATCAGAGTAGAAGGAAGAGACCTGAATTGTAACAGAGAAGAGTCCTCTCCCATGCCCAAGATTGGCATTCCTCCTATCAACTCACTCACAAATATATTCTTCTTCCTCATTCTTCCACTTTAAAATTACATAAATCCTCCATTGGGTTACTTTTTGTATTTTACTGAAAGTATTTTTATTGTGTCCCAGATGTAACTGCAGAGATAGTTACAAACTCAAACCTTCATACCCACTGAGAAATCAAATTTTCATAGAGAGCAAGAAGCAATTTTAAGCCAGGTTTCAGTAAGGAGTGAGCTATGATACAGGTAGTACAGTATTGCAAAGGTAGTTTGGAGGTTCTCATCATTTTCCTTAATTCAAGAAAAGATTAAACAAGACTGAAAAAATAAAACCACCTCTCTCAATTCCACCTAAAGTATTTGAAGGACAGTGAGCAGTGTTTCCTGCATATACATTTCTCTTTGGGAGCCTAAGATGTTGTTTGCAGTTCAGAATTTTTCCTATACATCTGCTCTCTTGCATCACCTCTAACAAGTGCTTACATAGAGCAGTATATGCATGGAACACGTGTGTTTTGTAACCACTTGCAATCAGTCCCTGACCAGCTGCACATCAGTGCAGAAGCAGCTGCCTGAGACTTTGTCATTCCATCCACCTCCAAAAAGAAGAAGAAATGTCACAAGTGCTTCCATTGCCAGTTTAAACCACTGGCAAGCAGCTGGTGCTCAAGGAAGAAGGCAGTCCCAAGCCAGTGCTGAATGTGGTATATCCAGACTTTGCCCAAAGCTGCAAATTCCAGCAGCAATTCAAACCTAAAATTAATCTGCTTGCTGAAAAGTCACAGAAATGGGGAGTAGGAAAAAGCAGACACCAATAAGGCTTTTTATTTTCTCTCCAGAGCTACTTGATGATGTTTTCAAAGCAATATTACCAGGAACTGATTAAAAACAAGCTGCAAGTTTATGGAGAGTCATTTGTATAAAGATGTAACAAGGGGAAAATCAGAACTGAGCAAGTTCATTTTTCCGTGCTAGATAAGGAGGCTGGAGGGCAGCACTCTGCAATCCTGTGCAGTCCCAAAGGCACAAAACTTCAAACCAGCAAACTCCTGTGTATGATGGTTACCCAGTGAATTAAGAACTGTCTAGAGGCTTCATGTATAAACCTGCAATCAGCTGTTATAAGGAACAGTATTTCACTTCAGCATAAATAAAACATACATCTGGATTTCTGCTGAACTCTTTGTTCACACTCCTATGCTATGATTGTTCCTGAGCAGTTTTCTCTTTCCCCAGGAGGTGTAAGAAAGTAGCTTAGCTAAGCCAAGCCAAACAACACAGGTTTTTTTAATAAAAATACTGGCTGAGTGACTCTCTGCCCAAATACTTTATCTTTGGTCTACTAGAGTTGAGGGAATAGGACACACTTGTAAGAAATACTGAGGACAGGACTGCATCCATGGAGAACTGATGTACCGACAAAGCCCAGGCTTTGGGAATGGATGTTTGGATCCCAGTTCAATAATAGAGTTGTCAGTTTGTTAACACGTGGCCAGATGGTGCATTCCAGACAGCTGCAAATGAGTGGGTGTGGAACAGACTGAAACCTGTGCTAGTGCAGAGCTGCTCTCCTGAAAGCAACACCTGCTGGAAGGTACTGGAACATGGATTTGGATTTGGCATTGTGGCCAATATGGGCCATTAGATAAAACATGCACCTGCCACTATGTGATACATGGGTACCTTTCCTGCCCTCCCAGAGCCCTCTGTCACCCTTTACAGAACAACGAAAATACCTTTGCAAACCTTTTGGCCTCTTTGGGCAGTAAACATTTTAAATACATTCTGCAATGAGTCATAATCTAACTGCACCTATCCATTAGGTTCCAGTTTTAGTTGCCACCACAAATGGTAAAATACTCATTATTAACACTTCTGCCAAACCAGATTTCTGGAGCCTTTATTTACACGAGTGCTGTAGTTCCCCAAAGTCTCAATTCCTGCTCTCTGACAGAGTGCTGCATTTGGAAATCATGAGTGGGAGTTTAAAATAGGTTCAGCATACAGCTCGCACTGTTCCCATCTCTGACATCCATATGTGGTTTGGACAATCTGGAGCTTTCTTTGAAAGGCCTCGCTCTGTCTATTTTGCAAAATAAAGTTCTACATTTGCTGCTATTGGGCTCGGCAAGTTGCAGCACTTCAAGATGAACGTGACAAACAATGATGTTTATAAAACACTCTGACAGCTAAATAGACACATACAGGATCAAATATTTGCCACACAAGCAATCAAACAAATTGATAAACACGAAGAAAGTGATTATAGAACTATAACTGTTCTATTATTAACCAGCAATCTGCATATCTGCCTCCAATTAATTCCTAGAAGGGAGATGCGAGTCAGTGAAACTTAATTACTGGCATAACACTTTGTTGATTAGAAATGCAGTAACAGTCATTGCTTCTACTCCATTTATACAAGGCCCATAATAATAAGCCAAAGGATGTCAGTCAGTGCTTTCCTGCCAGGGGTTTCTGCTGCAGCAACAGCTCCTGGTGCAAATGCACTCCTCCACCTCCACCCATGTCACTCAGCTCCGTAATTGCCCTGCCACTCACATAAAGAAAACAATTTCCGGCTTTGATGGGATTTTGTCGGCCATGTGAAACTGCTCCTGCAATCTCTGCAGGTGGGTGTTAGGTGGGTTACTTTAGTGGATCAAAACATGAAACTAATCTTCAAGGAAGCAGGTGGAAAGTGAGAGAGATTAGTAGGCTGGTGGTGCTGCTGGAGTGATTAACAAAAGGGAGGTGTTAGATGAGGTGGAACTGAGACAAGAAGGAGGAAGAAGCAAAGGGAAGAAAGTTGCATTGCCATTTTCATACCACCAAGAACATCTCTCAGTTCAGCACATCTTTCAAAAGCTCTTATAAAACCATATACACTCATTTCCTATGGCATAGGTAGCTGACCAGAAGTCTAATTTCAGCTTGCTTGGGATTTGGCCCCTCCCCATGAGCTGCACCCTCATGACTATCATTTCATCATTCCCAGCCTGAGGCTGCAAGTGCAGAGTTTTCCTTTCTGCATTTTCCTCTGTTGACAACGTCATTCCCAGGATGAGGTCACCCCATGTTAGATGTTTCATTCTGCTCCTCCCAGAGTGAGACTTGAGTCCAGCTTCAGGTTTCCCTGGGGCACCTGGGGCCCCTCCCAAGCTCCCCATGCACTCACATGACTCTGCATGCCTTAGCAGGAGGACGTATGCAAGGAAAATGCTGTAGGATGGTAAGCAACAACTAAGCTTGTTTGCTTCCTGCCACAGCCAGGACCTGCAGCAACTGAGTTTCTTTTCCCTCCTGCACATTTACCCACCATATGGATTTACACCAAGGTTTTCATGGAGAGCTGTAAGAAATGTATAATTTCTCTCTATCTTCTCTTTATGATAATTGAAAATTTAATCAGAAATACAGTTTGTGGGTAGTAAGTTGAAGACAGAGCAAAGATTTACAGAAAAGTGCTGATAGAACATGAACTCATTTGAAGACTCCTTTTGGATGGAAAGCCATAACAAGAAGAGGGTAAGGAGGCTTGAAATGAAAGGAAAAACATAACCATCCCATGGTATTAGTCAGAGAACATCTCTAGTGTTATAACTCAAATTTTCCCTTGAAGACATAAGGGGCAGGATAAAACAGTCAAGCTGTCCATGAATAGACACAACAGCTTTGCTTTCATGTTTGCAAAGAGGCCAAAGTATTATGTACAATTCATGTAAATTATTATAATGTACACATTTTTGCACCAGAAAAATAAAGCTCCAACTTATTGGAGGCCCAGAACCTGAAGGTACCAGGAATACCAAGGATCTCTGTTGGAGTTACTCAAGGGTCTGACCCACAGACAGACACATTCCAACAAGGGGAATGTTACAACATCAGATAGGAAAACCACACTGAACAAAACCCTCTACGTTTCAGTTGCTCACAAAGAAGCTTTGGGTTTTTCATATCTACTGCTTTAATATTCAATATTGCTATCCCAAGATCCTCTGACAGGACTGAAATGAACTGTCTTCAGCACGCTTTCTATTTCTGAGTGCACTCCTGAGAGAGATGAATCATGAAGGCCTTCAATGCACCAGGCTCCTCATCTCTTCATAGCACTGTCTGTATCTTAACCACACACCTTTAGCAAATAAAACTATATTAAGTTAATGGATAAAAGTCTTTTCATTCTTAGCCCAAATGGTTCCACTTCAGTTGCAGTGTATTTCATTGCAGGAATATTAAGATACTTTCAAAACTGCTCTTCTAGTTCAAAGAGGTAAAAAGGCCTATTTGTTTCAGGGTGACACCAAATCTGATCTTTTGAGTCATTACAGCACTTTTTCATCCAGGAAAACTTGGTTGCACACAAACCATGGACTTAGGGAAACTAAAGCTCACTGGTTCTGGCATGGTGACTATTCTTACCTTCAGCAAAGGCATAACAGCTCCTGGTGTATGTGGTCAGGAGTATCCAAAAACTCCAAAGCTGTCAGGATTTACACCCTAGAGAATTATAAAACAGCAAATGAAAAGTAATATTAATGGATTTTTTTCCCCAAAACCCCCCTGCAGAATAGAGTTCTTGATAGTTTTATTCTATCATGTTTTTATATTTTTGATATCTGGGAAAAAAACAAGCCAAAACCAAACCCAAACAAACCAAACCAACCAACCAACAACAAAACCTCCTTGGCAGGTAGCCTGGCTTTGCATTGATCACTTCTTGTTCTTCACATATGGGGAAATGTTATTTTTAATGCTGACGACACACTAAATAAAGAGGGAAATTCACACAGGTTATATCCAAAATAACCCAATGTTTGCCTTTACTGTAAAATAGATCCCCAGCAGTACCCCAGAGTGGATTTATGCCCTATTTTCGGTAGTCCCTATTTCTTTAGCATGGCATGTCTGAAAACTAAAAAATAAGCATAAAATCTCTAAGCTTAAAAATACAATCCAGGCAAACCCATTTTACAAAGTACAAGGAACTGTTGAGGCAGAGTTTAGAGCATAACCACAAATTTAGGAGAGTTTCCCACTCCTTTCTTCAGAATTTTCAATAACTTTCTCACACAGTATTCCCATTCTCTCCAGGTTTCTCAGCTGTCTATTATTTCCCTCATATTTATTTTTCCTTCCAATCAACAGCCACTTCCCTGTTTTCTTATTTGAAAATCCAAACAGAAATAAATTCTGAAGAATCACTATGCAGGCAGATAAGAAATTGCTGCATATTTTAAAGAGAAAGTTTCCTACTCAGTACACTGAAAAACAGAATGAAATGTACACATCCTTTCCAGAAAAAGCAGAAGAGGCTTCCAAGCATATTTTTCAAGCTGTAGGGATTTGTCCAGTTCCTTTTTGCTCTGAATGAGTCTGTAAAAACCCCACAAAACAGCAACAACCATAGCTGATAAGTACCATCAGAGTGATGTTCTGCAAGACATACCTCGTCCCAATTTGATTTCACTCTCAGTGCTCTTTATTGTGCTTGTGCCTTTCAAGTGCACGAAATAGGGCAAGTTCTACTTGAGAAAATAACACATTAGGAAGGAAATTACAAAACCCACATCCCAACCCTTCACGTTCTATTAGAAAAAGCAAACCAAAGGGTCAGCCCAAAAGTAAAACGAGGGCATTTGGAAAACAGAAAGAACAGAAAGTCCATCATTAGCATAACAAAAATGCAGCAACAAATAAAACCAGCGATTACCTCGAGGCCTTTAGCCTGCACCTCACTAACTGGTTAACCTTTGCTTCCCCTTCTGAGCTCAGTTAATCTCCCCTTCCTGCTTTTTCCTGTTCCTGAGGTCCCCAATTGCTAATCACCTGTGTCTCCAGAGCAGGTGTGCTAATTGGGCCCTGACAGCTCTTAGTCGCCAGGCAACACCCGGCAGCAGCTTTTGCACAAGTGTCTGTATTTACTCATTTATCCTTTCCCTTGTCTGGGGGCAAGGACACAAAGTCAGCCCCAAACAGAAGGAAGACCCTCAGATAAGAAGAGACCATCTCTCACAGTTAATTAAGATAAAATTTATGAATAGTTGTATGAGGAACACCTAGGCCAAGATGGAGAATGGCATTTTGGAGAGAAGTGACAAATGCAGCTGCTGATTAGCTGTGCAAAGATACACATGAAAGCTGTCACAGCTGTGACTGATTGCAGGAAATGGTGTTTCTTCAGTCACAAAAGCCATTCTTAAAGCAACCTACTACAAATCCTGGGACATCTCTGTTTGGCAGAACAATCCCTAAGATGACCAGTGAGTAGTGACATGGCTTGTATGGTCACTCCAGAAGCACCAAAAGACTTAAATGTTGTACAAGTAGACTTAGGAGATTAACAAAACATTACATAAGTGCTTCTAAATGCACCTTCTAAGAAGAACAGGGAAAGCTCAGCCCTGCAGAGACTCTTCACAAAGCAGAGCTATCAAGCTTCATTTTAGAGATACCCCACTAACACTTCCGTGAACACAAAGCCCCCATGCCAAGGCTGCAGGGGGGCAGGAGACCCTAAGTGAGCAAAGAAACAGAGAGGTCCTTGAAGCTTTGTTTGCATTCAACAGCAACAAAAAAACCCTTGAGTATTAAAGTTAATGGAAACACCAGGATGATGACAACTACTCAGAAAGTCATCCCCATGGAAGGGGATTTTGGCTGAATTGGCCCCTTGACTTTGATAGCTGAGGGGAAAAACCCTCAGTGACAGCTAAGGGTCTCTGTAAGTTTCTGAAATGCTGGAGACTTCCTCTGCTGGGCCTGTAAGTGCTTCTGAGGTGCTAATCAAGAGCTCAATCCTTTGCTGCTATACAATTAATTTGCTTTCTTGAGTTCATGTTCTTATTTGAACTTGCCTGCCTTTGAGTGACCCAGTGGTGGCTCTCAGGTGTGTAGTTTGTCCAGAGGACAATATCCAGTGAAAGAAGATCCCACAAAGAATCTGCAGAATGTCCCATCACGGAGGCTGAGTGCTCTGAAGACTGGTGTTATCAAGACACAGGACACAGGAAAAAAAAGCGTATTCTGACAAATGCTGTTCAATGACCTGCAAGTAGGGGAAGAGATAGAAGAGATGGTTTATGACATGAGGGAATCCCACAGTGTCACACCTTGACATAAGCAGAGCCCAGGACCAGTCATCTGTAAGGCTGTAAGAAAACATGACTTTCACCCAGCAACCTGAGTTTCAAAGAATATTTGTGTGTTCTCTAATCTCTAACTCTTCAGGCTGCACTGGCAGTACTGTGGGTGTTGGTTTGAAGAGCTGCCTGATTATTAGCAGCTGTACCTGATTAGGTGCCAATTAATACAGGGGCTCCCACAGAGTTAATATAAAGGTTTTCCTTTCCTCTGCTGTTCAGTTTTATCTATGACTTTGAGAAAAATCTATTAATCACCCCATGCATGTTCTCCCTGTGCTAATACAGTCATTTATTATGGTTATTAGGCTGTCATAAATCCCAGGGAACTTTGACAGATCTTACTATTTTAGATAGGGGATGTATAAGTAACATTTGGCAAATGGTTTGTAGGAACTTAATGTCCTGTCTCTAAACCACCTTCCCCCAGAAGCACCAGCCACTTGTGCCATCAAAGTGCCCCTCAGTCTCTCTGGCTTCCTGTGTGTCCATCCCAGGGGACAGTAACAACCACAGAGATACAAACTGTGCTGCCTGGGAACCAAATCCAGACACAGGTGGATCAGCTGCAGGGAGGGAAGGCCTGGGGCTGTCTCCAGGTCACACAAGGTGAGCAGGAGCTGCAACCCTTGGCAGGGCAGGACACCCTGGCACCAGAACTGGGCAGCCACTCTGGCCACCTGCAGTAACATTTCAGGAGACACCTCCTGCACACCCCAGCAGGTCCCTGCTCCTGCCTGCACTTGGAGCAGAACAAAACCAAACTCTCTGGCTGTGATTTTTCAAAAGCTCCTCAAAATGCTTGTGATCATGAGCTGTCACAGCTTAGATCAGTCTGCTGCTTTTGAAAACTCTTCTTGTTGTCCATAGTATACTTTGAGTAAAGCATTAAAGTATCAATATTCTGGAAGCTGGTGCTCTCTGTCTCGTAGTGACTGCATAATACAAAGAGAAATATCACCTAGGAACAACCACTGATTTACAATTGTAAACTATTTATTCTCAGCCAGCTGGCTTGTGATAAGAGTTGCTCTGTATTTAAAAACATTTATCTGTGGCTTCTCTCCATTTGGGTGACTTTTATGGTGTCTCTTGCAAAGCTCTTTTACCAAGGCAGTGATTTGCAGTTCACATGAGCCACTAGGCTCCTGCAATATGACCTTATGTTATAGATAATACAATTTAAGATGCTGATTACAGCGTGATTCTATGAAATAGGATGGAAAGTTCTGCTGGCCTGTGGGGCCGATTTGCTTCTCTTGAAGCATAAATGAGTTTATTTTGTTGCCTCCTAAAGATCAGCCATATCCTCTGAAGCGCACACACACACAATGCATTTGCTGCTTATCCCATGGTTAGTAATCTATCTTGTGGGAGCAGCCATAGCTCAGAACCCAAGTGGAGAAAAGTAAGGATCGAACTTAATAAAGTCATACAAGAGGTTTGTTTTTACTGGTGACACACCCATGGCTGGCTGTTCCCAAATGTGGCATTAGTCAATGGAGCATGAAATACAGCCAGGCTACACAAATCAAAAATAATAACCTTTTTGCAAGATGCACTGTCCCTACAAGTGAATTTATTAGTGTTATAAATAAAACCTCACATTAATGCAAAGCTGTGCTGTCACCTGCCACGGAACAACTCTGTGTATGACTCCATTGGTTATTACATTACAAGGATGCCTGAAGCCTTATGCTGACATTAAGTGAAGCAAGCATGGGATTTAATGCATTTAACTAAGTGAAAAAAAAATTTAAAAATCATACCTTTAATTTAATATATGCATGTTCTTCACCGTGGCAATTACCCACAAGTCCACAAAGAACAGGCTGGGCTTCAGGCTATCAGACAGTTTATTCAGGATTATTCTTATGGATGATAGCACTTCATGGTTTCCAAAACAAGCTTGTTCATTACCTTGCTTTCTGCTAACTGGATTTCTGCAAGGCTTCCCCTTTCAAGCATTTCTGGGGGAGCCTTTGAACCATGAAAACCACCAGAAAACTCACACAAGAGTGATTTCAGCTTCACAGATAAAGCAAATATGCAAAAAGTGCATTTTCTTCTGACACTGTATGCAGTCCTTTAATCAAGGAAAACATTTGCTCAGTCAGGAATGAATGAAAGGGAGCTGAAGGGGAGAAAAAGACCCACTCAGAATTATTAACCCAATTTTCCACCTTAATTTTTAACACAAGGTAAAAATAAACAATCCTCACTTCGTATAAATCTGCAGGCTCAGTTATTCTCGTTTAAGAAGAGTTGCAGGAGTTTATGCTACTGGAAATTCATGCCTGTTGGGTTTACCTGAATCAGGAGCCTTCCAAAGGTCTGTTCCAGGTCTCTGAACAGGCTGTGCACCCTGATGTGCCGAGGGCATCCAAATGCTCCAGTTGGATCATCCTCAGCCATCACCAAACAGGCCCTTTGTCAGCACAGGCCAAGACTCAGTTTCCAGCCACCGTGTTGGTGACACACAAGATGTCTGAAATGTTAAGCTGAAGCACAAAGTTAAAAAAATTAAGACTACAATGGCCCTTTTTTGTTTGTTTGTTTTATGTCTTAAAACCTGAAGCAGTAAGGGCTTTAGCCCCTTACTCTGTCATTCTCATGTAAGTTTCCTCAGGTAGCTGGTCAAGACAGTGGGTTTCCAGGGGCCATGCCAGCACTTAATCTTATTTATTGTGCAGTGTGCTGAGAAGATAAGAGAATGGGTCACAACAGCATCAGAAACATCACATTTGTTAAGCATATTTGCCACCCCAATCTTGTTGCCATTGGCTTTTCCTGTGCAGTTGTGCAGAACTCATAAAACTGTTCTTAAATATTGACTCATTTTATTTGCCTAGTTATCCTCTTGGCTCATTTTATTCTAAAATAATCAAGAATGTATTTACGTTGGCAAAACATTACCTCAAACATTTTCTAACTGAGCAGTTAAAGATCAATGTTGGAAAGTTTGGTTTCTTCATTACAACTCTAATGGTTTGTTTATTCAGAAAAAACACACAGAAAGGTTTGGTCTTATCTAGCAAGAGATGTTGTAAAAGATTTTGCTTTTTGAAATTGTGTCTGGAAGTTGTAATGGCTCCAGAGTGTTCCACTGAAATACACTTACGCTGGAAAAGAGATTCTTGGAATGAAAAGCTCTGCTCTTTCAAAAACATTTGGGTTTCATTTAGGAAGTGAGATCAAAATATTTTGCCTCAGGTTATGTAAACTGGTACAGCAGTATTTGGTTTGTGAGACAGAGTGAAAATATTAGGGTGGTTACAGTGATAATGTGCAACTCTGTGGGCAAACCCCTCAGCCTGCAGAGGAACTGCAGCACCCACAGGTCACTGCAGAGCCAGGAGGAGCCATTGCAGTGGGGCTCTGGAAACAGAAATTAATTTTCATGTGAAAAACATTAAATCATTTCAGGTTAAAGTCCTGAAAGGTTGTATTTGGATGTTCCTGTCTGAAGGTTTTTATTGAATTTCGGTTCTGGATTTAAGTTTAACTTTCATTATGTTTTAATGGGTATTTTCTTTCAAATGCTATAATCTTCTAGAGGAAAAATAAATTCTAATTTTTTTAGGATTTCCAGTATCTGAATGTGTTTATAATAATCCAGTAAACTAAACTAGCTTAAACATAATAAGGTACACTGGTTTGTGTGTCCCCAATACATATTCATGAGGCCTTAACAAACCTGTAGGAATTAAATGCAATGTTTTATTGCTGAAGATAAAAAAATAAATATCTGCCTACCTGGCAAAAGTCTTCCAGCTTCTAAGTAACATTGTGTTCTACAAAAGCTTGGAGGTGTAGTATTTATTTACATTTCATGGTGGGTATGTGATCGGAGAGGCAGCTGCGCCGCCCTCACGTGGGTGCCCTCGCTGAGGGGAGCGAGGCTGCGCCGCCCTCACGTGGGTGCCCTCGCTGAGGGGAGCGAGGCTGCGTCGCCCTCACGTCGGTGCCCTCGCTGAGGGGAGCGAGGCTGCGCCGCCCTCACGTCGGTGCCCTCGCTGAGGGGAGCGAGGCTGCACTGGCAGCGCTCAGACGGCTGTGCCGCCCTCACTTCCGTGCCCTCGCTGAGGAGAGTGGGGCTACACTGGCAGCACTCGGAGCTTCCTCTGAGCACATAAAGGACCATGCTAATACAAACAACACATTCAAAGGCCTGTGCTGGGCTGTGCAAGGAGCTTTGCTGAGCCCCTCAGTGCTGGGACCTCCCAGGGGCAGCAGGAGGGGGAACAACATGGCGGCTCTCAGCCCACCACATCCAACACCTCAGGGAATCCTGGGCCATCGCCAGGGATTTCTGAGCTACTGAAACACCCTGAGGACAGGGCTTTATAAACACCCGTGGGAGGAATAAAAGGGGAGGTTTGATGACAAGCAGGGGGACTAAATAAAATAAAAGGTTTTTGTAGGTAAAGTTGAATGAATGGGCGTGTGTTCAGTCACCCCAGGGTGCCATTTTGTGTCAAAGTCGTCCAGGCGCCATTTTGTGTCAAAGTCACCCAGGCGCCATTTTGTGTGAAGCCAAGTCACCCAGGTGCATTTTGCGTTAAGTCACCCCGGCACCATTTTGCGTTAAGTCACCCATGCCACCATTTTGTGTGAAGCCAAGTCACCCAGGTGCCATTTTGTGACAAGTCACCCCGGCGCCATTTTGCATTAAGTCACCCAGGCTGCCATTTTGTGTGAAGGGACCCAGGGTGCCATTTTGTGTGTAGGCACTCAGGCTGCCCTTTTGTGTCAAAGTCACCCAGGGGGCCATTTTGTGTGAAATCACCCAGGGCGCCATTTTGTGATAAGCCACTCATGCAGCCATTTTGTGCTAAGTCACCCAGGCCGCCGTTTAGTATCAAGCCACCCAGGCGCCATTTTGTGTCAAGGCACTCAGGCTGCCATTTTGTGTCAAGCCACCCAGGCGCCATTTTGTGTCAAGGCACTCAGGCTGCCATTTTGTGTCAAGCCACCCAGGCGCCATTTTGTGTCAAGCCAAGTCACCCCGGGGGCCATTTTGCGTCAAGTCGCCCCGGGGGGCCATTTTATGTTGACCTACCGAGGAGCTGTTTTGTAAATTGGGAGCCTGTGGGTTGTTGGGAGTGTAGTCCAGACAGAACAGAAAGCACAGATGGCAGAGGGTCCTATCTGGGCCTTCTGGCAGGTGACTGTGTGGCCAGGATAGGGAAGTGCTGAACTGCTCAAGCAAAGTACGAACCAACCACGAGGGTTAAGCAAAGCCCAATAACTCCCATTTAAGACAAAGGTGAAGCCCACCCTATAAGGACCAATCCCATCAAAGCAAAGTGTAAGATTTCCTTTTAAGGGAGAAAAAGGCAGGGCCTGGCCTGGGAGGAGTTGACTCCCAAGGAGGGCGTGGCTATGCAAATGAAGATGGGTCACCCCCTCCCATCCAGGGTGTGCTCAGACCTCTCCACAAGTCTGGGGCACCCAGTGTGCACTGTTAATAAAGTTTCTTTGCTTCATGGATTATTGCTGTCTCTAAATTTAATCAGGAAGAAATTTCTTACACCCTCTCAAATCGGGGGCTTGGAAATTTAGGCAGTCACAAGGAAAAAGTTGTAATAGAAACAGTCACTCGGGCCCAGCATCCTTGTTACACTGGGAAACATTCTGTGTCCTCCATGGACTGTGGCACTGCTTATCCAGTCCAAGGGTACCTCAGAGTGCTGTGCTGGGCCTGCCCACAGAGGGCAACTTGTGAGATTTAATCCAAAAAGACACAGTTTCAATTTTAAGGGTGGTCAGCTGGGTTTCATTCCAATCCTTTTCAATGTTCTGATTCAGAGTGGAAGTTGGCATTATTTATTTTACCTCATTCCACTCTGCTTCACAACCCTAGATGCAGCCATTAAAATTCCGAATAAAAGTATAGAAAATTATAGTTGATAACATTAATGAATAGAGTCGGGGCAGATACATTCCCTAGATTTCTTCATAATTTTTGAGGTCTTTTTTTGCCCCTAAATTTTATTTTAAATGCCATTTCAACATTACATTTACATCCTTCCCACTGCATCTTTCCCTATTACTCAGCTATGAGCTTTGCCCCTCTGGTTTTTCCCCTCCCCACTCCAGCATACTCAATGCTCCAAAAGGATTTTTACCTGTTTCCCACTGTAGTCTTCCTGGTAACAGCAACAGCCTTGTCATGTACCCTGCACTGAAAGATGGGAAAAGTTCAGTCCCTGGGTAAGCTTTCTGGCTCCTCATTCTAATAACTGGTGCCACCAACACAATAAAGTTTTATATCGTTTTTATTGGATCTCTCCTAAAGAATTATAGGCAGAGTCCTGGCTTGCAGAGCAGATGTGTGAAGCTGCAGACAGGACTGCATCTGTTTCCTTTTGCCACAAATTGTTTTGTATAGATCCCTGTTGACTAGGAAATTTAACATGCTGTTGCTGTACATCACATTTGTAATAAAATCATTGCTAAACAAACATATCTGCTTCTACTCTCCTCCCCTTTTCTTCTTGTAATAACAAACTGACTTTATTTCCTCTCCATCTCCTTCCTTCTCATTCCCCAAAATAGATTTTTCTTCAAGGTCCAGTTTTCCCTGGAGCTGGATCAGCTCCAAAAGTTTGATGCTGGCTCTCATAGCACTCCTGAGAGCACAGGGAAGGTGGCGAAATGTCAGCAAGAATCTGCTGCTCCCCACTAAATAAAAAAATATTTGCCATTGTATTTCTTGTATTTCTTCATGGAGCTTTTTAAAAAAAAACCAAACAAACCTGTTGCCTACAAGCAGAAGAGAAATAACTCACCATCCAGGTCCAGCTGAAAAGACAAGCTGCAGAAAGTTGCCAGCAGTGCTTAATCTCCAGGCTGGGATGATGCCCTGCTTTTGCTGCAGCTGCTTTGCAACCTTGTCCTTATGGTCATTGCAGCCACTCCAAATGTCAGGCTGCAGAATAAACCAGCTCCAGGTTGCTGCTTAACACAGAAAGCAAAGACATTGGAGAGTGCAATGCCCTTCACAAGCCAAACCCACCTTGTTTTGCTCATCTTCCTAGCAGAAGGTAAATGATCTGTTAACATAACACAAATCCTCCACGGTAACATATGTATCTTTGGGAAATACATTTTTTCTGAGGTATGGGGCCACACCAGCTGCAGCTACTCTGCTCCCTGGGGTATGGCTACACAGGAGGGTCTGTGTCTCAGGAAGCAGGAAAGGCAGACTCTGCCTGCACCATCTCACACAGACACCATCCCAAACCCTACAGGACAGCTCAGGGCCATGGCTATGCCTCATTCCCAGAACCAGCATCACCTCCTGCCATCCACACACAGCGGCACTGACAGATCAAGTATTTGGGTATGGGCCCAGTTGAGAAGGCAGCTGATAATAACAAGGGGAAGCCAATGGGATTATGACTGAAAATCACATCAGTAATAAAAATTACAGGAGGAGTCACAAGCCCTTTAAGGGCTCGGCCTTATTTGCATTTCCTTATGTTGCTTGGAAAACTTAATGAAGTTTATCTTCTGTCATTAAGATAAACTAGCTCTGTGGCAGAGCTGTCAGAGCTTCACTAATTAAAAGTCAGCCTCCAAGTGCTTAAAGCTTGTCTACACTTGAAAATTAATTCAGTTTGAGGTAGCATATAAATTTAAATTGCAGAAGCTATATCCCACCTAAATCAAGATATTTTATAAGAAGAGTTCCTTTGAACTTGGCTCAAATTGGAACTGATAGAGCAGGTGCTTCTTTACCCTGTTCTGAACTAAGACCTGTGCATAAGAAAGGACTCAGGAATAATTCTTCCTAAGTATCTCCATGCACAGAAAAGACTTGGGATGGCTGATCGACAGCACTTTCCTTTCTGAGGCTTCTCCCTGCCTTGTGCCTCACCAGCTGAGCTAACACTGCAAGCAACAGATGATATGTGGCTGCAAAATATGTGCTAAGCTAAACTGATATATAGTTATCAAATTTGTAAGGGCTTGTAGTGCTTATGCAAGGCTGCTGCTACACACAAAGTCTAAATAAGAGAAATTGGACTAAAACCTTTCTAAAAAAAATAAAATCTTTTCATAAACAAGCAAGTTTGGAATAGCAAAAAAAGACTGTGAACATTTGGGATTATTTTTCTTTATGTGCATTGTAGGAATACAATTATCAACCAATTTAAGTAATGGGTAGAAAATTAACAGTAGGGAATATAAAACAAAATAAGTCTTTTACCATCAGGGGTGGTTTTCCAGTTAAATTCCAAAAGCGCCCAGATTCCAAGTAATTTGGAAATGCCAGGGCACCTGAAGAGCACAAAGCAAAGTTCTCAGGCTTCCTTTCTTTCAAATCCTGCTCTCCCAAATGTGTGTTTAAAAGACTGAATTTTTTCCCAATGCTCATCAGCAGAAATAGCAGCTTAACAACATTGGTGCTGGGGAAACATATCCAAGACAAGGGCTAGAGAGGACATGGAGCAACACAACAAGCACACCTTGACCCTCATCATCTAATCTGGATGATGCGCACAAGGGAGAAAGGAAAGGCTGTCCCCCATTCAAAGGAATGTAAGTAGAGGAAAGTAAATGGTAGTTCAGACTCTCTCCTCCAGGTTGCTCTGTAGAGCTCACAGAGCTCCAAGTTGGTCCTTCAGCTTTTGGCATCTCCAGACAGGAAAGCCAGTGAAATTGGGAGCTGTATTCAGGATCTTAAATGAAGAATCATTCATCACCTCTGTGATGAAAGGATCACAGTGCTTCCCTCATCCATTTTAAACCAAGATTTCAGATAACTTAGAAGGAAAATGGTAGATAGAGAGCCATGTCTAGCAAAAAGTGTTCTTGAGGTGAAAAGAAATAATTTGGTAGGTGTCTGACCAGGTGAGAATAACAGCATTTTTCCTCTTTTACATGGAAGGGAAAATTATGTGCACAGCGTGAATGGAAATGGACTTACTGTTCAATACAAAGCAATTCAATCATCATCTACTCTCTACAAAACTGCAGCCCAATTTCCTACTTGGCCACCATCTATTTTTGGTGGGAGTCCTCCAGCATCTTTGGTTAGATGTCTGCAGTGGATTTCCCATGAGCAATTCGCTGATGTTTCCAACAATGTCACCATCCTATGACACAGATTGGACCTCTGCTTTGGAGGGGACACTGGGAAAACAAGAGCTGCCCTCCACATGGTTATTATTTTCTCCCTGCAATAGGACAAGAAGAAATAGTCTCAAGTCATGCCAGGTGAGGTTTAGATTGGATATTAGGAAAAATTTCTTCACTGAAAGGGTTCTCAAGCACTGGAATGGAACACCAGGGAAGGGGCTGGAGGTATTTAATAGATGTGTGATGTGATGCTGAGTGGTAGGCTTGGCAGTGCTGGGTTTATGGTTGGACACAATGATCTAAGAGGTGTTTTCCAACCTAAATGATTCTGTAATTATGGTGCAATATTCCCAAAGAGAGATATTGAATGCTAATAAACAAAGCCCTAGCAATACCACCATAAGACAACCTTCATATATCCCATTATTTTCTTTTGTTCTGTCCCTCCCTTCACTTTTTTATTCTCAGATTACGATGTTTATTACTCTGGGTGGTCTCATATGGACAGTGCCTGGGATCACTCTGTCATGGGCACAGCAGGACTGCTGGGCCTCCAGTGAGTGTCTGGACCTCCAGGAAAGAGGGAAGGGAAGGTAGGAGATCTCAGGTGGTGGTTGTCCCTACTCGAAACACGGCCACAAAAGTTTCCCATGCCATCAAATTAATTGCTGGGGGGTGGAAAAGGTTTAGGAGGACTCCTGCACATTCCAGTACATTTTTGTGCACACAGATCTGCAAAACACTCACAGAGAACAGGACCACACAGGTGCTGTCCAACAGAACCTGGAGGACACCAGAGGATGGAACTGGCAGTGGCCATCCAGCTGGGATGAGGTGTTTCTCCCGCTGGCATCCAACCGCTTGCGTGAAAATGAACCGCTTGGCAGCAGAAATGCTCCACAGCTGGAAACCACGAACAAGTCAAAGCAAATAAACAATCCCAAAATTAGGTTTAAAGCAGAGAATAAAAATCAAACGTCATTTGAAAGCATGCTAAAATTGGCTGGTGTCTGAGTGAGCATTTAGTGGCTCAGCACTTCTCTGCTGCACTTCAGAAATTAAGGAAAGAAACAGAAACAGTCTCAGATGTAGCAATAAATAATGGACACTTTCGACACATAATTTGCATTTGAATTAACTAGGCTGGCTAAATTAATTCATCCATTATGAAAGGAGAATTTTACTGTCTATATTTTCAGGCTGCCCACTGTGCTAAGTTAAATGGGCACTGAGGCAGGGACTACCAGCTTCATAGCAATTGTTACTAAATTAGTTTCCTCCCAATTATTATCTAGTTCACACAGTCTGGAAGCCTGATGTTGATTAAAAAAAAATGTCCCCGGGCCTTGTCTTTTCTCCACTGTTTGTATTGGTGAGGGTGAGCAGCTATGGCAGTACTTTGGGGTTATATAGACCTTGCTCAGAGGTTTTTGCCTGAAATATTTTTCCAGGCCCTCCTCCCCAGAAGGGCTAAATTGTATAACCAAGGTTATTTTTTCATTCAATATCAATCCAAAACTTTGGGAGGCTGAGGGGTGATTTCTTTGCAACATTATTTGAATTGCTCCCTTGAGAAAATTTCAGATAACCTTAAAATAGTTGGTGCAATATATGACAATAGGTTATTAATTATATAGTTTATAGTATCAAGAACTAACTGGAGGAAGACATAAGCTTGGAGACTTATGGAGTAATCAATATATTACACTGTTCTTAATAATGCATTAACATTGTGTTTGCAACTACACATGTTACATTTTCAGAAGCTGCACCATCAGGATTTTCGAAACAATGCTCAAAAATGCCAAAAACATTTGAAGAAAGGGAAAAGAGAACTATTGTCATCTCCCCTTTGCAAACAAAGAGTGGCAGAGAAGGAAACCAGTTGGTAATTCAAACCATGTTCAGGGCAAGGTCACATCCCTGTGCCCACACCACGTCAGGAAAGATACACCACAGCAAACTCCAAGTCCAGCCCAGGCTTCCGGAGGGACACAGTGGGAGAGGATCTGAGCAGCCAGGCTTTGACAGGAGCACACTGCCCCAGCAAAGACTATTTAAATTGCTGACCCTTTTCCCAGTGTCTGGAGAAAACTTGTTCTTCTTGGGGAACAGGAACAGGCGAGTGATGGATGGGCACCTGGCAGCACTGCCCTTTGCCAGCAAAGCTTTTAACACCCTCTCTCCAGTCAGGGAGGAGACAGAAGCTGCACCAGGTAGCTCAATTCACACAGACAGGTCAGGACAGCATGGATTTGGGCAGAACAGTCCTACTCTCCCAGAACAACTCCACTGCAAAGCAGAAGGTGTGCCTGCAGCTCACATTTTGCCAAGCATTGTGCCCCACACCTTGGTCTCCCTCCTTCCTTTTCCCAGGGAAACATAATGCATTCCAGCATCAATTTTTTTTTCTCCTTAATTTTCTCATAATGGAAAAAAAAAAGGCAGGAGTCCTTGCTGTGCCAGAGTATTACTCCATAGGGTTTCCTCCCTCCACATGGACCACAACAGTAATGTGAGGAGAAAGAAGAAACAAAACAGGAAGAGAATAAATCAATGCTACACTCCTTGCAGTGGCACTATGATCCTCCCCACCTGGAGAGCTCTGGCACCAAGAGCAAAGAGTTGCAAACATTTAAGCTCTTTCTTTAGATTGCCACGATGAAACAAATTGTGTGAATTAATGCCTGTTAAAGGCACCCAAATATTTTCCACTGTCCTTCCTCTATCGATCTCTTCCGTGCAGAAAGCAAACCTTATCGCAGCAGGAAACCACACTGTTATAGAGAGTCCAAAGGGACTGTCTCCTTCCCTGTCTGCTTACACCACTGAGAAGATGGAACCAGATCTAAACAGAGTAAATAACCCTAACCCTTCCCTGTCTGCTTACAACACTGAGAAGATGGAACCAGGCTTTGTGACAGTCTGTCCTGACTGTCTGTGTCACTTCAACACCAAAGAGGAATATTGTGTATACAATTTTTCAGCATTAAACACGAGAAGCAAGATGTGTTGT
This sequence comes from Sakesphorus luctuosus, assembly GCA_013396695.1. Classification (NCBI taxonomy): domain Eukaryota; kingdom Metazoa; phylum Chordata; class Aves; order Passeriformes; family Thamnophilidae; genus Sakesphorus; species Sakesphorus luctuosus. The sequence continues at coordinate 1,068,681 of VWZD01009260.1, forward strand.
CCTGTAAGTCACATCCTACAAGATCTAAATCCATTTGCAGAATTGCTAGAGTTTCTTCCCTTGCTCTTAGTTCCAGAGAAGATTAAAAAATTTACATCTAAACAGAGTGAATTTGAAGAGCGTAACAGGATGGGACTTTAAATATTGATTTCCTTGAGTGGAATGTTACAGCACAAAGCACCCACGGCTTGCAGAGCAGGGATACACTGACATCCTCTAGAGCAGCCAATGCCCTGGAACCTTAAAGGAGAACTTTTAAAAGCATCCACTAAACCAGCAGCACAGGAATTACCTGGGTGAGGCATTTCAGCTACCTGAAATGATTGACTCTTGCAAGGGCCATCTTTAAACCAAGAGCAAACTCTGACTGCACTTGGGTGGAAAATGAATGCAGAGATTGCCACCAAAAAGGAAGTGTCATCTTCCCAGCTGGAGGCTGATGGTGGTTAAAGAGTTATTTAGACACATCGTGGCTACAAGTCTGAGTTTTTAAATTTTTGTGAGCTGATACAAATCACAGAGCCTTTAGGAAAGTGTTTAAGTACCAGGCAATTCAATATTAAAGATAAGAATGAATTAAAGTATCTCACAAACCACAATTATGAGGCCAGGCTTTCATTCTAATTTTCAAATGTTCAATATATAGTATATAGTAAATATTATTTATGCATTTTTTGAACCTTCTAATCGAGGGAAGAAATCCTGCATTTCCTAAGCTGCTGTGAATAAGGTAGTTTCCTTCCATATCAGAAGCATTTCAGAAAATTAGCTCTGTATCTCTGAAAAGGTCATTTATTCAAGGATGAGTGACAGGTGCCATAAACTTACTTGTATGTCACTTGTATGTCAGTTCAGCTCAGCTGAACACAAAGCAAATCAGTTCAGCCTGGTCAAGTATAATTACCTACCAGAGCAGGACACATTGCTTTGCATTTATTATTAACAATGCCACAGGAGCACTAAATTCAACAGCAATTTTGATTACTGTGAGATCATGCACTGCTCTTCCTTCCCAAGTGCTTCCTTTTCCTGGAGTTTACAACATGATCATTACAGTATAATAGTTTTATTAGTATTTATACTGTGACAGCAATTAAATTCCAGTTCTGAATGGAAAATGTATGAGGTCCAGCACTAGAGTCACAGGATTAAATTTTAGTTGGAGGGCAAAGAGGCTGCTTGTTTCTAGGATGTGCTTGTGTTTTTAGGAGCTGGAAGCCTGTCTGTGCTCACAGAACTCGATTTTGGGTGTTTATCTCCTCTCTCTTTCCATTGCCTTGAAACTTTTTTTAATATATACAGAATACACACATTGTGGGTGAATTGTTTCACCAGCTGTGATCACCTGTGGTTACAAAACCCCTCAGCATTTCACTGCTACTCTCTGTTATTTTAAGACCTAAAAGTTGCACCATAACTGTTTATGGATAAATAAACTGACAGATTAATAAATATTTGCTTTTAAAATAACTTCATCTTGTCATTCTTTCATTAAACAATTTGTTGGAAAATTACATATAATTCCCAATAAACTGTGTGCTGTACTGGAGCTCACTGATGTTATCCTAGATTTGGGTTTTCTCACCATTTCCTGGCATAATATAGTCTGGGGAATACTGGATGTTTTACCCCAGGTGTTTTTTAATCTCTTAGATAAAATAAGAACAATGAATGCTTGTAAGTGGGATATGCATTCAATTTAAAAGTCAATTCAATAAATATTTATGGATTTATATGATGTTTATAAAACTCTGAGACAAAAGACAAAGTTTTGAGATTATAAAGTTGTAGATGGCAACCAGCCAAAAACTTCAGCCAAATTAAGGCCAATATTGTCAACACACACACACATACACACCAGTCAGTCACAAAGTTTGGAAGGAACTGATCTTTGCAGGAGAATTCAGGACATCCCTGCACAGGCAAAGTGTGTCCTTACACTCTGATGCTTGTATCAGTTTTATTTTTGTATGTGATGGCAAAAGTGTTCTGCTATAACAAAATGAAAATTAAATTATGATTTAATAATAAGTTAAAAACATTAGAAACAAAGATAAATCACAAAGGCAGAAACGTTGCAGCACACAGTTAACAAATGCAGAAGGCTGACCTCGCAGGACTCATTGCTAAACCACCCAGCAGGCAAATTTGACAGCCTGCATCAGACTCTGATCCCCCTGAAGTGCTTCCAGAGCATCAGAAACTACCAGAATTCCCAAGGAGCTCTCTCATCACGGAACTTGCCTGGATGCTGTTCAGCATAAGACACATTCAAGTAACAAAGACTCTCATTCTCTACAATGCAGAACACCATTTGTCTTATTTTGCAAGGCTGCTGCTGACGTGCTGGCTCTGGAGTGGTGCAGTCAGAATCAATTGGCACCTCCATCCATCGTGCCTGGGGATGAGGGGATGCAGAGTCTGTGCCACAGCCACAACAGCCGCTTCCATTACTCCCCATTCCTCCCCCCAAATAAGGAGCATTCAATTAATTTTCTCTGTGCTTCTGAGAAGGTTACAAGGGACAAACCTGGGCAAAATGAAAGGGAGCAGCACCTCCTGGCAGAGCTCCAGGAGCAGGAGGAGTGGGGAGGAACCTGAGCTCTCAGAGGGTGCTCGTACACAGGGGCCTTGGGGGCTGCAAAGATGTGGTTTCCTAAAACTCTGCCAACAGCAATGCCAAAGGAACATGTTTGTAGTTTTGCAGTCTGTGACCAGCTACAATGGTGCTGATCTTCTGTACTTATGTATTTTTATAATTTTTTAATTGACACTTTCTTACTCACCATTAGATGCTCTTAAATTACCAAGACCTCTAGCATGACCCCAGGATCCTCCTAGTTTTACCATCTTACTGGAAACAATGAGTGTTTTCTTTAATATAATTCTACTATCAGAACTAATGAATGCACCAGGGGGGAAAAAACAAACAAAAAAGCTACAGGGAAAGCAAGAGTTTTGATTATTTTGATTATTTTTCAAGAGAATCTAAATAAAATACTTCATTTCAAAGCCTGGACTTGAAAATGTTTTGGTGGGGCTTTTTGGGGGTTGAGGTTTTTTGTTATTTGTTTGGGGTTTTTACAATAAATTTAATACTACTGCTCTTTGGGGGATATACCCCCAAACCAAACACAAACTGCACTTCTGTATCATGTTGTTTCACTGGTTAGTTCTCAGCACTTACTGCATATGTGACAAAACACCGTTATTCTTCTGATTTACATGACAGCCTGTCATCAGAATAAGAATTTATCCACATCGACCTAACAGACTGTATGTAAAAGTTCCCAAATATTCTGCTTATTCAGTCACAATATAAAAATAGAAGAGAGTCATTGCCTGCCTTTCACAGAATTTTATGCAAGCTGTTATAAAATTTCTACATTTCTTTTTAAGTAAATAAAACATTTCATACATGCAGTGAGCAACAGGAGGAAGAAATATCGTTGACCTGGGAATGTAGAGACAAACATTCCCTCAGAACAACAGTATGGCCTTCATGGACTATTTCTGTGATGGATCCTTTGAGCTCTTCAGTGCCAGGATCTACAAGGCTTAAGGGATTTCATCATTTAGAGGTACTCTAACTCTCATGTACTTTGAACACAGTTAAAAAAGGCTCAAAAAATTTAGATCACATCATTACAGGTCTTATCACACCAGCTGAAGGCAACAGTGGCTTCCCATTAAGCTGCTTCTTTTAAAAGCAGCTTTATGCTGTGGCTGAGGTCTTGGTCAGGTAATCACATATGGATTGAGACACTTCAAACTTTGTGACCAAAGCCAGAAACCATGATATTCCTCAGGATGCCACGGTGGCTCTCCTTGTGCCCTTCTGAAAATGTAATTCATGCAGGAACGAAATGCCTTAGAATTGCTTAGGGAAAAAACCACCAAGAGCTCATCAAGCACAAAGGGTGATACCCCTCTGACATTCAATTCCCATCTCCCTGTTCTCCCTTTGTGAAATCAGCATCTTCACATTCTCAAATTAAATTAGACCTGCTGCTCTCCTGGGCTGACACTGAGAAGAGCACAAACACTGCAGGCTCAGGATGGCCCCCTCCTGCTGAGGGAAAGGCCCAGAGAAGCATATGGAGGGGACACTGGTGTTGAAAGCCAACACTCAGCCTCCTCATTTGCCACATTTGTTTTCAAGCTTTTCCTAATCTATATTTCTGCAAATATTTTTTCCCCAACACAAACTCCAGCCTGGGGGATGTGTGAAAAGATGATATAACATTTCATAGGTGTTAGCAAAATAATTTTACAGATGACATTGGTAAAAACCCCAAATGTTTCTTTGATGTTTTGATGAGTTCCTACATCCATATTTTTCCAGCACCAGTGGGGCTCTCATTATTCTCTACCACCCATCTGGATTTTAAAAACACTGAGTTAAACACTTTATAATCTTTTAAAGAAAAAAAAGAAATTGATAGCCTGAGTTCTCCTATGAAACAGCCCCAGTACCAAGTCAGGCACTGTCATCCAAACCATGGAAAGGGGAGGAGAGAGGTGTTCCCACAGGGACACGCGTGCAGATCCCCTGAAACAACTCACACTCTTCAGACAAATACCAGGGGTGAGACAAGGGCCGAGTTCACAATTACATATTTCACATTGAGTCATAATTAGCTGCAATATATATACACTTCACTTTAAACCAGCTCTGGATAGATGAGTAAGTGCCAGGGACTGCCATCTGCTCCCTTAGCCATAATTAACTGCCTGATTACGAAATACATATATATTTATCTAATTAGTTTTAATAGCCCTGCTTTAGCTGGCACTGCTCCAAAAATAAGGTGAAAAAGGGTGTCCCACTGCTCGACAGAGAGAGGCTGGAGGTTGAACAGTTGTCTCAGGGAGCTGCCCCAGAGGCCAGCAGGGTTCCAGTGGGGGGTGGAGAAGGAGCACCCAAAACAGGGAGCTGCTGCCCACCAGAAACTTTCACAGGACAACCCCCTGGGCATTGCTAAGCCAGGCCCTCTCTGCCTATGCCAGCGCAGGGCACGATGCAAAGCTTGTTTTGGGTCTCAGACAAAACCCATGGTGATATCAAACAGTGAGAAACCAGGGCCACCACGAGGGGACAGGAACCAAACACTGCTTCTTGGAGCAATTAGAGGTCACTGATTATTTGAGCCCATATAATTCTTCTGGCAACATTGCCCAGAAAGACTTGCTATGGCGATTGGGGTACTTCCCAGATTAAAAAAAACCCAAACCAACTCCCTTAATAAACACCTTTTTTCCCCAGTTCTCTCAACAGCATAACCAGTGTTGCATCTGCTGATAATTTCTGGGTGAGCAGCATTAAGGCTTTGCCACAGGACAGATTTTGTCATAAATTCCATGTTTGGATAGTGGACTCCAATGCTTCCTGCAGAATAAGTACATTTAGGGCCAGATTTAAAAGTATTTCAGATGCCACAGGGTACATTTGACATCGATTTCCAGGGAAGCTGGGAATCCAAATGCATCAGAATCCAGCTCCATTGAATCACTCACTGAGTTTCCAAGGGCTGCAGACTACCTGAATTTTGACTTCAGATTAGCAAGCCCTGTCCTTCTGATAAGTGTGGGACTTCTCATGCCAGTCTACCCATGGAAAGTCTCCACAGAAGGAAAAAGTGGCCTGCAGCTTCCCCATCCTCTTTACACACTTTGTGATTTTGCAGGACCTGTCAGGTTCTCTCCTGCACACCAACAGCTCACATTATTCACACCTCTGGATACCAGGTATATCCCTGTTTGAAAGCCTGGAACCAGCCAGGTCCATCCCTGAGTTAGGAAACCAAAGTGAAGCCCCCATGAGGTGCACTACTGGGGGTCAGGGTTTCTCTGCGCATGTATCACAAGCTGGAGTTTATTCCCACAGGGGAATACCCACACATTGGAGCAAGCTGTGGTAGCACCTTGCAGACTTCCCACAGCCTTCCCTGCCCACAGCTGGGATTCCTGCTCTGCTTATTCCCAGAGATTCCAGCTGCTGCTGCCACCCTGCCCCATCCTCTGCTCCCGTGTCATTCATGCAAGAGAAAAGTCCATCATCCCAGGCAATGATTTTACCAAATCCATCATCAAAGCCTGGTAAATGAAGTGTGACAGACTCGTTCTCACTTAATGCCCGTGCTGGTGCCAGGTGACAGCAGTGATGCTGATGTGACTGTCCCACAGCAGAGCAGCTCCATTAATTTAGCAGCACATCCTCCTGTCTCTGTTCTTCAGCTTACTCCCTCTCCACCACCCCCATGGGATAACTAGCTGGGGATACCATTTCTTCCAGCCTGCAGGGTTAAAAAAAATATCCTCAGAAGTCTTTTTATTTCAGCAGATGGGCTGAGATCCCCTGAGCCCCAGAGAGTCGTGTCTGCACGTTGGTGAAGGCAGAAAAACTCTGCCTGCAGTTCCCTCGTGTTTCTGGGGAGCTGAAGGCCCCTTGCAGGTCTGCATGAAGTATTATTGTTCCAGCACTGGGATTACATGCTGCACAAAGCTGCTATATTGCAAGGGATGAGTGGGAGGGGGAGGAGATCAGAGCTCTTTTTTGGAGGAAATGAAGGAATGTAATTTTTCAAATGGAACCAATAAAACGAGACATCTCCCCTTAGTGCCTGTTTCTTGAACGCTGCTCTCAGCCTCTCTCAGCCTCATAACAAGACAACAACTGCTTGAATAACGGAATACAAATTTCTGTTGTTCCAGAAAATAACCTGGAACAAGCTTAGTTCTCACCTCTCCTACAGAATCCACCAGCAGTTGGCTATGCAAGATGGTTTTATCCCACAAGATTAAGACATTTGGCAAAGTAAAAAAAAATTAATTACAGAAAATCCACTCCATCACCCTGGGCCTGTGTCTCTGCTGAGATACACACAGAACTCCTTTCCTTTGGCTGTCAACATCCTGTTCCCATTCTTGTTGTTATCCACGAAATTAGGATCCCATTCTGTACAACCATGAGCTAAAGCAACTTAACTGCTCTATCAGAGCTTTGCTCCTGCCAGTCCCTACACCTGACTCCTGATGGCCTCTTTCCAGGAAAGCACTTATGTACATCCCTCTGTAGCCAAGGGAAAATCTTCTGTGTGGCTTCCTGGGAACGTCTCACACACTGGGATTCACAAGGGCACTGTCAAATCAGGGCCTGCCACTTATCTGTCCAAGTAACAGTGTTGGGCTCCTTAATAACAAGCAAATCCAGGCAGATATTGTATGCTGTTCACTGGAGCAATTTTGCATGTTCTGTGACAACAATTATCAGTTTTCTTAAATATAAATACACACACATACATAAATTATGAAAACCACCTTCCTTCTTCAGAAACACTTCTCTGGCCCCATGACATCAGAGGTTACAGTTTATTGGGATCAAGGACACTGGGGTCTCACCCTGCACTTGGTGTTAGAGAGGGGTGTTCAAGGGACAGGGCCACTCTTCACAATCATCTAGAATAAAATGGAAGCAAACACCTCAGATGGAAGAGGAAGGACCACTTTCCCCTCTGTTAATTTACTTTTTATCACAGATTTCAATTTTGCTGCCCACCAAAGCATGCAGGATTCACAGGTTTCTTGCTGCTGCCTCTATAAACAAGCAGAGCCAGAGCTGTGTGTTCCCATGATCCCAGTTTTTGTGGCTCTGCAAAATGCTCAGGCTGCCTCTGCATGCCCTGGCATTGAGTGGCTTTCATTCTCTGCCAGAGTAGAAGGAGTCCTCTCTTCTCTGCTTACTCATTTTGCCACGTGAGTTGCGAACAACCACCTACTTTATGAAGCCAAGTTACCTTTAGAAAGGTCAGAAATTCCTCAGAGTGTTGACCAAAGTTAAGCATTTCTATTTGCCTCTTTCAAGACAGATCTGAGCACACATTTGCTTAGGCAGAAACCCCAACCCTCCATCTCTATACACATCTCAAACACCCAAATAAACACCTTCCTCCCTGATGAGGTTTTTCACTATAAATGATCTCCAAGTTTCATCTTCACATTCTCCAGGCTAAATGGCAAAAACCAGTGAGAGTAGAAGCACCAACATTTAGATAACCAGAGTAACAACAAGCTAACAGTACACTAATTACAACAAAGCATGAGCTGGGCCATGCTCAGAAAGACCTGCTTTGAGGGTAAGAGCAAACCCCATTTCCCCCCTTGCTTGCTGAGGACACAGCGCTGCTGACTGCCCCTGCCCTGCAGTGATTTTCACTTGGCTTTTTGTCACCTCCTTCATCCAGAAGCTGGCTGCTTGACAGTGGGCAATGAGAGTCTAAGTGCTCTCAGAGAGCTCTCCTAGCAAGGGTCTTTCCTTAGTCAAAAAGGTGATGACAGTGTGATGCCTTTACCTGTCGACATCGCCGACACCAACCACTTTTCTCATTGATCGAGCACTTCTCCAGCAAGGCTTAACCAGGGGCTAAGCAGCTCTGATCTATGTACAGGGGCCACTGCAATAAGGCTTAGTGAAAAGCAGGAGATGGTGAATAAGTTTGGTGCAGTATTTTATCCCCTAAACCCATTAATGAGCTACATTTATAGCTGAGACTTTCTCTGGAGCAAAACCAATGAACCAAGGCAGGTTCAGTCACTTGAAGCTGTATGGACACGAGGGCAACACACCACATGCTACAGACAGCAGACTCTGCCTGGGAAGTTGTGGTTATTCCTAAAACTCTGGGATAAAGGCTAAAACGAGTGACAGGTGAAAATCAATTGCCCTTCCTCCACAGTCACAGAGAGCTCTTGCTTGCACAAGGGAAAGACCTGGTGAGTGCAGCAGCTCCGGTGCTGTCAAAGCTCAGCAGCACATGAAGTTCTCTTAGACCCTTTAAAGTGGCTCAGGGCTCAGTGGGAGGAAGGGGAAAGTGTATTTGATGGCTGGGGCAGAGAGGCTGGTGGGAAGACACGTGCCCTACTGCTGAGCAATTCCATCAGTGCTGCCACGGCGACAAAATTGGCAGCACAGCAGCAAGAATTAGCTGAGATTTGTCTCTGCAGCAAGGGAAAATCTTTGCCTGAAGAGGAAGATTGGGCCCGTGTAAAGGAGGCTCTATTTTGTAGAATTGCAGCTCTGAGCTTTTCTTCCCTCTTCAATTGGCCTCCCCCTGTGCTCTCCGAGCCTGTGCCTCCATGCTTGGCTATTATTAATCCTGTAGAGCTGTTAGGAACCCATTCACACGTGAAATGGTGAAAGTACATCACCATCATCATCATCTAAATTTAGGGACTTGAGGCAAAACCAAACCAAAACCTGAGTAAGAGTGTTAGAAAAAAATCCAGCCAAATTTGCAAGACAAAAGTACTCACTGTAACAAGCTCCACACACATCAAATTAAGAACTGTTTTACTGAAAAGTTTGGGGGTTGTATTTTCACTGTCCCATAAAAGAAGAGGAAAAAAAATCAGCATGAAGCCTCAGCACTCGGTGAGTGACAGCCTGGGAGAAATCACCTCCATTCTGAAGGCCAGTTCCCTCCTTCCTCCACAGGGAGGGAAAGTTTTGACATCTATTGAAGGACAGAACATGCTGCAGGTATGACCTTCAGAGTAGAAGGCAGGTCAAGGCAGACACATGAACCTTTAGTTCCCTCAGCTTTTCCTGCATAACAACGGAAATGAAGGGATTTTACTCAAACAGGCTTCTTTTAACGGTTTCATCTGCAGACAGTCAAAAGGCTTTACTAATTCTGTCAAAAAGCACCATTCACCCAGTGCACTGAGTGTCTCTCCAACTGCACACTCTTTTCAGAAATGAAGTTATTGCAGTTACCCACCCAAAAAACCTGGTATGAGCTCTCAACAACCTCTACTTGATATTTATGCTCCAACCACTGCAACTTGCTTATCCTAAATTCTGGTTTAATGAAAACTGTTAATAACTCCCCCGATACAGCTGATAAAGGGATGAGCAAAACCTCCCTCCACAACAGCAACAAAGAATTTTGCTAAGCCAGGAACATCCTGGGAGGGCATTAATACAAATATTTGAACAGTATTAAAGGCCAAGGTCTTTCTCAAATACCTTCACCAAGTCAGGAGGTACAGGATTCATTCCCTTCCTGCTCAGAGAGGGTGTCTGTGTGTCACGTGGGCAGGTTGTATATTTTAAAAGCCAGGGTGCCTTTTGTTCTTAGATAATAAAATTTGTTTCTTTACACTAGTTATTATTAAAACAAGTTCTCCATAGAATTTGAACAGGGCTGGAGACAATTTCAGGAAAAGCACAGCACTCATGTTGGGTGTAGAAAGGGCACAGGGTGTAAAAAGCAGCATTCTGCACTATGTTATCTCCTCATCAAATCTATAAACCAAGGGAGTGCATTTCAGAAAAGAATTGTTTGAGAAAGGGTTACACCTCAGGAAACTCAGCTGTGTTACTCAGAAAGTTCCAGGGGTTTTTTTGCAGAGTGGATTTTGTGGAGAAATCCTGCTGTTTTGCACCAAAAAAACCCCAAACCCAAAAAACAAACAAAAAAAACCCCCGAACATCACTAGAAAAAAGGAAAAAAGAAAAAAAAGCAGGTCACATTAGTAAAAAAAGGACAAAAATCTCTTAACAATATCAAGCATTTAGTCTTTGAAATAGTAAGAGGAGAGATATTCCCTGTTCCCATTGATCAGCTGTCCTTCATATCCCAAAGCTCAGCTGCCCCAGCTCATGGCTATGCAGGAACACTGCACAGAATTGCTGTGGGGACATCCATGGGGTTTGACACACCGTGGGACAGTGCTGGGGCTTCACTGTCCTTCCCAGCAGAGAGAACCCAGTGGCCTCCAGATCTAGTGGGATTGCTCCTCTGAAAATCTGCACTCAGCAATAACCTCTGGGAAATAATAGTGGGATTTATTTCACTGGAATCACTTTAATCTTAACATCAAAACAACCTGATGGAGTTAAAAGGCTATGATGAATTGAAAATGCAGCGAGTTTTGCCTTTGCAAAACCTCTTCATTTTCATCTTTCTTTGCCTTCCTTCAGGGCAAAAGAGAAGGTCAACATCTATGAATTCCTTCAAGAAGAGAAACTCTTTTCTCAGCCCTCTCTTAATGCCATCACATTGCCAAAGCTGCAGGTTAAATGAGTTCAGTGACCTGTCTAATCACAAGGCATAACTTACAGCAGACAACTATTGCACACTGGATTCATAAATGATTCCTCTCTGGCTCCGACACAAGCAGCATGTCCTGTCTCTTCTTGCCCACAAAACAGCCTCATTCTCTGAGCCCACGGAGGTGGCAGCCAGTGTTCCTCCCAAACCTTGTGGTGGCACCATCCCTTTGGGTCTGGAGAGGTACAACTCCAAAATGCCCCCACCAGCTCTGTCACCACAGCCCAGGTTTCCTGCTTGACCCCAACAACAGCTTGCCCAAGGAGCCCACACAAGCCACTTTGTCACAGCACAAAAATGCTTCCCATGATACATATATAGAAAGTTTCAGGGTCAAAAGCACAGAACAGGTAAGACTTGAACACGACACAGCCTTCAGTGCAGAAAGCCCTGGCTTCCCAACAGCATGGAGTGCTGACACAGTGTCAAGTGTGGAAGAAAGGTGGAAAAAACAAAAAAGGTGGGGGAAAAGCAGCTATTTTGGGAAGCAGAGCTTACATTTTGCCTGGGGTCATCCAGCAGCATATGCTGTTCACCAGGAACAGCTTTGCCAGGAGGCAGCTGAGCCAGCTCCTAAATTGTGCTTTTTATTTCTATAGTGACCCTCCTGAGCCAGGACAGCTGTACAGTTAATTTTCCTACATAAACCATTCCCATGTACATGCACATGATGTTGCCCTGCACTGGGAGGCAAGGAGCTGCCTGTGATTTACTGCTGTCCCTCAGAGGGCAAAGACTGGCACAGGCAAAGAGAACGACCAGCACATCCAGTGTGGGCAAGGGACACTGAGCCCAGCATGTAAAAGGCTCCCAAATACCCTAAAGCTGGACTGCTTGAAGCCCCAGTTGCAGAGCATGGTAACTGAAATGTCTTTCAACAGGAAAGACTCCACTCAGCACTGAAATCCAGCATGTCTGATAGCAGGCTATGTATTTCTGCCCATGTGCTTACAGCTGGGATCAAATCCACATTTTTGGGTCCTTCCTGGCCTTTCAGAAAGCACCATCTCACAGTGTCTCTGTGGCTGGAGAGTGCTGGCAGAGGCAGGCACATCAATGGGCTCACAGCCTCAGACAGAAGTTTTACAGTCTCTGGTTGGCAGAACTGGAGTCAAAAGCAGCCCTTCACTTGTGAAATCAGATCTACCTATGATGTTATCAGGCATTAAGGCTCCTGAAGAAAGGATGGAGGTCACATACCTCTTCTACAGGTGCACAGCCCAACTATGTTTGTTTTCACAAATGGTGAAGACAGATTTGTAAATTGCCATTCTTTTAAACCATTTTGAAGACAAGAACAAAGCCCTACCCTTCTTTTAAAGGACAAACACATCACCTTCACAAACACTTGCACCAAGTTACAGCCCTCTGGAGATACACACCTTGCCTGGGAATTGCCCCAGTGGGGTGGGTGCCTTACTGTAGCTTCTGTTCACAGACAATCCCCCTTCAAACAGTCCTGTGGTTACTAAAGCAACATCTACAAGACAAATGCAGAACGATGATTGGCCCAGATGGATTTAACCTGCTCTAAAACAATAGTCTGAAATTTTGTCACTTGTTGGTGATTACATCCCAGCAAGGACATGCCACCAGCTCCACTCACTGCCTCAGCTTTCCCTCTGCAAGCACAGCAGGATTAGGCAGTGCCACACAGGTGGCTGCTCCCCATGTCCAGACGCTGTTGTGCTGTCCCTCTGGGCCACCCCATGTTTCCACCTTCTGTGTCTGCCCCCAGCCAGCTTCCCCTCCTCACCCGGTTGGGAAGACAGTAAATACATCTTACAATCAGTTTCCTAAACAGACAGAGGGTGCTCTCTCATCCTTATCTCGATCTTTGGAGATTCATTTGTCTGCCATCTCCAAAGAGCTCAGCCTGAGGCAGACTCCAGGCATGGAAAATGCCAGGTCAGACATGGAGAGCTATAAAGAGCAGCCAAGCCCAAGGCAGAGACAGGAAACTCCCACAGAAGTCAGGCAATGTCAAGTTTAGCTACTTCTTACGTGAAACAAATATTGGAAAGAAATGTCCTTTGTTAACCAAATGTTCTTATTTTGCAGTTGTTTAACAACACCAAATTGAATTTGAAAATGCTATTATGAAAATTTTTAAAAAATAAAATTGAAATGTTCTCATTTTGCAGTTGGTTTAAGAGCCCCAAATTGAATTTGAAAATGCTATTATGAAAAAAGTTTTTTAAAAAAATGTGTAGATATAGCCTTAGGGGCTATTTTAATTTTCCCTGGGCCAGCTTGCTTACTCCTCAAAGTCAATGTAGATAAAAAGAATAATTTATAAGCTTTAATGAGAGTATTGATTTGTAAGGTTCCTTCTATTCATGTGAATGGGGAGGGGAGCAACAGGGGAAGGAGCCCTGTGGGCTGTGGCCAGAGCCTTGTTGGAGGCACTAAACCTTCCTGGGGCATGAAGATCCTGTGCTGGGACAGAGAAGGAAACCTCGGGGCATGGAGATCCTGTGCTGGGATGGGGAAGGAAACCTTCTGGGGGCACGGAGAGCCCGTGCTGGGATGGGGAAGGTGCAGGACGCAGCAATCATGCCTCTCACGGCCCCTGCTCCCAGCAAGCACTGACATCAGTGTTTCCAAACAACTCACTGTCTAATTTGTACTTATGCAAAAGAGCCGTCCCATAACACAAATCATGGAGCAATTAACATGCAACACTTGAGCATGACTCTCCTTTGCTTGTTGCTGAACTACCTTCAATGCCATTAATGAGAGCTAATTAAATCAATCCAGTCCCCCCCGTACTCAAACACAACTGTAGCTACTGAACCGGTATCAGATCAGGAGCGTTTTCTCAGGCTCTGTAAATACCAAGCTGCACATTTATCACTCTGTCCTTCCAGCATACATCTGTTCTCACTGCTGTGCCTTCCATCCGTCATATGTTGGCACTGGCCCTACCCCCAGCACATCGAGGTGTCAATTAATTCTTCCCTGGGCAGCTCAAGTGTATCGTGCTGAATAATCTCCAGCCTAATATCCATCCTCAGGCTGTCCCTACTGGGGAGAGCAACGCTCAGCCACGGCCCCCAAATTACTGCAACTGTAACTTCTCTGTCTCTTTACTGAGAATTATTAAAAGCTCAGCCCACCTCCACACACTCAGATGTTTTTCAGGGGAAGCAATGGAAGTTTGGACTTGGTTGTGCCTCGCCTTCCCTCCGGCTTGACAGGATATGTGCAGTGCAATCCACCAAAATAAACTTTTCTGAGAAGGGTCTCTGGGAAAATCCTTCGAGTGGGTAACTGCTATGGACCCTCTAAATACTTTTTATAATTGATGAACATTCAAATAACAAATTTATCTCAACAGTTGGAGTATTAGGCACTGGCATTTCTGCTACACCAGCAGCCCATGTGCCTGCTCACCATCAACATGAGCTTGCAGGAGGAGGAGAGTCTTTTCTAAACAGGAGCATCGTCTCTCATTATATTACAACATTTGGTCTCTATTTATGTTTCTGCTCTGTCTGGCTAACTCTCCTTTTTATTTACAAATCAGCTATATTAATGTGCTTTAATTTCAACTCTGGTTGTTTATTTTAGAGATGAATCAGTTGGCAAAGGGAAAATAGTGGCAGAAATTCTAGCCATGGATGTAATTGCCCAGATGAATTTATAGGTGGCTTTACCCTGACATTGCAGCCACATGAGGAGTAACTGGTATATAAATAACCTTGTGCCTTGATTCTTCCACCCTTGGTGCCCCGGTGAAAAGCAGAATAATGTTCCAAATAAACTGCCTTAAACAGGCATGAAACAGACTCAGGCTCAACAGGGGATTTGCCTCTTATCCCTCTATCCAAAAGGCTTTCAGAGCCTTGTCTGAACACAGCCAGAGACACACCAGGAATAATAATTTAGATCATTATTATTAATTATTATTGTTGTATGCAAGCTCCCAGCAGAGAAGAATGCCTGGGGATCCCTTTTCACCCATCATCCAGCTGTAGAAGAACCCAAGAGATGAAATCAAGGCTTTCTATGGCAGAACAGATGACAACACATCATTAGGCATAACCACACACAAAAGCAAGCAGCGTTTTCAGTCTCTGTGACCTCTCCAGGTACAAAATACCCTAAAAATAAATCTGTTTTTTCTTTCCTTCCCTTCCCCCAGGCCCTATTTTTTCTGCCACTGGGCACAGAAAGTTAAAGGTGCTGCAGGAGACAAGTAGAGCATGTCCTTGCTTTAGCACTGCTACCCACGCAGCAGCTAAGCCTGCCCTAGGAAAACATTCAGGAGAGCTGATCATGATGTAGAAAAGTCTCGCAGAAAAGGCAGAAACCCAAATATATCTGAAATGGTTGATTATTCTGGTTTTTGTGTGATGTTGACACTCTTCTCCCAGCATCAGGAAAAATTAAATTTTTTTGCCATACTCGTATTTTTTATCATGAAATTCCTGTGGGGAACAAAGTCTCACCCTTTGTGGTGATGATCACAGAGACATGAGGTGGAAAAAACAAGACCCACATAGTGCTACACCTCACACAGAAACTTCAGTCCTGACCCCACCACATCAGTTTCCTTGTCAAGTCCCTGCCACAAGCTCCCCCTGAGTCTCTGTATCCTGCAGCAGCAATTTTAAAGCCATGGCAGGCTTGTTCATCAAATAAATACATTTGACTGCACAAGTCTCTCCACCTTCCGAGAGGATCAATGAAAGTTTTTCCTTAGAGGAAGAAGTCTGATGAAATTCTTGGTTTAATCCCCCCTAATATCATTTAGTTGAGTAAATTCATGTGACTAAAAGCATTCTGTCACTTGAAGGCATTTCATCAGGCACATACACACAATTCTGGTAACAAAGTGATTTTTGTCAACAAAATACTGCCTGGCACACGTACAGAAGTTTGTTTAGCAGTGAGTGAGTACACAGCAGAGGCAGGAATCAGATCCTGAAGACTATGCAGTTATAAAGAAGCAAGAAGGAGAGAGAAATTATCTGTTTGGTGCCAGACTGTGGGAAGTAGTTTACATGAAAGGAGAAGGAGTTTACACAGCAGCATCAGTTTCCTATGGGCCTTTCCCATCAGCATGAATCAAATCACTGACACAAAGCCACGGTCACGTCGAGCGGGTGTTTCGCTTCCTACTCCACGTTTGATCCTACAGTCAGTAGATCTGTTTAATGTGTTAATTGCAAACTCCTCTGGTCTTTATCCAACATTCCTTCTGTTTATTGCTGTGTCTGCCATCAAAACACGTGAATAAGGCAGTGAAATCCTTTTGCCTTTTGTGTAGCATCATACCTTCATCTGGTCTGCTTTGAAAAGGCACCAGTGGTTGAACCTCAGCCCCAAGTGTGAAAACCCGTGGATGTGGCAAGTAAAATCCCACTCAGCCAGCCCAGTGTATGGGGCCCAGCAGCCACAGAATCATGAAATGGTTTAGAGGGGAAGGGACCTTTAAAAGCCATCTAGTCCAACCCCCTTTCAATAAGCAGGGACACACACCTTCCACTGGACCAGGTTGGGCAGAGCTCCACCCAGCCTGCCCTTGACTGTTGCCAGGGATGGGGCACCCAACAGAAAATAAGCTGCCCCTGTGGCCAGGGGCAGGTCAGAGCCAGTGGGGACCTGGGGGCTGTGTTAAGTAATTCAGGAGTACAGGATAAAGAAGACGAAGCAGAGCAGGAGCTTCTCAGTTCTAAGGAAGCAAAGCTACAAGGGGCAACACATGCAGGGGTTTCCTACAGCAAAAACAGAGCACACATCAATACAAACACAGCAAAAGGAGGAGTGAAGTTAACAGCAGAGAACAGAGCTGTTAAACATCATCTGTCCTCGGAGATGCCGGCAGGCAGAGGAAGGAGGAAATCTCAGAGCAGCTTTATTTATTTGGTGGAAGTGCTTTTGATTTCCTAGCCATGCAAGAGCAGCAGCAGGAAACCCGAGCTGGGGGAGGCTGGGGGTGTTTGCACACCCACCTCAGGGTGAAGCAGCTCGTCCTGAGCCTTCAGGGTGGTACAGAAACATTTTTCTTTCCTGCTCCCAGAGGTCAACAGAGCACCTAAGGAAAGCCTTCCAGAGTGCTGAGGAGCAAAACACCCTTTAGGAGATCTCAAAACCTCATTTGTGACATGAAAGGGCACTGAGGTCTCTACAAGAATTAGGTGCTGAGTTTTGCCTCCCCCTGCTGAGGCCTGCTGTGACCCCCAGCATTTGCCATTTCCTCTTATGCCCCACAGTGCCATAGAACATTTGTAGAGTCACTGACCCATCTCCTCCAGCACACCCTCTCTTCATGTTACCATGTGAGGTTCTTCACTCCTACAGGGATTTTGAAGCCTTTGAGCTGTGCTTAGGAGTTTACAAGGGGAGTTGAACTCTTGCAATAGGGGGAATAACCAAAAAAAAGCCCTGGTTTTCACATCTGCCAGAACGGTTTACATACCTGGGTAATTATCATCTAGGAGAGAAATTAGATTAGTCTCAGCATTCTCCTTCTGTGGCAACACTTCAGCTGAAGCCAAAATAAAGAAAAATCTCACAAACCAGCCACTGGCAACCACAGTCATTTATCTCCTATTGATCCACAGTGTGATTTAATAGGGTGGAAAAGCAAGTACAGGGCCCTCTCCAGGTTAGGGAAGCCTTAGCTGAAGTCTCACCTCATCCTTATGGACTCTGCTGCCCTTGTCTTGCTTCCACGTCACGCTTCTGGGTGCCCAGCTTGGGCCCTACACATGCATTTAAACCTTCAGGTGCCCCAGGAGGGCGGCTGTGCCCTGAGTGTCAGTGCTGCTCCCGAGAGAGGAACATCCCTGGGATTTGTGAGAAGAGAAAGCTGTTCAGTTCCGTGCTCAGCTGCTAAACCCAAGAGCCTGCAGGTTTAATCTCAGTCTGTCACAAACCAGGAGGAGATTTAACATATATCAGGCAATTTTTGCAGACTCTCACCCAAACGTTTGCCTTGGAAAAAGGTTTGCTCTCACTCAGCTTGCTGATACTTGCATCTCTACGACAATAATTGAAAGCTGCAGCCTCACCACAAAATACCTTGAAATTTATGGCTATTGTCATCAACAGGAACTGCAAAATCAAACCCCAAGACCCTCCCTCCCTTCAGTTTTTCCATCCACAAGCCCAGCTCTGCTTAAATCATGCAAAAACCATAAAAAGGAGCTGCGCACACCAACCCATAAATTCCAGCTGTCCTGTCTCCCCAGCTTAATGCCAAGTGATAAAGATGCCCCAGAGTTTACATGGCTGCCAGTGCCCCCCCTCCCCTTGTTGATTGTATACATAAATAAACCCACAATGATCTCATTTGAGTCCCTTAACCAGCAAAAGGAAGTGCTGAGAGCCCCAGCCAGCGTAGCTGGAGCGGCTCACAGTGCTGTTTGATTGAAGCTGACTGTTAGTGGTGACAATTAAGATGCCGTTTCAGTTTAAAGATGAATTGGCCATGCAGTGACAAATTGTGAATGCTTATTGCTGCCATGCTGAGGCAGGTAATCAGGGAATGAAGTTGTAATTGTGGCACCCCTTGTTTCGCTCCTGCTGGAGCGCAGAACGAGAGATTCAATTTAACAAACAATTTGCCACACGGCTCATCCCTGCTGGGTGGGAAAGCAAAGCTTGCTGGCGAGGCTTCCTTGGAGCTCTGCTCCCTTTTAAACCTGCTATAAGCAAAACTGGCACCTGCTTTAACCTTTGCACCGAAGCAGAAAGGAAGAGGAGAAGCCCAGGAGCGTTGCTGATGGGGTATTGCAGAGCTTCATCCAGAGAGGTCAAAAAAGAAACCCCACATACTGGAAAGTACCATCATTCTTTTGGTGCCTTTTGGGTCTTTCTGAGATTCGTGGAGAAGCCAGAGGGCAGCTGGGCCAACACATTGGAGCAGCAAATGCTGATGTGGGCAAGCAGGAGGGATTTATAAATGCCAAGCATTGCTCTTCGCTGCAGGAGATTCAAGCTGCAGCCCCTCGGTGATCTTTAAGGAAATTGTCCAATTTTTCCTCTCCAGAGAGGGAAGGACAAAGTGAAACAGCAGCTTTAGCAGCTCCTCAGCAGCCTGCCCCTGTCCTGCTGAAAGGGAAGGAGTGAGGAGATGCTCTGCAGGTCCCAAGGGGCTGGCATTTCAAGGACCCAGAGACAATGTGACCACCAGAGACGTCCCGGACCCAACTCACAGAGCAGAGCTTTCTTCATTTGTCTCTGTTTGGAATCCATCCTTGCACACAACCACTGCCTCAGAGTTTCTAGGCTAAATTTGGCTTCTCCAACAAGGCCAATTCCAGAATAGCATTACAGCCAGCCCTTACACACCCTTTCTGCTTCACTGCCATGACTGATTCAGGGTCAAGCAAGTCACTTATTGGAAACCCCAAATGTCAGGAATTTTATTCTGTTTCTTGAAGGCTAAACATGCACTTTTACATGTTTTGGAATCTCAGCAAATCAGGACCAGCAGCTCTTGATTTTTTTAGGATGTAGACATTGGCACCACCTTTTTGATCAAAGGGAGGACAAAGAAAAGTGTCCTCTAGTTGCCAGTCTGACCTAGCTGAGATGAAGACATCAGCTTTCACAGAGAGGTCCCTCTTTTTATCAGTTTGTGTTTGTAAATGGCTCCATTATTCCTCCTCAGAAACATACAGGAACCAGAGAGCAGAGAGGAACATTCGGTGGTTGGTAACTACAGAGGTTCCAGCAGAAACCTTATAGAAAAGAAAAACAAACTAATAAACCCAACCAAAAAGACAAAGACAGAGCATCTTCTATGGTTTTGGGGGTTTTTGGTTTGGTTGGTTTTTTGTTTTGTTTTTCTAAGTACTGCTTGTCATGGTCTTCAGAGAAGACATTTTCTTGCCTACCAGCACAATACAGGACCCAACACCAGTTAGATCCTGCCCTTCATTCCTTACCAGCCCTGGAATAGCCCCAGAGCAGTCAGCAACACAATTTGCTGCAACTTTAAGCAGGTGCAATTCAATACAGTGAAAAACTCATCTAATTAAAAGTCAGCGTTTGGACAGAGGCAAAAGCTGTGTGCTGGGACAAAGCAAGAGGCAGATGAGCACAAATGTTTTGTAATTGATGCATCATCAGTGCTGGGTACTTGAGGGAGGAAGAGGATGTTTTCCTTCAAAGGGAATGCTCTTTAAAATGAAGGCTCCTCTCAAACACCTCCCACCACCAGCCAGCCTGGCCTTATTGCAGAGCTTTCCCTTGCCCAAGTGTCTTGCAAGAGCCCACACACTGGCCAAGATGTGACATCATTCTGATCCAAATGATGCCTTTTTATCAACCCTTATTAAATAACCACCATTGCACCATTAAGTTTAGATTGTTGCCCTATTGTTAGAGAACTGAGGAAGAAAAGCAAGATTAATCTTAACTCTTAAGTAGCTCTCTCACCTCTCCCAGATGATTAATAACATCTTACTCTTTCAGAAAAATTATCCACAGGTTTCCATTTAAAGGAGCAGAGAATGAATAGCAAAGCAGTGCTTGGACCCATCCCAGTGCATATATTGGATGTAAAGCTTTTGGCCTGGTCAAATGAGTGTTTCAGGTGTGCTGATTTTGGTGTGAAGGCTGCACCTTGAGGTAGCCCCACAGCTCAAGCCTGGAGCACAAAGGAATGGCTTCTGGAGCTATTGAGCAGCTGGACAAGGAAAGGAATGGCAGGTGCTTGGTTGGTAACCCCTTCCTGCACCTCCACAGCAGGACCTGCTCCCTGGGCAAAGCTTGGGAGCTCCGAGTTCAGGGCACCAGGAAGGAAGGGGCCAGACATGGCAATTCATAACGTCTCCTTCAGGCTGCCCCAGGCACCTAAAGCAGGTGCAGACTACAAGAAAAAGAGACATATGTGACCCCAAAGGTACCAACTTTGCTGCCCCAAGTTGACTAGAGACAGACACTGCAAGTACCTTTCCTTTCTGACATGGGCAGGTCGTGGTAACTGCTCTGCTGGGCAGCCAGGCAGGGAAATCAGGCAGAGCAAGGTCGAACACCTCACCCTGCAATTGCTCACTTGAATGCTTAATCTCTCCCCTGTGAGCAGCCTCACCAGCTTCAGTACATCTGCAGATATTTAATCAAGGAGAGAAAGATCTCTAACCCCCCATCTGCCTCTAAGGGGATTTGGGGGGTGGGAGACAGAGAGCACAGCCCCTCAGCTGAGCCAACACCAGCCTCCTGCAGCATAACTCCAGATCCAAGCCCAACGTGAACATCACAGCCACAGTGTGTTTAGTTATCCAAAGCTCTGGCACAGCTGAGTCCTCCTAGTTTCAACACACAGAAGGCTAAACTCACATTTCCTAGCAAACCACTCCTGTTATCCCAAGCCCCAGACATGGCAGTTAATGTTCCCTAATCCAACAGACCATCAACTCTACCACCACAAAGCCAAAAATACTAAAAAACCCAAACCCTCAAAACAACCCCACACAATAAAAAACACAAAAAAACCTTACTAGTTCAGCCTTGCTCCCTGCAACATGGGTCAGACTCCAGGCTCTACAAAAACACCTTCCTCAAACACACAGAAAAACCTACAGACGCCCCAGCCCACCACCTGAAGCCACTTAGGTTTCCTACCAAGGCGGATTGAGCAGCTCTGAGTCCATCCCCACCTCCAGCTGTTCCAGCCTTGACCAGCTGTGGGTGATTTGGGAGCCCCTCCTCCTCATCAGTGAGCAGGAGCAGCCATTGGTTCCAAAAACATCAGGTACTTCTCTAACGATGGACCCACCTGGGCTGCTCCTTCAGGACAGGGAGGGACCCCCAGGGCTGAGCCTCCAGATGGTTGTTGAGAATCACTGAAAATGGAATTTGTGTCCTGCTTGGAGCCGAGGAAAAGCACTTCCCAAGTCAAGCTGCTCAACTTCTTTGTGTCATAGAAACACAAGCCCTGTGGAATCATAATCCACTGGTTTTATCTTCTTGGGGCAGTGGACAAAGTTATACAGAAAATGCTGTCTACAGATGTCTCTATTTGGAAACAAAGGCATATGTTACTGCACTAAATTGACTCAGCTAAAGGAGATGGAAATTAGATCATTTAAAAGCAGAGAGCTCTCACATATTGTTTCAGCAGAATCATCTCTTTTACATAGCCAGGCAAGGGGCTCATTTGGGGGGAAAACAAACACATCTTTTACAGTTATGGCCATTCAAAGCTGTTTCTTGCATTCTAAATTGTCGCACATGAAGGATCAATGGCGTCCTCAGATGATGATTTAATTAAAAACTCCTCCTTTCCTCAAGTTAGGATCTGCAAAACCTCTCTGAATGGCTGATGGATGATTTGCCATTAACTTGCCTGCTTTCTTTTTAATAATTTTTCCCCCAGAATTTTAATTGCTGCCATTTGAGGGTTATTGATTACCTGTAATTGCTCCTTTTCTCAGACATCTCCCTAGTTATCTCCAGCTAAGTGATCTCTGCAAAGACAAAAGCAGAGTGCTTCAGAACTCTAATGGTTTCCTTGGCTGCTAATGAAAATACAGACACCTTGTGTGTGTCCCACTCCGGTGCCTGGACCCTGCATGGGCTTGAACTTGGAAAGCCAATCAGCCTCAACATTCATTTTCCTTAAGAAAAGAAGCTAAAAGCACCAAAAAAAGCTTTTTATACTCCACTCACATTAAACAGAAGCTCGACCAATGAACTCTTTACAGCACAGGACACTCCTGAGTGCAAGAGAAATTTCCCTCTGCCTTTCAGAGCAGGCAAAGGGAGGACAATTATTCCTTCTTTGTTTGTTTGCATTTCAGGTAATTTGAGTTCACATATTTCAAAAGAAAGGGTTAATATGTTTCAAAATATGCTGTTACACAGCAAGGATCAACTGCAACAAGCACGAATCTGCTCTTTGCTGCAGGTTTGAGATGATTTGTTCATTTTAGTCTAAGGACTATGATCTCAGACCATAACTCTAAAATATCCTGTTAGAGTTGATCTTATAATTGTGGTGTACCTTAGCACAGACTAATTAAACAAAATACCCCACTCTGCATTGTTAAATCCAGAGCAATTATTTTTGGAAACTGATCATCAGCTAAGTGGGAGTTCATTACAAGGTTTTGTCTAGCAATAAGTTTTAGGTTGCAAGTGGCTGCCCACAAGACTTGAATAACACAAATTATGAAACACAGTACTAGAAATCTGAGAAATAATTTCCCTCAGCTTTTTCCCCAGGGCTGTCTGTGCCCTGGCTCTGACCTGCTGGACCATTGTGCCATGGGAAATCTCATTCACAGACTGCATGGGCATCCCTTGGCCCTGGGAAAACTGGAGACAAGGAGCTGCAGGAGTCAGAGGCTGAAGATGTTTTGGATCCTTCGACCCCCAAAAGGCTCCCTGATGTAGCAAAGCTTTCCGTGCTATAACCAGGTGGCAGAGCACTTGTAAAGGATACTGCTGGAAATGGAAATGAAAGTGTAGCAGGGAGATGTGAAGGGCATCTTGGCTATCTGATCCAGCTAATTGGGAGCCTTGGGAAACAGCTTCCCTGGCTGCACACAGCAAGCAGCTCAGGGAGGAAGGAGCTACAGGTTTCTGCAGGAAGAAGCTGACTGGTAAATTGAGTATAGTACTGGTGGTAAATGCGTTTCATCACCAAATTATACATCTATAAAAATTACAGCAGAGGAAATGTAAGTATGTGCCAAGCTCTCTGGGCCTTTTTTCACTTTTCTAGGGCAAGTTTTCTTCCAGTACACTGGCAAAGACAGCACAGGGAGAAATTTTTTCACTTAAATGAACGTCAATAGGCTGAAGCAATTAATTTTCTTATGTTTTGTTCAATGAAAAATTAAATACTGATACTTATATAGTAAAACTGATGGTCAGGGCAATGGTTTTGTTTTCTGTGATTTTTTTTTTTAAATCACAGGAAAACAATTCTTACAGTTCTACATTCTGAAGAAGATTCATTTATTCTGTAGACAAAGATTAAGATTAATCATTAATTTTCCAAGGTGACCTTAATTATTAAATCTCTACTTTTCAGTGAGCAGTGGACACTCTTCAGGCACATGCTGGGAACTTCAGCTGCCTTTACTCTTGAGTCCTTCTTTCCCACAAAGCAAGGCTGACATCAAAACAAGGGAAAACGGATCATGAAGGGAATCAAGAGATTCTTTTGGGAAGCCAAGCCAATCTAAAGAGCTGGACCATCCAGTCAATGAGAGTCATGCATTAAAGGACTGCAGGACTTAAAGAATTAAGCAGGGACATCTCACTTCTTTTGATAATAAAACAACTTTTGGGAAGTTGCAGCACAGCAAAATATGGCATGGAAATAGAGGGGCAAAGAGCAAGGCTAGAAGGAAGCAATAGAGGATTTCACAGGGAACTCTGCCTTGAAGACCTACCATAAATGTTATCCCTGTTCAACTGTAGGAAGTTTCTTGCAGTGTTTTGGCAAGTCCTTTTTTTTCTTGTTGTCATCAAAATATGTTTAAATGGATTTGTTTTCATGTGATTCCAACTCAAAAGTTTGGCCTGAACCCTGTTCCTTTGGAAGGCAATGGCATTTTGACTTTTGGCTTCAGTCAGGCCAGTGTTGGGTCGATGGTGAAGTGGATGGACAGTGCCCAGGTGCATTGTGGACACTTCTGTATGACAGCAGAGAAGATAAAAGTCTCTCCTGTCACTGCCCTTGGGGACTTAGGGGAACTTGAGCTGGTCCCACAGGCAGGGGCAGGGAAGGGCTTATTCATGTTATCTCAGGTGCCCAGATTAAGAGGCAGATACAAACAGGGTGGTTACCTGTGTCTTCTCCCAAGCAACAAG
Source organism: Sakesphorus luctuosus (assembly GCA_013396695.1). Taxonomy (NCBI): domain Eukaryota; kingdom Metazoa; phylum Chordata; class Aves; order Passeriformes; family Thamnophilidae; genus Sakesphorus; species Sakesphorus luctuosus. The sequence goes on from VWZD01009260.1 coordinate 1,093,580, forward strand.
CCACAGGACAAGAGGAAATGGCTTCAACTTGCACCAGCGAAGGTTTAGATTGGATACTAGGAAAAATTTCTTCTTCACTGAAATGGTTGTCAGACACTGGAACAGGCTGCCCAAGGAAGGGGTGGAGTCCCCATGCCTGGAGGTATTTAGAAGCCCCGTAGATGTGGCACTTGGGGACATGGTTCAGTGGTGGGTTTGGCAGCGCTGGGGGAACAGCTGGCCTCGACATTCTTAAAGTCTTTTCCAACATAAATGATTCTGAGATTATATAAGTAAGAAGAGTGGTGCAGAGCTGGCTGCATTAGACAGGCATCTATATTTGATGTATAAATTTAGGTGATGTGAACACCCACCTGAGCGTGAAAGCCGCCCCTGGGGTAACACACTTAAGGCGAGGGCACAGACCGGACCGTCTGCCTAAGCACTGGGAAAGCACCTTCACGGCTAAGGGAGGGAATACATCAAACTTTGACTCGTTTCACCGACACCAAGGGAAAAGATCATCTTGTGGGAAGGGAGAGCAGCCACTAGGTGGGATAACAGCCCAGCAGGCGACGTGCCTGGGAGATGCCTGCACCAGCCTCGGGCCAACATCCTCACAGGGGTCCTGTGAGCAAAGCCCTGCAAGCTGCATGTCAAACCTGCCTTGAGCAAAGCCCTGCAGCTGCATGTCAAACTGCCTTGAGCAGGGAGCACGTTTAGGAGACCACACCACCTCCTGAAATATTCATACATGTTCTCTGTAATTGCTCTGCTCACATTCAAGTGTTTTTATAGCTTGACTGTTGCAGAGTTCCATAAGTGAACTCACCACAACTTAACAGAGCCTTTTCAGAGCTCTTGCAGAAACTGTAATACTACAGTAAAAGAGATGGGAAAAACACTGGAAATTCAAAAGGTCTGGCTTAATTAGCATCAGAAGGAATTTGACCTGGAGATTTTTGTGCTATGTTTTATGGAGTAAGGAAAAAAAAAAGTGATAATTCCATTTTAATATTTACAACACATCTTTCATGCATCTTTAATGGCATTGTTTATAAAAAATGCATTAACAGTTCTGTTTTGCTTCAGGCAAGGGGGATCCTTTACAGGATAGACAGCTTAATTTGGATCTTAACAATGAAAATGTTCCACCTCTGTTCCACAAATTAATGTCTCAGGGAGACAAACTCCAAAACAAAGATGTAAGGGCAGGAACTTAACTTTTGCACCTAAATATTCTTAAGGAGAAAGGAAAGGGTTTTTCTTACAGTTCAAAGTAGCTCAGAAGGCTCCCAAAAGGGGCAGGAGGGAAGCCCTGCTAAGTCAGGTATGTACTGACAGAACAAGGGGGATGGATTCGAGCTGACAGAGGGCAGGGTTAGAATAGATGTTAGGAAGGAATCCTTCCCTGCGAGGATTATGAGGCATTGGAAGAGGTTGTTCAGCGATGCTGTGGCTGTCCCGTCCCTGGAAGTGTTCAAGGCCAGGCTGGATTGGGCTTGGGCCAACCTTGTCTAGTGGGAGGTGTCCCCACCCACAGCAGAGAGGTTGGAACAAGACAGTCTTTAAGGTCCTTTCCAACCCAAACCATTCTAAGATATGGATAAAATAAGGCTTAATAAACAACACCATCTTTCACACAAAGTTTTTTACATGTTGGTTTTCCTCTCTGTTATATGGAGCTGTTGCATTCCCCTTATTTCTCTTTGCACAAACACACCTCTTACAAGGGGGGGTAGGGACTGGATTGCCCCAAACTCACTTGCAGACCCAAGGATCGATTCCCATCACATCCAGTCTCTCCCAGCAGCCACAATGACACTGCAAACTTTGCTTCCAATAAGAGGCTGCCATATAAAAAATCCATAGTGGCAATTAAGAACCCCAAAGTGAAAAGGCTTTACACAGAGGCTTTCACTTGACTTTGCCAGGTAAAAGAAAATGATTTATGTAGGTTAACACTTAGTGATATGTAATACATATTTCTGTATATGTGGTATTTTGAAAACAGTGAAGATGCTCATTTGGCAGGAAGAGGCTGAAAATGCCTCTTTTGTACATTAAGGGTCAGGAATCGGTAAGCCTACAGAAAATGTAGGAGTGAAATATTAATGAATCCCAGGCAAATCCCAAACAAGAAGTACAATACCAAGACTAGCACGTTGCTTCCACCCACAATCCTCTGCTTCAAAATTAGTCTGAGGATATAGGGTTGTTTAAGAAGTCAGACTGGTGTGAAGAGAGCTAAATTAAGGATGAAAAATATTTCTGGGCATCATAGCAATGATTTCTCTTCCAGTGAGAGCCTCGTCTGCCTCTGAAACAGCAACAGTAAAGATTATGGATCAACATGGAAAGAACATTCTGGAAGATCCAATATACCCTTCAGTGTGCAGAAGAACGAGTTTGATTTCACAGCATTTTCAGAAGGATTTAGAATTACACAACTAAATCAGAATTATATTTATGTATGAAGTGATAAAGATGAGCAATACCCTACTGATCCTGGAGTGCCAACGTCCTCACTGGAAAACAACCACATATTAACAATTTTCAAACACTCAGCCACAACAAGCTGAAGTGCAACAGGAAGGATCATCATCACGTTTCAGAAACTGCTGCTGGCACTGGCTGCTGTAATTTCTCACTTGTAACAATCAGGCATTATAAGGGAGCTTGTACTTTGGAAAGTACCAGCCCTGTCTCTTACACTGTGACAAGTCAGGCTCAGCTAAAAATAACAACCAGCAAGGAAAAGAAAACAAATGCATTCCATGGCACCCTTTAAAGGGTCCTTTGCCCCCTGTAATTCCACACAGAGCAGACACCACAAAGGGGCTCCATGTCCTCAGACTCGCATGGGCTTGTAATTAAAAGAAATGCTGCAGCTGCTGCTGTTTTCTTACAAGATCCATTCAAGGTGCTCAGGCTGAGAGCTCAGGATTCCTTTGGGTTTAGAGATGTAACAGCAAAGTGTGGCAGTGAGACCCTTTTACAGGTTGAGAAGTGACTTGTAGGTCTCCTAGGAAATCAGCCTCTGTCATGAGCCCTGATTTTTTGGCATCATGTATGCACCTTGAGTGCCCCTATCATTCTTCCACAGGCACCAAGAGAGATGTCAGTCACGTGGCTAAAGGACAGAGGAGGGCCATGGGAATTAGAACCCTCTGGAGTGGCACAGTTTCATGCTGTTTCTTTAATTTTTTGTCTGGCAAGTGAAATATATTTCACCAGAAGGTGGGAAAGGACTTGGAACAAAATGGATCTTGGCTGAGCAGACATTTGACAACGTTCTGTGGGAAACAACCATCTGTCTTGGGAGATAGCAACTCCAGGAGATATTGATGGCACTAAAAATATCTGTCTTAGTCCACAGTCCCACGAAATTCAGTTTTCAGGCATGGAGTGCCCCAATTCTTCAGCAGTACACCTTTTTATTTATTTTTATTTTTGGAGCATTGACTTACCAGGTGTGGAGGGAAAGGCTCTGGATTGTTCAAGATGCAGCCACACAAGTTTTTGACGCTTGGGTTGAGTGGAAACTACAGAGGAGCTGCAGAGAGATAATTAATATGGATTAAATGGAAAAAGGGCTTTGTGCTCTGCTTCACAAGTACAGACCGTACACAGAGATGGATGTCTCTATCTCAGAAGAGCTTCCTGGAGCAGTTTGGCAGGCTGGTTTCTTCTGAGATACATGAGAGGAGAAGGAAAAAAAAAAGTAATCTGAAAGAAACTTTGAAGATGTACCATGAATTCAAAACAGCTCTTTACTCCTCACTGACAAAGAGGCTGATGGATTTATTGAAACTGAGAAACAGTCCCCATCCCATTAAACATTAAGATTTTGACTATTTCACCTTCCATGTGTGAATAAAAATCAAGATAATACAAAGTTTTACCAGGCAAAAGTGAAGGTGAGGCAGCCTAAATTCATGGATATGCTGTACAGAAGTTGGCCCATCCCCTTCCACACCTGTGATTTTGCAGTCTCCTGCTGCCCAGGCCTGTGCTTTCCATGGGCCTGGGAAGTAAGTGATAGTTATTTTTACCACAAACTGGAGATCTTACTCCAGGACATATTCCTCTTGGAAAAGGCAGTCTCTTGGCCATCAGGAGTCTCTGTGGGATACCAGAGACATGAGGATTACAGGCCAAAGCCTTGACCTGTTGTCCCATACCTGCTGCAGTGTCTCTCACTTGCTCCATCTGTGATTGGGGCAAACTCCCCACCAGAGTCACACCAATACCCCCATCTTCTCACTAGAGCTCCAGCTGCAGAAAGAACAAAATTCTCATTCCAAAGGATCAATCTGCATTTTGCTCCTTTGAGCCCTACCCAACCATATTTCCATTCCCTGGGATAGGTTGGGGTTTTTTCCCTAGTGGTTTTCTCGTTTTGGGGAGGTGGTTTTTAGTTGTGTTTGAGATGCGTTTAAGGTTGTCACCCAGGAGAGCCAATAACAAGTGCCACACGCTTGTGCCAGGAGCAAGAACAAATGAACCTTCCTGCTGACATCCCTCTGCCAATCCCAGAGCTGGATCCACTTTCTGTCTTTAGTCTCTGCCAAAGAGGATTTCTGTGGCCAACATGACAATCCCATGGGAATCTGTGCAGCTGGTCTTGCAGCATGACTGTTCAGTGTGGCCAAATGATCAAAAGGCAGGGATATGGAAAAGGGGCAGTCTCACCAGAGCATAACCTTTTGGCGTGATGAAGGCAGCTAAGATAAACCAGCCTGGCAATCATACTTGGATAATAATTTAAAAACCCCAAATCAATGCATGTTGAAAGCCTATGCCTGAATCTTCCTCAAAACCTGGCTCAGCTGATATAAAAGAGAGTAAGAAATAATATTAAACCCAAGCAGATACTGCAGTGATGAAGGTGGAAGATGCAATGACTGCTTCATCCAGATATACGCAGGTGGATAAAGGAAAGGGGTGTCCCAGCAGTACAGGGTCAGATTTTATGGAAAAGGAGATTTCCCACTTCTGGAATAGTTTAGGAAAAAAAATCCAATATATTAATATGTTTTAGAAAACAGTAGCTTCATGGAACAGTGAATACTAGACATGTGTGGGGAAAGGGAGTAAGGGTTCATTTCCTGGGCAACTGGGGCATCACAGCGATACTGGAACACAGCTAAGAAAACACGTGGAAGAGGAGGGCAAGCAGGAGAAGGGGATTCTCCCTGCACAAAGAGCAAGAGAAGGAGCTGAGATAGAGGGCTTATAGCATGCACAGTTTTTAATGACTTTTATTTTTTTAGTTGGGTTTTTGTTTGCATGACAGCTCTGAAATAGGACAAAGTACAGCGAAGGGCAATGCTGCATAATGTGATCGAGAGAAAAGGGAACTGTTCAGCTTTTTCATTTAAATGCATGAAAATCTCTGTGAGGCCTGTGTGTGTTGAGGGGAGGGGTATGAATTTAAAAAAAAATATGCTGAAGTAAACGATGACTCCAATGAGAGAACAAACTCAATGTGAAAGCTCATAAGCACAGCTGAAATTAGGAATGGTGCTAATAGTCCCAGGCTGTGTTTCAGGATGCTGAGTGGGGTACTGACTCAACAAACATGTCAGAAAGACAGATTTTAACAGCAGAAAAGCCTCTGTAGCTCTTTGGCAGTGTAGTGCTGTGGTCACAGGGACCTGGCTGCAGAGAAGGGGTGGATGCTGCTGCTGTGACACGGACCTGCCCATCCACAGGGAGCTCCTGAACCCACTGAGGTGGGTGTCTGTGGGTGGGGACATGCCAAACTGCCTCTGTAAGAGTCACATTCTCCTGATCCTCTCTGCCTCCCCATCCCACTCTTTTTCCCTGGTACCAGGATTGCCCTGCAAGGGAAGGATGCAGATGGGCAAATACACCTCATGGGGAAAGAGAGGAATGGAAAAGCAATAGATTCAGGCTTGGACATACCCATGGAGGGGACAGGCACCCCAGAGTGAAGGGACTTGGAGGTTTGGTGGTGGGAGCAAAAGCACATGCTTGGCTTCCTGCTTCGTGGGGACTCAAAATTCTCAGTCTGTGACACATGGCCAGGGCTGGCTCCCACCCATGCTCTGGCTGCCTCCCTCCACACCTCACTGAGCAGGGGCCATCTGTGGGCTCAGGTGACCTTTGAAGGGGATAAGTAGGAAGGAAACACTTGAGAGTCACTGGACTGCTGCTCAACACCAGAAGATACTGGTGGTGCCTTACCAATAGGAGATCTTGCTGGCTTTGTATCATCTTTCCCAGATGTCCCAACACAAACAGGTCTCCTTCTGGCATCTGAGGGAAGATCATTGTATCTCACAAAGGACAGGCTGACCTGAAAACTAAGGAAATGAAAATCATAGAGTTACAGAGTGGTTTTGGTTGCAAGGGACTTTAAGGACCATCTCCCCTGCCATGGGCAGGGACACCTTTCACTATCCCTGGGTACTCCAAGCCCTGTCAAACTGGGCCTTGGACACTTCCAGGGATGGGGCAGCCACAGCTTCTCTGGGAAACCTCTGCCAGGGCCTCAGCACCCTCAGAGTAAAGAATTTTTTCCTAATATCTAATCCTTAGATTACTCCTTATTCCCAGATTTCCAAACCCAAATCCAGATGAAGCCCATCAATGTAAAGAGCTGCATATGGTCACTGTAATACATAGATTTCTGTTGTCCAGGTCAAACCAAAGCATCATCAAATACATTATATCTGTGCACTCTTCATTCAGTAATGATTTGTTTATATCCTGCCATGGTGTACCCTGAAACATGTAACTCACTAATTAACTCACAGCCACCTGAGTTGGTAATTAGCACCACAAAACCTGGAGCAAATCCCTAAGGCCGATCATGGTATGTACACACCTGAATGACTGAGAAGAGGCAGCCTCAATGGTTTTAACACATACTAAGGAGGAAACAAGCATTTCAAGTTGAGTGTCAGGAGGCTGTTCAGTGCTAACAACAGGGGTGAGAAACCAGGCTCTGGCTGTGCAGAGGTGTAGGCTCGAGGTCCCTGGCCTCAAGTCAGCTCAGTGGCAGCACAAGGATCTGCCTTCACTGCCATATCAAGGAGCTGGAACCACAGCAAGCACTGGGACTGTTTCATCCCACGGAAGAATGGCTGCCCAATGCTCTCTCTCAGAGTTATGCTGCCAGCAGATCACAGACTGGAGGGTTTGGAATGAAGAATTACAGATCTGCATGGGACCATTGTACAGAAACCAAAGACAAGCTAAATTTGGGCAAAAGACTTCAAGCTCTGTGTGCCCATGCAAAAGGGTTGCTAAGCTGATACAAAGCCTTCTGCTACTGTACCTGCTGGGTGCGAGGCTCTTGGGGTTTTAGGACTTGCTGCCTTGCCTCTTGTGCTTCCATGAAGAATTACAATGCCTGGGTACTACTCGTGCAGCTCCATGCTGTGCATTTGCTGCTCCTAGGGGAATTCAATCTTGTTGGAAATGCAGAGGTGAGCCATGAAGGATGAACCAGTCCCTACGAGCATTTAAGCTCCTTCTTGCCTGCTAAAGGGCTTTGCCTAAAATCAGTGACAATCTGCCCACTTCTACACCTAATTGTCATAAACATGAAAACAGAACCCAGCATAGTCAGCAATTATCCCTTCATTATGCCAACGTGCTTCTGATCCTATAATCATGATCAGCAGACACGTCCTTCTCCTCTCATCAGTTGCTGTTTGCCAATTTAGCTTCTTTTTCCACGAATAAGGATTAACACACAACATTAAATACCACCTTTTGAAGCTTGAGCCTGTCCACACAGAAGTCAGTGACACAATGTCCCCTCACCTGCAGATCAGACTCTGCAGTTGCCACCAGCACAAGAAACAACAGGCACATGGTTTGAAAGACAATTTGGTGCCCATCACAGGCAGCTCAGAATTTGCATATCATCAAGGGCCAATTTTTTTAAGATTAGTTAACCAGCAATTTCTTTCCTCATTGGCTTTTAACCATTTACTGCTTACAGTGCAGCTTAGGAAGCTCTGCAATAGACACTAAAGCAGTGAGGAGAGGCAGCAGGAGTCACTCCACGGGAGGAAGTTAAAGCTCAGCATGTGCCCTTCAGCTGGAGATCATAAAGCATCCCTAGAAACAGTTAGCTGAGCCCTGAGATGGAAGGCAGAAAACCAGAGGGCACTTCTGCTCCCTACAGAGAGGGCTGCCAACTGCCAACCTCCACCTGTGCACTACAGGCCATGTCAATACACCTGTTCTTCCTAATCTTATGGTAAGTTGGATCCCAAGTTCTGCCTGTGCCTGCACAGCCTTTATATTCACTCCTGTCTTCCTGTCTTTAAGGTTTGCCTGCCCCTGGGAGTCTCTTCCTCCTTTCACTATCCAAAATGTTCACATTATTCCTCATAACATTATTCTGTCCCATCATCTGCAGCTCGCCAGTCCTTGCATGTTTTTGAGAAATAAAAATAAAGACAGTTCAAGACATTAATAAAACTTATGATCCTGAGAAAATACTTGTTTTGAATATAGCACAGAGAGTTTAGGAAGCTGGGAATCTTCCAGCTTTAGGAACCAGGGAGCTGTTTTATGGAATGTGCTGCATTTTGTTGCAGAACTGATCTGAAAACGCTGATCTGAAGTCTGCATTGTTTATTCCAGAACTAGTGAGTCCCAGCAGCTGTACCTGAGACTTTTAAAAGGACAAAGAATTCTTGTCATTTGCGTCCCGATTGTTTTGTAAGGCAGTTTAGGGTTTAGGAATGAGCCCAGATGAAGTTGTGTGATATGCCATTTTACAGGACAGCAAAGCTGACTGTCACCTTCCAAGCACTGAGCGGCGATTCCTGTGCTGGAGAGCAGGGATGCTGCTCTTGGAGGTGAGAACAGCCGTGCATCCCTTGGCTTGTGCTTGGAGGACTGGCCACAGTGGTTTAACATCCTCTCCATTAAGGCTCCTCATTCTCCTGGAAAATCAAGTCGATTTGCAGAACAATTAAACTATCTGTGCCTCCATCCAATCTGTTTGATGCCGTTAAATTCCAACGCAAAACGATTCTGTTGTGGAACAGCAGCACAGGGAATAAACAGCACAGCTCCTGTAACGAGATCCTCTCATCTTTATGAGTAAACAGTGAGCAATCACCACAGTCAGCAATGCAGATAAAGCCTCACTCCCAGCACCTGACCCAGCAGAAAGGGAAGGGCCTTGCACATCAGAGTTGAAGTTCCAGGCTCCCTCAAAGCTGAAGTTGATCCCTTCCTGCACGAGGATCAGCAGTCCAAAAACACCGTCACATTTGCAGCCAGAATAATCTCACTTCTGCTTCTCTCCCACAAAAACCAACCAACCAACACAAAACAAAACAAAACACCACCCCCAAACCCAAAAAACCAATATGGTCAGTAATTCCTCCAGATTAGTGTGGGAAAGGTGAAGAACACCCCTACTCCAAATATTTCTGTGTGCCATTCCAAGTACTAAACACGTTTCTTCCATCTTGCCTTTTCTCATTGAAATTCAGAGTGCATTTTTCTTAAAAAAAAATTAAAACCAATCTCATACAGAGAAACCTGACCAAACCTGGCCATGCCACTGCACATGCATTTTCCCTGGAGGGGAGGATGGAAAAACAAACAGAACATGACAGATGTTCCTTGTGGTGTTTAATGTGCTGTTGGAAGGGGCTCAGATCCTATTGTGATGAGAGCTCAGAAGTCTACAGTGCAGAATCCAAACACTTCAAGATGAGCTTTTTGTGTTGTTCTGTTTTGAAATACTTCCAGATGATGTGTTGCAGAAAAAAATTAGGCAAGAACAGATTTTCCTAAGCAAGATGAAATGATAAAACATTGCATTTTGTGATATAAGCTGAAATTGCACTACCTGAAAAGGCAATACCTCATCTGAAACACTATAAAAATAATTCAGTTTTTTCATCAAAATGAGAAGATTAAGAACATTATAACAAAATTTCTTCATATGGAGATAGAAGCTGTCTTGCATATAAAGGAATCTCAGACTATTCTGAGTTGGAAGGGACCCACCAGGATCATCGAGTCCAACTCTTAAGTCAATGGCCCACACAGGGGATTGAACCCATGACCTTGGCATTATTACAACCAAGTTTGAACCAACTGAGCTGATCTCAGGGTCTTTGAAAATCACAAGCTGTCTTCCTCTTTTCCAATAATTTAGAATTAACTAGCTACCTACCTCAGCTTGTTTCTAAACTGCAGTGAGAGACATGGTTAAATTCTCAGATGTATGAGAAATACCCTGAGTGAATGAAAAGAAAAAAAACGCCAGCTCACAGTTTGTACATGTTGCTTTATATAATCATTTGACTTTAGGATGTTGGAATCTGCTTTATCAGAATTTGACACTAACACACACACACAAATGTAATAAACCCACCAAAAGTGTCATGCCTGTGAGCTTCAAAGCAGCACAAACCTTGAGTCTTTTAACACCTGTTTTACTCTTAAAGGAGCTGCTTACCCACTGGTTCAGCCTGTCCACCCAGGACCATCCTGGCACTGTTGCTCAGAGCTGCAGGGCATTTCTCGCTGTGCAGTGAGAAGGCTTCAGAGCTACCTTTGGGGGTTGGTCTCTTCTCCCAGGCACTCAGCAATAGGACAAGGGGGCACGAGCTCAAGCTCTGCCAGGGGAAATTGAAGTTGGAGATCAGGAAAAAATTCTTTGCAGAGAGAGCAATCAGGCATTGGAATGGGCTGCCCAGAGAGGGGGTGGATTCCCCATCCCTGGAGATTTTTAAACTGAGCTTGGCCGTGGCACTGAGTGCCATGATCTGGTAAAGGGACTGGAGTTGGACCAAGGGTTGGACTTGATGATCTCGGAGGTCTTTTCCAACCCAATCGATTCTATGATTCTTGTGCTCTCTGTAGAAGAGCTCATTAAAATGCACCATGCTAATGAGAGAGCAGCAGCCTGCCTGCCTGCCCAGCTCTGCCAAGGTGGGGGCATTCCAACGGCAGCAAAGTTCCCTCCTGGGCAAAGTAGTGCCAGGAACTGCTCCACACCTCTGGACTCATGGCTTGGATTCCAGCGCAGTGTCCCCACTGATGTACATCCCACTGGTCCCCCTAGTTGGGTTGTTGTGTCCCCAGGGAGGGGATTCTCACCCTGGGAGGTGACCTGTGCTTGTCTGGTTCCCTGCTAGGAAAAAACAACAAACTCCTTGGCAAAAGCGGTGCCAGATCTAACCTGTGATGGGAATATCCTGAAACTGTGCCTGGAACAGGGTGGGCAAGGCCATGACCAGGGTGGGCATTGCTGCAATGGTGACAGGAGCTGTGGGAAAATTCTCCCTAAGCAGAGAGCCTAAATCACCCCCAAATCCCATTCCTCTTGCACCAACATATCCCACATCAAAGTGTAATTCCAGAGCAGAGAATATTCAGCGCCAAAACAATGAAACTCAACACATTATGAAACAAATCACCAAAGCCTGGGATGTCACTTGGATACAATAAGACTTAAAAATGTGCTCATTATGCATCTTCTCTTACTGAGGCCTTCAGATTGTGAGTGTTCCAGCTTTTCTCTGGAAGCAGGGAGGCAAGAAAACTTGCCCTTTTTTCCTTTCTTTTATTGAAGGAAGTGTTCCTTTTCTTCAAGTCATGTATTGCATAAGGTACTTCGGAAATTGTATAAGATATTCTGAAAATCAGCAAGCAGATCTGCAGCAGCATTCAGGCTCTTTCTTTGTGTTGAATTTATGATTACAGGGATCCAGGCACAACTTCATAAAAAAAATTAAAAGGAGCAGAGATAAGCAGTCAAAATTAGCATGCAAAGTGGAAGCTGTTTTTTTTTTTTCTGGGCAAATATTAATTCTGCAGAAAAGAAACAGAAGTAGTACTCTTAATAAAACAGTTTTTCCTTTTAATCAAAGACTTATAAAACAAAAAGCTCTTTGAAAAAAAAATCCTCACCAAATATATCTGACAAAATATCCGTGTCTTTCTTCTTTCCTTGCTTCACTTTTTTTTTTTCCTTTTCTCCCTTTAAGGGAATTCTTTCTTTTCCTATTCTTTTGCTGTCACATCTTGGAGGACATTTGTGTTGTTTCTTTCAATAGACTTCAGGTAACCTGGCAGCACAGGAATTGCTGATCAAATTAAGATCCAGGCAGGCAACATGAAGGGCTAAAAAATGTCACTGCAAATCCGGGAAGATTTGAGAGAGCCGCTGGAGTCAGGGCTGGTGCCTGGGGCAGGGCGGGGGCTTTGCCAGTGCCCTGCAGTACAGGGGGTCAGGTTTGTCACCCCCTGCATCGTGAGCAGCTCTGTCCATCCTGCCCTGTCACCCAAGTGAGGCCTCCAGGCTCTGTTTGGAGGGAAGAACACCACAGGTCCCTGTGCCAATTGAATAGGAAAAGCTCCTTAACATGAGAGTTGTTAAAATGAGCACCTTTGTGTCTGTTCTCTCCTTTTAACACCAAATACAGTTCAGGAATACGTAGTAAGGACCTGTCTGGAGGTGTGTGAAAGCATCAACTTCTTGGTCTGCAATGCCCCAGTGTTGGGCTGGAGAGGATTAACACACCAGGAGCAAAAGGTAGCAAAAAAGCTTTTTTTTGCCCCTCCTGTCCATGCTGCCCTCCCGAGTACCAGGAGGGGGGGGAACATCTCAGAGAGACTGGATTGCACCAAGTGTCATGTGGCATCATTAAATTTTCAAATTTAGATAAAGACCAAGAGGCACAAGGACACACAAGCATTATCAGCCACGACTCCAAGGATGACAGGTTGTTACCACAATTTCCTAAGAGGCTGCAGCTGTGAACTCCAAACTCCCTTTTTCTTTTCTTTTTCTCCCTCCCACTCAGCAACCTTCAGAAACTGGAGTTTAAGTCTCTTTTAAGTTGATATGCTACAAAGGAAGCAAAAGAAAGCCTCAAGGGGAAGATACTGGCTTTAGCTATTTGATCCAGGTTTTTACATGGCTATTCTATGCCCAATTCTGAGAAAAATAAATCCCTTTATCCTCTGATTCCCTACCTAATCAAAACTAGGCTATTTTGCCCAAATAGCCAAGCCATGTTGCTTAACACCCTCACTGATTTCAGCCCCTGGAGAGTCAGATCTGAGAGATTTTCCTTGGAGGACTAGTCAGAAAGGACAGTAATTCTGCTGCTAAAAAGCTGTGCCTTAGTCACAAAATGTTACCCTTCCCATCAGGAAAACAAAGGATGCAGCAGCATGAGGAGGGACCATGGGGATACAGGCACCTTAACACCATGGATGGAGGCACTGGGCTGTGGACAAGCAGAGTTCTCCATGGCTCACACAAAGAGAATCTTAAAAAAGGTTTCAGATTCTACCACCTTCACAGGGTACATATTGAAAAAGGGGGGGAGAAGGAAGGGAGGGTTATTAGCAGAAAAAAATATCACTAAAGAGCCCTCTCTTGAGGAAAGGAGGCATTAAAAATGCTGCAGGAAACTCCAGAACACCTATTTAGTATCTTGGTTTTCCTGGAGACTTGCAGCAGGAGCATGGGGGACCTCTCCCTTCTCACAATTTCCCTTTAAAATATAACCTATCAGACAGCCAGGAAAGTCCAAACACTGCATCTCTTGCAGAGATCACCATTACACTGAGAAAACAGTTATTAAATCAATGGATAAATCAAAAGCTGCAACTTGTTTTTCTTTTGCAGGTGTCAACTGTGGAGCAGAGTGCAGCTGGGGAAGCTGACTCTGGAATACAGATGGAGAGCACTTTCCATAGACATCCTACCTACCAAGCCATGGAGAACACAATCCCTTGGGCTCCCCAAATCATGCAGATGAGACCCAGCCATCATTACCCAGCTGGGTCCCTTGCACCAGCAGAGAGGAAGAGTGTGGATTTCAAAGGGTTTTCAGCTACAAGATGAAGCTGTTCATAAAGAAACTGATTTGGAGGATTGGCTGTGCAAATGAAACACTGTGTGTGGGGTTTGTTTCTTTGCTTTCTATTACCTTTTTTCTAAAAGTATATTTCTAACATTTCCCCACATGCTGCTCTGTCTCATCCTTTAGTAAAGGGAAGACACATTGCAGAAGTTCAATCCAACCTTCGACCCAACACAAAGTCCAAAACTGTTCTTAATTTCATCCCTGAAAACTCAAGTGCTCCCAACATCAAATGCAGCTCGATCCATCCTACCAGCCAATACACACTTCCAAGAGAAGCCTTAACCCAGCCCACTGGTCTCCATGAATTCCAGATGAACCTTATCCTGAGCCCTGCCTTCACTCTTACAGCTCCCAACACCCATAAAATGAAATGGATTGCTGCCAATGCCCCGCACGGGGAGGAAGTCTCCCCACTAGAAATGTCCTTCAGTACCTGCAATTGTATTCTTTCATTTCTCTATCATTGATTTTTGCATGCATAGACAAGAGAAAACAAACCCAACAGAGGAAACAAAGCATTACCGGAGATGATTACAAAGGATTCTTAGTTAATAAGCTTGTAGCATACCTTGTTTTCTCTGTTTGGCATCTCATTACTGCATCAGATTATTTTTGCTTTAAAACACCAATGATTCCCTAAGCTGATGTTATGATCTGGTGTGCATCCACTGGAAGGGGCTCTGTGCCCCAGCAGAGTCACCACTGGGGTTGCTGTGCCAAACCAGCTGTCCTGTTGGTCAGGAAAAGAAAGTGCTGTATGAACATGAGGAATTAGTCAGTGAACAAACAATGTTAGAGCAAGGTGAAAACCTAGAGTAGCTTTACCCAGTGTAATGCAGCCCAACTCCCTTTCTACAGTTAATGGAGATTAATTTATATTAATATTCAAAGCTATTATTTTTTCCAGGAGCTACTCTTCTAGGTTAAAATGCACATTGTACTTTCACTCACACTGGAGTACAGGTCAGGAGAAAGGATTTTGCCAAATAATCTTTTTTATCTCACTCCAAGAAAGCCTCTATAGAGTCTTCAAGACACTGAACTTTCCAGCCAACCACTCAGATGAGCTTTCTGGAACTTTTATTTGAATAAGTGGCTCCTAACAGCACAGCATCAAATGAGACCATTGAGGAGATTCAGTTTTCTGCCCTGTCTTTGGGAGGGGTTTCCCTCATCACACCTTGCCTGAGCTGATCTGTATGTCATGCAAATGCTCTGCCAGAAGTTCACAGGGCAGAATCAAATCTGTGTGCTGCATTTCACAGCCGAAATGACCAAATGGTGAGTGGTGAAATCCTCACCCATGAGAGTATTTCTGACAGGTCCCTGAGGGCTGGATATTGGGCCTGTGTTGCTCAGTATCCTTCTCCATGATTTAGGGAGAAGAACAGCTCAGAGTAACTACTTGTGATGTGTCACATGTGATGTATGACCCACATGCACACAGTGACATGGAAATTAGTAGGACAATAACTAACAATAATGCCCAGTCAAGTAAATCCAGTGCAAGGCAGCTGTTGTGGAGGCACTTTTTAAGCTGCTGTTTTTAATTCATGGTTTAAGGGAGCTACTCAGGATTTCCAGGCAGCCAGATGAGAAGAGACCCTTCTGCTTCTCCCGACTGCTGGTTGTTCTTATCAAAGAGGGGCTCAGCTGTCCACTGCTGTGCTGTTCCCAACTCCTATCCCATGGCCTGGAGGCACCAAAACCAAGTGAGAACTTCAGAGCACACATAGCTGGGAGGAAGAGATCAAGTGAGAAGACAGTGGGTGGTAGATAAAAGAGAAGAGAGACTTTTCATGGCTCTATCAGAAGCTCAGAGGAGTATCTAAAGACACTGAAGCAAATGGTGTTCCCAGATTAGGGTTTTCTAAATTAGTATTCATGAACAAAAAAAGCAGAATTTTGTCCATCATTACATTAAAGGTGTGATTAATTTTAAATTTTTCTATTGCTTAGAAAATATTTGTAATTAATTTCATTAGCCCATTCCAGGCTGTCAGAAGTCCCTTCTGATGGATGGGCCTGTTTAAAGGCTGCATCCAGCTATTACAGTACACAGCCTATTCCATGAAATCTTCCATAAAAACCTCCCAGTCTGCTGTGGACTATCTGACATGCAAAATCAACTCCTGACCTTCATGAACTGACAGGCATATCCTCACTAAAGCCACATGAAAAGTTAATTTTTATCTTCCTACTGGCTGTCATTTCTCACTGTAGAATAAATTATGCCTCAGCTTCTTAAAAAGCCAGAGGTATTTCTGATACTGTTCCCATAAACCTTAACCATTAAAGTAGGAAATAATTTATTAAACCAAAGTTTCACAGTTTTGTTACCTCATTACAGTTGTGCCTCAGCACCACACAGCCACTAACGTATTATTCATCACCACATAATTTTCAGGCTCTTTCTCCCAATTTCATAGATGACAAAACAGAAAGCTGAACAGCTTCCACAGCTGCATAAATCCCTGTATGCTTTTGTCCCACCAAAAGTCTGCTGCTGAATCAGACATTGGAGACCATCCCTGCCAAATCCCACTTTGACCCAACCTGATGTGTGGTGGGAAACACAGAATGGTGAGGGTTGGAAGGGACCTCTGGAGATCACCCAGCCCAACTCCGCCTGGAGCAGGTGACACACGAACACATCCAGGTGGGTTTGGAATGTCTCCAGGGAGGGAGACTCCATGACCTCTCTGGGCAGATATTCCAGTGCTCTGCCACCCTCAGTTCTTCCTCATGTTGGGGTGGAACTTCTTGTGTTTTTGTTTATGGCCATAAACTAACCATAACACCAAGGTACATCCATCTGTCTGCCCACAGACACTTTACCCTCTTTCTCTTTTCTGAGCACACCAAACAGCTACAAATTAACGGTCCATTTATAACCCATTTCTGGAGTCAGAAATGCAAAGTTCAGACTTTTCATAATTCAGAGAGAGCCCACACACATGAGCAAGCCAATGTGGACACATCTCTGTTGAGAATGTGCAATCATGCCCAGGCTTCCAGAACCAGAGCAAGAACGTGACTGCCACCTGCAACCACATTTACTGGATGCAACCCCCAAATCTGTTCATCCCACTGCTTCTGTTTGTTTGCAGAGATGTTTATTCAGGGAAACAGGGGCTGTTTTATGGAAGAAGGAACACAGCTATGAAGCTCCAGGATGAACAGTCTCTCCACAGCTGACAAGAGGTGAGCAAAGCTCCAAGTTGTGGAAATTCTTACAGTGAGGCTTACAGAGATGTCACTTGTGTGGCACAACAGAGGGCTGAGCCCCCACTCCCAAAGGTTCACCTCCTTGCCCCAGCTATTAGAGAGACCACTATGCCCTTGAATCCTCTGCCCTGCACAGCACAAGGCCCTGTCTGGCTTTACCAAAGGCCAATACCAACAAAATTCAGTCTGGCCAAATTCAGATTTCTTTGTTTTCTCATTCTCCAGGCACAGTTTGAGCTTTCCACCCCACTTTCCAGGAGCTCTCCTCTCCATCTCCTTAAGCTTTGCAGCTACAAGGACAAAACTTCCAAAACATTTCCCTGCATGTCTTTCCACTGGTCTTAAATGCAAATGCATTGTATAACCCTGCCGTGTGCCAAGGGAGCCTTTACATTATTTAAAGGCTGTCAGTCAGGTGTGAACCTTTCCATTGATTTACCATTCCCTTCTCATCCTCTCCTGGATGCATTAGGCAGCTGCAACCCAGCACTGGTATTGAAGAATAACAATTCCATTTGTTTGAACCTGACTTAGAGCTGCTTGCTTTTGCAGCCCATATAATTCTCCTTACCCTGGTTTGTGTGACATTAATGACAAAATAAATAATTCAGCGTGGTTTTCACCCAAATGTAGCCCTGTCAGAGACTAATATACAATCTTTGCTAGCTTATTTAACAAAACAAGCCACTGAATGGTACTTTTAAAGGTTGAAACTCTCATTTTAATGGAATTTGGTGGCAACACTCCCCTGAGATCCAATGGTAACTAACAGGCACAATCTTCCTGCTCCTGTTCCTGCCAGCTTACCTTCTCATTTAGCCCTTGCATTTATGCTCTGCACCCACCCAGCAGGTGGGTAAGAAGGGAAGCCTCTCTACCCTGCACATCTTAGGCTGGCTTTTCATGAAGCTGCACTCAGTTTGAAGGGAACATAAACTGAAGCTGAACAGCACCAGGGATGTCTGCACAGGGTAATTAGGAGAAAAGAGAACACTTACTGCACTAATGAGATCTGGCAGTGACACTTTGGGAATGAAACCACTGCTGTCTGGCTCTCAGGGTGGTGGGTTTACTGATGAACTGAGCCACTCCAAGCATTTGAGGAAGGCTGCTTGGCTACAGAAGCACTTTAACTAGATCACAATTAAAGAAAAAAAAATAAAAAAGAGAGAAAGAAAAAAAAAGTTATATTTTTGGACATTCATAACAATGTTTTCAGTAACTTCAATGAGGCCAGGATATGCCTCTCAATACCCACTCCTCCAGTCCCTCTACAGGGTATTTTTCCTCATTTCTCATACACTTATTTCTACTTGCCCTGTGCTCATTAATGCTGTCCCTGAGCTCCAGTGCTAAAATGGTGTCAATAGCTGTAAAATTCCTGCATAAAGGAACTCTCCTACCAAGAAAAACCTTGCAACTTTCCCTTAAAGCAGTGCTGCTTTCCCTTAGAAGTGCATTGCCTCCAAAGTGATCTCAGTGTTGCACTGGGATCAAGACCCTTATTTTCCTGTGACTTTATGTTCACCTCCAGTCCTTTTTTGTCCCAGGCAAACCACTTGGCTTCTCTGTTAGCAACACATTTAGAGACAGCAAATTCATCATGCCAAATTATTCTCCCCTGGAGCAAGGTCAATTTGATATTCAGATTGGCTTTTCATTCATCCTGGCTCTGCAAAGTGTTTTGCTTTCTCTCAGCTTCAGTTTACCTAAACTATGGGCCTCTGATTTTACATTTTGCAGAACTGAACTGACTAGACACTTATCCAGGGTGGTTTTTCCTCATGTCCACAGAGTCTGTTTTTCCTGTTTGCAATGATCATAGTGTGCATTAGGTGGCTGATGAAATAAGGCCTAGAGAATTCTCATGGAGAGATAGGACATTAAAGCCTGTGATTTCAAATCAAGAATGGCCCATTTCCTTCAAAATAAGGTAACAATGAATAGATGACACATTTCAAAGAATACTCTAAGTAAAATTGCTAATGGTTTCCTTGGAAGTTCTAATGGTTTCCCTTGCTCCAGGAAAGGGAAGTGTCTGGCCCCCAAAGCAATTGTGCCATATTGAGAGGGAGTGAGAGACAAGCAAGGTATCCCTTTGGGTTTTCTTCCCCAGCTGTAACACACCAACCAGGGAGCTTCTCACAGCTCAGGTCCCTTGGCAGCCCACACTTCCCTTGGGATTCTCCTCACAGCCCCAACTCCACTATGCCTAAGCCTCTTCCCTGTTCTCTCAACATGAACCCTAACCCTAAAAATAACCATAACTCAACCATAACCATACAGCAGCTCCTGTATCATCTTACAAAGGGACATGTCCAAAAAACACTGGTTGCTTTACAGAACTAGCCTGGTTTAAAATCCTGGCTGGCTAAACAGTGGGATTAGTTGAGAGCCCATTGATTTATTAAGCCAAACCCTAGAGTTTAACATGGAAAGTCTTACTTTGGAATGACATTAAGGTTACCTGCTCAGACTTTAGTCATATCAGTGACACCAGCACAACCAGGAATGAGCAGATGGAGGGTCTCTGAAAATTTTCCTTAAAATGCTCAACCTTGTTGGTTGAAGTCACTTTAGTCCAACAGCATTAACAGAGCGAAATGTAGGTATCAAAATGGAAGATAACTTATTAAATGACATGGAGATCAGGTAGTGGGAAAAACCACCACTCCGTTCCTTCAGTGAGTTCATTTCCTGAAGCTAAAACCCCCCAGCAAATCCCAGATTCATAAGGTAAACACAGTTAACTTATTCACATCCTCCTCTTTGCAAACAAGCTCACATGATTCTGGGGTTCAAAGCTCATTTGCCTTCACACTGCTCTGAAACAACCAAACTCACAGACTGGGGGAAGACTCAGAGGTGAGGTTCTCATCAGGCAGGTGACAATGGCTGATACAGCAATGCTCATAATCCAAGTCTGCAAAATGCTCCCCATCCAGAGGAAAATGGCATCCAAGAAAGATCAGACTTGGCTGACCAGCTCCATCTCTGGTAACCATTACCCCACACATTTAAGGTCAGAAAAAGCATCCTTAAATTTCAGGGCTGGAGCCTGTGCTGCCTGTCCTAGTTCCATGTCCCCATCCTATAGGACCAAATATACCAGCCCAGTGTCTCAGCTTGAGCAGGAGGTAAAACTCAAACTGACACCACGGGGACATCAGCACCAGTCTCACAATGTGTCATACATGGAAACAAAGATCAAAGTTGCCTTTCTGTTTGAATGATCCAAGAAATAACACTGCATCCAGCAGAGAACACCTGATGGCACAGTGGAGCTCTTGCAAAGGGTTCTATTCCTGACTATACACACAGTTTGCAGCCTGGTTTGCTCAGTACCAGCTTTAGTCTGACTCTTCATTTAGTCTGAATTGCACACAATGCTTATGGAAGCATACGTGGGATTGACACGAATACAAATGAATTACTTAAGTTGGGAGTTATGGCAATGACACCAGGAAATGAGTTCTCAGGGGCTTTAAAGGAAGAGAAAAAGAAATTTTAAAAAATGGAAAAAAAGAAAATCACTCTCGCCTTTTATTTGAGTTCCTGATACTTTCAGCTTCTGAAAACATCACCTCAGTTAACTCTCTGCACTAAACTTTTTTATGATAGGAATAAAGTTCTTTTCATTACAAATAAAAAAGCATACTCCCCTGCATAGCAGCCCTGTTATCACATCTAAGGCACCTCCCAGGGTAGAGCTATTCCAGATTAGAGAGAATTTGCCCTGGAACCAGAGGCTGGATTGCACTTTTCATTTCCATGCACCACAGCAAACAGGAGCAGCTGGCTGGGATCCGTGGGACGCAACGCTGTGCTGGTGAGTGGACTGACTGCACTCAGCAACGCAGCAATTCCCAGTCAGCCCATAAACTGCAGCCTCGGAAACACTGCCCAGTGCCTGGTCTCGTTTATCACCAACTGTGGGAGCTGTTGGCTTCCTCTGGCTCCTCATTCCTCCCGAGGAAAGGGCCGTGACAATGGCAGGGAAAGGTGGAGCTCCCTGCAGGCGCCGGCTCCTCACAGCAGTGACTCTTCTGCTCCGGTAAAACAATTGCTGTGTGATTTTGAAGGCTGAAATCTGCTGTGCCTTGAGTCTGACAGTGAGAAGTGTTTTGTTGCTTTGCTCCCAGCTGGGACATCAGCACCCCACGTTCCCCTCTTCATGCCTCGCTTACCCTCACCCATCAGCGCGGATGGTGCTGACTCTTCTCAAGCCCTTGTGCCAGCTTGATCACAAAGATCAAGGTGAGTCAGTGATCTCATGGAAAGGATTGGCTCCTTTGAGATGATGCTCTTTAAAAGCAGCATCCTGGGCACCAGCTGAGCAATGAAAAGCAACAAAGCCAACCCACCGCTCCTGTCCTGCAGTGCTGCCATGGCAAGCAGGGCACAGCCTCCACACTCTCCAGCAGAGTCAGAACTCTTGTTGCCAAACCCACGCTCAGCCTCCTCCCACACCTCTGAGATACTCCGTGTGGTTTTGTCAGCACAGCAGAACAGTAGTGTGAATACACACAGATACCGTCAAGGACAGCAAAGAGCAATCAGCACAGCCAGCCCTGCTCTAAATGCTGCCAGAATATTTATAACCTGAGTGTTCTGCCCAGGGAGCTGCAGCCTAATTTAGGCTCCTGTTTCCTGCTTGCTTTCCTCTCCCCAAACACAGGATAGTTTTCTATCATTAATCTCCAGAGTCTTACACTTCCAGTGTCCTGAACTTTTATTTCTCCTTGCTATAGACACAGGCTCTCCTCCTACTGCATGGAGCAGCTGACTTGGTCACCTTTGCTGGCAACACTCACAGCTTCACAGGATCAGGCCCATGACAAGGAATAAACCATTCCCAGGTATAATAAATCATTCCCAGGTATCTGTGCACACTCTTGAACAAGATTAGTAAAAGTATTTTCACACAAGGGGCTACTACCCAGCCCCAGCTGTATTCTCCCATCTTGGTTTCAGAGGGACTCCTTTTAGATTTATTCCTACTCTTTCAGGCTTTTTTACCAGACCAGAAGTCAGTCCTGCTCAGCACAAGTGATTGTGCCGCTCCTTTCATCCTCCCTGAGCTCAAGCACTGCAGTTCTGTGCACTGGCACAGACATTAAATGCAAGAGGATTTTAGGAAATTAACTGGCAGCCATGAAGCCACAGGTCAGGATTTTTCAGCAAAATCATAACCAGACTTGAAGCAACAGGAAAGTCCCGACAGGAGCAGGCACAGAGATGCAGAAGTTCACTGGATGGAGCCTCTGCCCCAGTTACCACCAGGTGAGGGAGGGAAGGACACAGCCTGACCACCCACTCCTGCCTGGGCACCCTGCTCAGCCTGGGTGAAGGATGCTCCCAAAATTGCCCACATCCTTCTGATACAGCCTCTGACCTTCTGACTCTGCAGCCTCTGCATTTTCAGACTCTTGTCCCTTCAGAGGGTCTTTTCATGCTCTGTCTTTGCCACAGCCTCAAGAAACATTGTGTCTGCCTGACCCTAAAAGATGAAATTGCTGGGCTTCTCTCAGCTTGCCCTTTGACAGGAGCACAGCTCACTTCCTGGGCACAGGAGGAAATGTCTTCCTTGCTTTCAACTAGTGACACACATCATACAGAGGAAGAGAGATCAAGGACTTCACCAGTAATTGCTATTACTGCTAATGGGAAATGTACCTATTTCCAAGATGCACTTTTAGACAGATTTTGTGCACTAAACAGAGGTAAGTGAAATGCTGCAGGGTGGCATTTGGTTTCTGGGAATAAAAAGCAGTTTCCTGAGACCACTGACACTCAATGGCACTTGAATGGGAAAAATTATCAAAGTGTTTTCAATTTGTATGTCAAATTATAACTCAAGCCTATGCAAAAGGGACTGAAAAGCCCTCAACACTACCAACAAGAATCAAGGACTTTTGCTAGCTAACAAATAATTCAATTACTCAGCTGGCACTAACGTGAGGGCAGAGAACCAGAGCGTTCCCTGCCATCAGCGTGGGGGAGATTTAGGTGGGTAATTCCATTAGCACCGTGGAAGTCCCTTCACATAAATCTTTGTGGCATTAATGAGGAAAGGAGGCATCAATAATACAAGTTTGATTCCTTAACTCCACTTCTGGATCTCAAGCAAGGACATCTCAGGTTTCCCACCTCTGCCACAGCACGGCTTGTGCATCCCTAAATCCTCACACGGGCTCAGGGCTTGGGCTTAGGCCTGGAAGAAGGGAAATGTAAACTCTTGGAACAGGAAACACAAGTGCACTCAAAAATTTGGATGCTCTTAAAAGCTGAGCATGAAATGACATGCAGAGGAAGGGAATGAGTTAACCACTCAGGAGCGAGCAGTAAAGGCACAAAGCACTTGACTCGGTAACATCCTCACCAAGTCATTGTGTGCCGGCTCTCGCTGTCGCCGCTATTGTTTCATGTCCTTATCGGCTCTGCACACCAGCGCCGGCTCCCAGGCGCTTCCCAGAGAGGGCTCCCCCCGGGATGGTGGGGATGTTCTCACACACACACGGCCCCAGCAGGATGAAAGTGCTCCCAGCCCCTGCCCGTCTTCCTGCACGCTTTTTCTGCACACTCGCACGGTGAGGAGCAAAGGAACAGGCTTGGCTTTTGAGTTAAAAAAGTAGCGCTGCTGCTGGAGGTAAAAAAAAAAAAAAAGGGAAAAAAATGGCTGCTATTCCAGTGGTGGTTCTTCCCAGGAAAGTGTGGTCACCTAGAGACAGGATGGACCTGTCAGATAAAACACTCCATGTTTCCCAGCAGCTGCTGCTACAGAATCACACCAAGCTTGTTTACAACTGAAATCACAAGTTACTCCAAATACTGGTCTTATTTTTAAAAACACCACCTCTCCAATGCCTAAAAGGGCAAAAATAGCAACTATACCTGAAGGACAGACACCCACTTGTCTGAATTTCTGTGTGGCAAGGCCATAAGGACCACTTCCCATGGGAAGACAGGAGCTCAGGGCACTGCAGCTGGAAGCAAGGATGGGTACCTGCCTCAGTGCCTTTTCAGCCAGGGCTAAAGGGAGAGCAACACAGAACCCTGCACACCTTCCTCTTCTTCAGCACCTGGAAGGATCTTATTTTCATAATTGTGAAGGGAAACAATTTATCTGAAATGTTGTGGTGGGTATATGAGGTTTTGCCTCTACAATGCATTCTCTCTTTTTTTAAGGTACTAGAGGAGATAACAGTCCAAAATAACAAGGTTTGCTCTTTATGGCTCTTCCTTCTGACCTACCAATGCTCCTCACTTATGACTTCCACAATTTGAAATGAACTTCTGATTGTGCTCAACCCTTCAGGAGCACATTGAGGGAAGACACATCTGGACACATGGATCACAAGTTCTGTGGGCACACCTGTCCTGCCCCAGACTGGCTGAATACTTGGCTAGGTCTGGCTTAAGTAATGCTGTGCCTCTCAATAAACACCCAGAGCTCTGCTAGAACAGGAGCTGGAGGAGCTCACACCACCCGAGAGCCTACTCTCCCAAAATATTTTCTCCCCATCCAGCTTGATAAACCTTCTGCAACTGTGTTGGCAGCTCAGGAATTTAATTGCAAGTCTCATGATATTGGGTGGTGGTTTTAATGAAACTCCAGCTCTTGGGGAATTTGGGAGTCTCAGGGATCATATAAAACCAATTAAGTCTTCTAATTGTAGCAGCAACCTGAGAACACCCAGCAAGAAAGTCCTAAAGGATGGAAATCTGAAGGTAAATAAAAAGATCCTCTTCCTTTCCTGTGCAACTTTGATGTAAGAAAATGCTCTCAGGATTTTCAAACAGATGACAGGGGAGGCCCAAATCCTACACATAAAGGTGCAGTTTAGAAATGCTAATATTGATATAGAATGGGCTGGCAGGGAGAGAAGATAACAATTACTCTAAGCATTAGTAATGACTTATTTTTATACTAATAATAAGATTAAAGCATTTTCACTGTAGCTTGGAAGAGGCAAAACACATACCTTGACAGCAGCCATTGGAAATAGGGTAGCACCAGGCAGTTTAACAGCCAGGCAGAATTACCAGCTGCATCCCTTTGACATTGATAAATCACCAGGGTATGAATTCAGCAGGATTCAGGGATTACAGGGCAGGTCTGCAGTATCTGGAATAGAAGAAATACACACCTGAAGTTTAAAAGAAAACTAGAGCACTGGGAGTTATGTCAAGTTTAGCTCTGAGAATTAGTATCCCACCCTTTCCTAAATCTTGGAACCTAGGAGCCAGTAAGGAATAAAGCCTGCAGTATTTATGATTTAATGGGAAAGGGGATGTCTGTGTTCACAAATCCAGCTGGCTTGCAGGCGAAGGGAATAAGGATGGCCAGAGCCTCATATTCCAAGTATAAATGACGATTCTTTCCTCCCATTATTTTCTGATTACTAAATTAAAGTTGAAAAAGCAGTTTTCCTTATGCTACACACCCATACAGTTAATTGGAAGTTAAAACATGTCTGTTTATGGCCAGCAGTGGAAAAACAGGTTATTGTGCAAAATTCATGTAATTGGTTTCCATAGCCCTAAGCAAATCAACAATAATTTCTTATAGCAGAGGAGCAGATTTATACTGAAGTGTCCCTTGAAATTTCTCATTCAAAGGCTGATGGCTCTAATGACTGCCTTCAAATTGCTATCAGTGAAAGTCTAAGCAAAAATGAAATTCAGCGTGCGATTTGGCAAACAGCTGGGAGCTCACAGCCTTCAGCCACTAATCTAATCTGGGCTCTAATTTCTCTTTGTGTAGATTTGTAACCTATACAGGCTTGAGTTTAATAAGGCCATTAGCACAAGGAGATTTGCTGCGGCCCACGAGTGCTTGCAGAATGAAACCCTGCAGACAGTGGTCTGGCACCCACTCCATCCCCAACCAGTGCCATACAGGCATAGAAGGCTACTCGGATTATCCCCCTTCCCAGCAGGTCTCTTACTGACCCCCATGGTAAAGACTTGAAGCCAAATGACCCCAGCAGAGCCCTGTGCACAGACACAAACCTCAGGTCCCAGCTCAGCCCGGTCCATGCCTGGATGGATGCACTGACCTGCTGCCAAAGCCTGGGAGAGTCTCCCTTTGCAAAGCAATCAGCATTTGTGCTGAGCCCTTCCCTGCTGACCCAGAGCCAACAGGACAGTGCAGGAGTAAGTGAATTACCTGCTATTTCATTCCCCCTTTGCTTGCAGACGAGCCTCCTGCATTCAGAGTGAGGCTCATCTGATTAAATTGAATCAAATGTCTGTGTTTACGAGACGTCTTGACCGACAAATCATTTCCCCTGTCAGACTGAGCTATGACAATGAGGATAACTCAGATTTTTGGAGTTAAATGGCTCTGGAAAGCTTTCCTGCCAATACAGTCCGTGAATGTCAGCGGGTTTGGCTAAGTGCAGGCAGAGACTGATGGCAGCCCTGCCTGCATCTCCTTTCCCACTAGAGAGCTCTGGGCTGGCAGATCTGCCCCAAGAAAGGATGAAAGAAGACACTCCACGTTATTCTTATGATTTGCATTATATTGAATTTATCTTTGCTTTCCCCATTAAAAACTGGTTGCTAAAGATACCGCTATGAATTAAACACTGAATTAATTTCCTCCTGAAAAGAGAAATCTCCCTGGAATACTGAGGTGTCTAAACAACTGAGATATATTTCCAGAGTAAAGTAATGACACTACTATTCAAAGAAAATTCAGAACATCACCAAAAACCATATTATAGAACTACAGCTCATTGAAGTAAATGAGTGAATACAAATCCTGACTTTGAGTCTTGCTTTTCAACCAGCTGTTTCTGGGACAGGAGCCTCAAAACTCCCCTGGTGCCCCTGCAGGAAAGCCCAGGAGCTTTCATTGCTGTCTCATTTAGCCTGCACCATCCAGAGGCAGCTCTGAGCTACCTTTTGAAGCCTTGCTTTGCAAATATAAAAGCTAGAACTGGCTGGCTTTGCTGTGTGAACCCCTTTGTCCATCTTTAAAATCCAGAGAGTGTGGCAGCTGTGTTTAGCATGAAGCAACAAAACAGGGAAGGAGAGCTCAGCCACTGTATGTTGAACTACCATCCGTCACTCCAGGCTTTTGCCTTCCCATCTCTGGAAGTGAGGCCAAACTGCCTCCTCCTTTCCTGGCTCCCTCTCCATTTATTTTCTTTTCAGGGGGCTATCACAAGGAAATGATAAAGAAAGCAGAAAGGGAAAAGGAAAAAAGGCACAACTCAGATCACACCTCTGCTTGGGGCCCTTTCACTTCTCTGCATGGAAGGAAGAGGAAAGGGGAGAAAGGGGAAGAAAACCTGGGAAATAGCATGAGGCTGAATAAGACTGGGAAAAATACAGCAGCTGCATTTGCTGGGTGAGAAAGAAATACAAGAGCAGGCTGAAAACTGGTCCCAAAATAGCAGGTCCTGGAGGGATTTAATGGAAATCTGAAGAAACTAAATATTGGTAAGAAAACAGGGTAAGTAAAGCAACAGGGTAAACAGGAAAAAGAACACAGATAATTCTCCATATTAAAAAAGACAACATTTTTGTTGAAGTAAAGTAGTAAAGACTGTTGACAAAAGCAATTTCAGCTAGGAGGAATTGTCACTGAAACATCTGGAAGCTTTTGCACTGTCTTAGACACTGCACCAGACCCTCAGCCCCTGAGCAAACTGTTGTGGAATGAATCAGGTGTGCCAACAGCCATGGTCTGGTCTCATGTTGTCTTTACCAATGCAAAAATAATGCACAAAGTAGAATTTAAGATGCAGCACTCATGCCTAATAATCACCATGTTTATTCACGTGAAGAAAACTGCCCCAAACCTATGTTGTAGTCGGGAAATTATGAGCTGGAATGAAATCAATGCCTATCCCAACAACAAGACTTGATGCAGGGACACCTTAGAGAAATGCAGGTATCTGGATCTCTCCAGCACTGTGGTGACAAGGGAGGCATTTTGCATTTGTTCCATCTCCAGCACGTTTGTGCAAAAGAGGCTCCTGACAGATGAGCTACTTGGCAACTGCTCAAGGGTCAGGAACAACTGATCAAATTCTAAAGAGTTTGGGCAGCTGAAGGACCAACACTCTGCTGTGTTGCTGAAGGCTGGAAATGCACAGGAAGTGCTGTCACTATCCAGTAGCCACCAGGTAGCAAAACATCCCTGCTTGGGTTTAATTGTGTGCAAGCAAATTCTTTCAGGTGAGTCACCTCCCTCAGGTAGCTTAGTAATATCCTCTATAATATCTAAGGCCAGCAGGGTTTTTTCTCACTGCATCACAACACTTGTCCTTATCTGCAGCAAGAAAGGCCTGAAACACGGGGACTTGCTAAACAAAAAGTTTGTGCTAAGGGAGAAACTCAGTTGCAGACTAAAGAGAGTGGAAGGATTTTCTTCATCTGGGAGTTCACTGCTGGACCCTGTTGTTGCACAGCAGTTTTCCCCCCTCTATGTTACCATCCCAGAGGCAGAACCACACCTGCTGGTGGGCTCAGCCTTGGCCAGTGCCAGGGGCACGTTGGAGCCATCTGGCATTGCCTCTGTTGGATGCAGGGGAAGCTTCCTGGCAGCTTCTTACAGAAACCTCCCCTGTGGCCTCCCTGCTTCTAAAACCTGGCCATGCAAACCCATTCCAGGGACCATGACCTCAGGTAGGTGGGAGAGCCCCAAGACCTGCCACAGCCACCCTGCTGCCCTCCCCTCAGTGCCACCCACCTCACTGCCCTCCCTTCAGTGCCACTCACCTCACTGCCCTCCCCTCAGTGCCACCCACTCTGCTGCCAGCTCTTGAGAGAGCCTTGGGGGTATCTGATACCCCCAGCACAACAAACCCAGAAAGAGAAATCAGATCCCAGACTGAATGTTTTCCATCACTGCTGTTCTAGAAAGAGTTTTACAACAATCTTGTCTGCTCTAATATTTTACAAACAACAGATGCATTTGTGATGAGACAGTAAGAGAAACCCCCAAGTGCTTCCAGAGCCAGAGAGATTGATATACTCTGCCATGTCCTGTGGGACCTTGGCCCTCATTAAGATCAAGCCAAATCACCTTCCAAATACTTTAGCCTCTACTTGCAGCTCCTTATTCTGAACTGATAGATCATGCAGCCATTAATCAGCTCCAGGTCTGGCCTTTGCTTTTGACATTCAGAAAGTAAACTTACTTCATGCTGGTCATCTTACTGAGCTGCTCAGACACATTCTTACTCAGGAAAAGAATAAAAAAATTTCTCATTCCCTACTAAGCACTGATGCTTCATGAAAGACTGAGAACACCTTTTAATAAATTTGTTTGTAATGCAGCAATTTCATTTTGCCTCCTCCCAAGGAAGCAGATTTCAATTTGATGGGCTAGAAGACACGAGATAATTTATCAGTGTACTTGTGCATCCGTAGCTGGTTGCAGAGTCATAAATTTGGGAGACAGCACAATAACTGATCTTCAGTTAATTTCCTGGAAAGTCTGAAAACTTTGTTCTGGGTGATTGCTGACAAAGATATAATAACAATAAAATGACCCAAGATGGCCAAACCCAATTTAATAGTTTCCATAAAGATAATTTTTATCAGAGTTTTGTAGAGCTTCATTCACTGCTACAATAGCACTCCCTACATATAAAATTCATTTTCATACCCTGATCAGATTTGTTTGGCCTGGATTTTTGTATAGATGTTTAGCTCTCAGATGCATGTCTTTAATAATAAGAAATACCTGCATATCCAAGGCCTGGATTTCACCCAGTGAGGATGTTCAGTGAGGTTTAATTTTGAGAGATGATCAAAGGCCATGGCCTTATCACTCTCTGCCTGCTCCAGCTCCCAACAGATGGTGGGTATACACTTGAAATAAAGCTCTGACTTTCCCTTACTGTCATAAAGCAAGCTGTAGAACCACCCTTTCTTCATTTGTCTTAATTAAAAATATATCTTCTGGCTCATGAAGAAAAAAGAAACCTGCTTTTCAGAAGTGATTAATGACCCTGCAGATATAGTCAACAGCCTTCCAGGGGCCTTTCTGCCCAGTCTTGCTTCATTTGCTGCCCTTCATATTACCAAATTTTGTGATTTCTGCATTAAACCTAAAGGATCTGACAAGGATAAAGAAAGAGCATTTAGGTATTTGTTAAAGGACCAGCTTTCTGCAGGACATATGGAAAAAACATTTTATAGCTATTTCATGTAATGGATTAATTATTTTGTGTGAAAAACTAAAAAAATAATATTTCAATGTCTAATTTCTGAACAAACATTTCTTGTTCTGTTTGACTTCAAGAAATCAAAATCCAAACAAGACAATATTGATTCCAGCTGTTTTCTCTTCCTATTCATGGGAAATCTTCATAATAATAAGTGAAACATAATAATTTTGTTCTTGCCCTACCCCAATTAGTCTTTTCCTTATTAGATCCAGCTCCAGCCTCTTGAGATACTTATTGTCTTCTAAAAATACATCTCACCCAATTCACTGTGGGGAAAACATCAGGCTTTTAAAGCTGAAAACAGAAGACAAAGGACAAAAACAAAAACAGGAGCTAGAAGACAAAAGTTTGATATTCTGGGGGTTTTTGCTTGTTTAGTTTGTTGTAGGAGGTTTTTTGATTGATTGTTTTTAAATGCCACTCTTGCCCCTCCTGGGAGAACTGGAGGATGCAGTGCTTGTTTTATGGCTGGGAACTGGTGTACAGCATTTACTTTCATTCAGCCTCTCATCACTTGAGTGCTCAGCAGCTCAAACAGCCACAGCTCTGGCAGCTCCACAGCCATGTGTGTCTATTTTATATCCATAAAGGTGTCTGTACATCTCTCCAAGTTTCCTACCTGAGTGCAAAGCAGAAGGAGATTTTCAAGACCTCAGCAGGCATTGTAAGGGATGTATTTCCAGAGAAGGTCCACTCTGGTTGGAGAAACTCCCTGAGCCATGGATTTTTATAGTTTCCAGCACTCAGCAACATTTTGTGGGATGGCTATGGCCAGACTGTCAAAGCTGTTTAGCACCCAGAACACCCAGCTGGCCTGGAAGCCCCACTGCTCATTTTAGTGGCTAAATGAGAGCTGACCTCAATCATGCGAGCGAGCTCTTTGGAGAAGTCTGGCCACAAAGCTTTCATCTGAACTGACTGCTCCTCAGGCAAGCACTAAATATCTTCTGACATTGTCCTCCTACTTCTGTGCCCTAACATATGCACTCTGCTTATTTATAGAACCTGTGAGCTTCACATACATCAGGCTGGATCCCTCGGGATGAAAATCGCACTCGGTTTTGCGCAGTGCGGCCAATGGTTCCTCCTCTCAGCCTCCAAGAGCAGGGGCTTGCTCTGCTCTCCTGCCACACAGGAAAGGGAACAGCACCAGTTAACATGGATTTGAGATCATTTCTGGAAGCAGTAACAACTAAGGAGAATAAGGGTAGGAGGGAAGAAGCTGATGAGCAGAGTTTGTGAGCTCCAGGCCCACCATGCAGGAAGGGGAGCAGAGGGAAGATCCCACCCAGCAGCAGCAGAAGCCCCCCCAGCCACCTGCAAGGATTGCATCACTGGGAAAGGTCCTGCCTTGCTCCAGGGCTGGGAGATGCCAGGGTGCAACAGCAGAGCTTATATTCCAAAATACAGGGTGGTATTTAAGGTTGAAAACAGAGCCTTACGTCCTACCGCCTTTTATGGTCAAATAAAGTTCTACCAATGCTCAAATAGTAAAAATCCAACAATAACCAAATAAAAAACCCACACCCACATCACAGAACAGTTTTCTCCAGTTTGGTTTAGTGGAATTAACCAAATAAGTCAGCTGAAATCTACTATTTACCTATGAACCTATGTTTACTATTTCACCCTTTACTGTAAACCCAAGGTTACTGTTGCATTTAGAGATCAGTAAAGTGACGCTTCTTCATTTAGAGCTACTTGGAACTTCTTTTTGTGTTCTATGTGGAGTAACATAAATTAGTACAGACCAAATGCACAGAATAGGGCATCAGCCTCCAGGTAAGGATGGACACAGGACTTTTTGCAGGTGCAAACAGTTGAGCTGAGGTGTTCAACTCCAGAGAACAGAAACCATCCTCATTCAACTATCCCTCTTCATCAGATGCAGGCAGGCAAGAAAATTCCCTTTGTCTAAGGCCACAGTGCATTCTGGTGGGCACTGAGCTCTCAGGCAGCTCAATCATCCCATAAATAAGCCCTAATTGGCATTCCCAAATGTTTTGAAATCCGATTGCCTGCTGCTGGCACTCCAAAAGGTTCGCCTCTGGAGAGATCAGGGAAAAAAAATAATCAAAGATCACTTGCAATTAGAGGCAACAAACCCATACCCGACTGGTGTGTCAGGGGTAAAAATAGCATCAGCCCAAATGGCAAATGTCTCTTGGTTTGTCAGGAATTGAATGTGTAGCACCAAGTGAGTGGTTATTACAGACTCTGATCAGCAAAGCAGACAATCATTTGCCTTGTTATCGTGCTGCCTGCCCATGTGAAGAGCATCAAACAACTATTAAAAGACACCCTGCTCGCCCCCAAAGGGAACACTGGTGGTGAGTATCTGAAAACCTCCTCGTTAACAAGCCAACCTTTGAGTCTGGTGAGAAGGCAAGGAAGCATTTACCAGCCACTCTATCAATAATTATGGAGAAGAAAATCGTAGCTCATTGTCTGTCCCAGTGTGGGCAAACATAAACAAGGCAGGCCCGGCTCACACGGTGCCCGTGGCAAACAGCCCTGCCAGGGCAGCTCCAGCCATGGGCACCAGCTGCCAAAAGGGCAATTAGCCAGGGAGCTGCTCCCTGGGGCTGTCCAACTCCAGCATATCTGTGTGTTTAGGATATACCCCAAAGCCTTCTGCTGGTAATAGGAGGCTGTGTGGCACACAGCCCCCAGGGACCCCAAAACACCCTGGTGAAAAGCAGCCTGACAGGCCACACGGAAGGGTGGGCAGTGTATTGTGTGTCAGGGCTGGAGCACTCAAATACCATGATTGTTCTTCCCTGGAGCTGTGAGGTTTCCCCAAGGCCTTTCAAACACATAGGAGTGGGGACTTACTTTTAAGCAGAATATCTGACAGTAACTCAATTCCCTATTTTTCATGTTTCTCCCTCGTATGTCACCCAAGAGGCCTTAAAAACCTAATTATGTTTCAGCTTCCAGCCACCCTACTTTGTTCTGGGTGTGAATCCCATTCCCATTTACAGCCTAACTCCATTTTGACTCCAGCCTCATTGAAAGGAAGGAGGAAAGGCACACCTGAGCCTGCACCACTCTCCCTGGGGGTTGCTATCCTACTCAGGCTCAGCCTTTGCATCAAATCACTAGTTATTTTTTCAATTAATTGCAGGTATCAGTGGTTGACAGGACAATCTTACTACCAAGGGATAATTTAATATGACTAAACCGTAATCAAAGTGTTAATAACCTCAAAATTTAATCTGTGCAGAAGTAGGATTTATAAAAGGGAGAAGACGACCAAGGCTAAGATGAATAATGTTCGCTGTAATATTACAGCTAGTTGTAATAGTATAATTAGTTGTGATACCCAGAAATAAAAATTACACTGCTTTGAGTTCCAGGACGTGTGCCAAAAAGGAGCTGTTAGTCACAGAGATGAGGAACAGCTACACAGTCCATTATCTCATAAACCACGAGGCCCAGAAATGAATCCTGCATGTCACAGGGAAACTGAGACTCTGCATTCTCAGCAACACATGGCTTTTCATTTTAGCCCTGAAGCCAGACCCTTTCTGGTTGTTGGAATGATGTGCTATCCCATTCCCACCCTGAAATGTGTTTGCAGACAGGTGTTCTCAGGAGCCCTCCTGGTGGAGCTTCACTGTTCCTTTGGGCAGGGTCCCAGCTGTGGCAGACACAGCTCACCCCTGCCAGCCCCACCTGCTCCCTTCCTCCATCCTCACCACAGCCTTGTGGAGAAACAAAAGCCCCAAACCAACCCATGTTAAACTCCAACCTTTTTTCTGCTTTTTCCTTGCAGGGCAAGGATGGCAGGTGAGGTTTGGCTGCCTCCATCAACAGGTGCTGTTTCCTCATGGGTTATGCAGGCCCTGCTGCTCCCTGGCTCAGTGCTCAGGGCCAAATGCTTTGATCATAGAAAGGTAGAATGGTTTGAATTGGAAAAGAGCTGAAACATCACCTCATCCCAACCTCCCTGCCATGGGCAGGGACACCTTCCACCAGACCAGGCTGCTCAGAGCCCCATCCAACCTAATCCCATCTAATCTAGTAACTTCTAAACTCAGAATGCAGAAGGCAGCAATGGGGCTGGTATTCACCATTATGATGAGTAAGAAGTTGTACAAAAGCAAAGAATAATGTGGCCAAAAATCACTTTTTTTTAAATTATGAGCAGACAGTTTTTACCATCTCATTGTTACTCACTCACTTGCATGAGAGACACAAAAGCAGTTGCTTGAGCTGGTAGACATTTTTAAAAAAATTACTTTGAATGACTTCTATCTTATAAAAGTTATTTTAAAACCATTTCCTGCTTTTTAGGTAGCAATAACGAAATTAAATGCTTTTTCAGGTTGAGCTTAGCCATTTTCCCTTCATTTCCTCCTACATACTTTCTTTTCTTCCTCTTTTCTCAGTGCCAAAAAGAAGAAAAGTGGGCCTGTGAAGGAGGAAAACTGGGAAAGAAAAGATAACTCTCTCTAAGGAGAACAGGCAGGAAGAAGAGAATAGAAGTTGTGATTTTTTTTTTAAAGGGAAATCACCTGGATTTGAAACAACTGAAACTTTTCTCTTCTTCCACACACACATATCCCACCCCCCTTTCTTCCTGGTTGTGCCTGACTTGCACCTTCTGGCCGGCACGTAGGTGCCTGTTTTGCTGCACAGGATGGAGTGGCCAGAAATGATGGTCCCTGGGGATGTTTTGTGTAGGGATAAAATGAGAACCAGAGGGGGTTTGGCTCCTCCCTATGCCCCTTCCCTCACACATACACGCTCATTATGCTGCAGCCTTGCTCCTGCTGCATCCAGGATGGGTTATATATTAGGAAAGACACTGCTTGATACGTCTGGGAAGTGCTTCCCCACACAGGCACGGGAGCCCTGGCTCAGAGGCAATTAAACACTCCAGGCTGCACATGCTCACACAATTACCTTTTGTGACTGCCACTAAATAAACGCTGCTCTGAGCCAACAAATCTTACAATGGCCTCATTTTTTCTAGCAATGATGCCTCAGGCGAGACCTGTGTGGCCCAGAAAGGAAAAAGGTTAACTTTTTGTGAAATTCCCTAATCCTGCTTATCTGTGCCTTCTCCCTACACATCTGCCAGCTCCAGCCACCTGTTAGAAATACCAGTTTGTCTTGCAGTGGTTCCTGGAGCCTGTCAGCAACCTGAGCAATTAGTATTGTCAGAGAATCATTCATTAACTCAACTATTCAGTTTCAGCTAACCTAATTGTGTATTTAATTCCTATCTTGCAGGATTAAATAAATAAAAAAAAAAAGAAAGAGACCATAGGTAAATATCACAGATCAATAGGTAATAAATTAAAACCTTATCTGAATGCTAACAAAACATGAAAAAAGAGATTATTTCATATCAGGTCATTTTGATTATCCTTCTGCTTTCTCCCCTGTTCAACCTGAACATTACTTAAGTACATGGTGAAAAGGCTGGAGTACATTTTTTGGCAACATAATAGAGCCTCTCTCATTCCCCACCTGTCAGAGCCCCTTTACAGGCAGTTCAATGCCACTTCGAAGGTGAAGAGTGACCTCACAAAAGTGGTATTTTCCTGCACATTTTCCCCTGTGAATTCAGAGCTGCAGCTACTGACCTTCCTGGCAAGGAGACAATTCCACTGCTGGTTGCTGTTGTTGTCTGGGCAGAAGAATCGAGCTATTTAAGAGCTGGTTCCCTCCTGTGTGTCATCAGCAGAGGTAAATAACTTCCATGCATCTCTGCTGTGCAAACCAGAGAGTAATTAGGGGGACCTGCTCAGGCCATTACACTGATGAGCTGGTGTCTGCTCCTGCCCTTGGAGGTTCAGGCCCTGTGCTGTGCCCAGCCCCTGCTACAGCTGTTACACATTAGGCCAACAAGAATGTGAGACAAATAAAGCAAAAGCACTATGGATAATTTTAAACTGTGCCCAGGTACACCACCTTCATCAAGATCAAGACCAAACAGATACATCAATAAGCTAAACTCTACTGAGGTCAAGAATGAAAAAAAAAACCAAAATAAATCAGTCTTAGAAGATTGTTATCTGAAGTTGATATGAACCATTGGGCAGATTTCACTGGCAGAGAAGCTCTCAGGCTCCGTCTGCAGAATGTCTGCAAACACCACCACCTTCAGACCCTGCCAAGAAACCTGAAACACCAGAACTGTCTTCCCTAGACATGCCAGCCAGGACAGCTGCCCTGCCCACAAGCACCAAGTGAACACACCTGCAACAAAGAGGAGACCTTAGTGGGGAGTGTAGGCTAGGCAGAAAAAGGATGGACTTCAGAAATTCCTGTTGATTCTCATACACTCCTGCTCCCTGACCTACACCCTATTTATGCCATCACCTGCAAGTCATTTCCTTCTGGCCATTCCCCTCACCTGAGGGCTCCTTTCCCTCCCTGAATTCTGTTTTCTGCATCAGCTCCTTCCTGTGTTAGTGACCAGCAAAGTGTCTTAGTGCAGTGCTGAGTCTGCACAGAGGAGGTGGAAACCCTAAGTGTAAGTCTCTCTAAATTCAGAAAGCATCTTTACACTCCAATGCAGAGCTGGATCCCTGCCACACACATGCATTGATGGGACTGGGCTGTATCTACTGCCCTGTGCTAGTCCATTGGGGCAAATAAATACCAGCTTGGTTACAGTAAGGGGGATGCTTAAAAACCCCCCAACCAAACCCATCCCAAACAATTTACTGTGATAGCTTCTGGTTTAGTACAAAGCTCTAAGTCAGCAGCTTATTTTTGGAAAAAAAAATAAAAATAAGTGACCTACCTACAAACATGGTGCAATGAGAACGTTCCCCGTGCTGAAGTGTGCACTGGCTCCAGCTCTCCTACTGATGCCATTTTTCTCCCAAAGGCACAGAGGACACAGAGGAATCTCTCTGATCAGAGCTGGTTGTGAGGGCAGAAGTGGGTGGCATTTGCACAGGAGGTTATCCAGCCTCTGAGGCTTCACCACCAGCCATGGTGTACAAGCACAAGCATCACAGGATGATTCAGACCGGGACTGTTGGAGAGCAGGTTTAGCTCCAGGCATCCACCTGTTTATGCTGCATTTACAGTGGTAATTGTTACAAAATGCCTTTTACACTGAGCTGTGCAGGACATGGTGCTGCTGGAGGACCTGCAGGCTGCTGCAGCCTCTAGACTGGAAAGTGTCACATGGGCTACCTGCTGTGCCATCTGGATCCTCACCCCACACTTTGCATTTGGGATAACCGTAAGACAAGCAATTTTATTTCGTGCACATGCATGAGATATCCCAGCTCTTTGAGCAGCCCCTGCTTTTCCCCCAGATGCTGGGTCTGCTGCTTCTCACTGTGCCAGCCTGAAGCCACACAGGAGCCAGCCCATGAGTCCCGTTTTTATGCTGCCTCCCGTCCCACTGAGCTGGGAAGTACCAGCAGAGCGAAGGAGAGAGGGCAGAGCCATCAGCATCTTCTACATCTGTCCCCCTGCCCAGCTTCAGCTGCAGGTGAGGCTCAAGCCAAAAGACCTAATGAAGCAGAGAAGAACAGCCACACTCCTGACACAAAAGGCATGGCAAGCTTTCATCTTCTGAGAGGTTAAAAATAAACAGTTTAGCTTTCAGCAAAGTGGTCTGATTAGAGGCAAAGAAAACTACACTGATTTCCATGGAAATGGAATATTTTGTTGTGCTACTTGATCTTGTTGAAATGTATTAAGAACACAAAAGAGTGCAATTGCAATATGTGGAGAGTGCTAGTATACTTTAAAATTTTAAATTCAATTGATTTCTTTTAAAAGAAAGCTGGCTGATTTTTGTTTCTTAATTAGTTCATTACCACTGCAAATGGAGCATGTTCTTAGAAGCTTATAGCAAGATATTATAGAAATACTGAAACAGCTGCAACTCACAAGAGAAGAGATACAGACATAGGCAATATCTGAGCCTAAATATCAGACATTTAAGATCCTCTAGGTCTTCTATCTCCTCTCTAGAAACAGTTCTTTGACTCATAAACCTTGCTAAATTTAAACCCATTACAAAACAGGTACTAGTTTCTATG
Organism: Sakesphorus luctuosus; assembly: GCA_013396695.1. Classification (NCBI taxonomy): domain Eukaryota; kingdom Metazoa; phylum Chordata; class Aves; order Passeriformes; family Thamnophilidae; genus Sakesphorus; species Sakesphorus luctuosus. The sequence goes on from VWZD01009260.1 coordinate 1,131,902, forward strand.
GAAGAAGGATCAATCCCTAAATTTCCTTGCTTTTTTAATGTGTAGGAATACTTCATAGGAATAAGATCTGCCTACACATGCTCTGGAAGCAAAATAACTCAATTAGCTTGAGCTCTCATCTTATTACTGTGGTACCTATCTCCATAGGGAGGTTTCTTTGAAATAAGCAGGGTCCTATTTCAGTTTAACCCAGATAGCAACAAAATAATCACTCAAAATGGGGCAGCATGGCCATGACCTTCACTGTGATAAACACTAAATGCAGGTGTGAAGGAAAGGCTGCTCTGCCTGTGTGGCTGTTCTCTTCACAGACATGCCCCAGGGTGGGATTGTCTCCAACATTTCAACACACGCCAATGGGACTTTGCCACAGCATGACCCAACTGAAAATTTCTATCAAACAAATGTTAAAAATACCCCAAATCTTTGTTCTGAGTTAAAATAACATGTTGTGATGATAACAAGGAAAAAAGTTTCCGTTTATTCTTCCGTTTCCTCCACGAAAGAAATTTCCACAGAAACAATGAACCCTTTAGGTTTTCATTTTGACAGCATGACATTTTTTTGACAGAAATTTTATCTTACTGTAATTTTAGGTGACAGAGCAACTTGAGCTTCTAACCAAAAGGCTGCTGTATTTTTATCTGGATGTTATGTTTTCCCCCATGCTTGCAGCTGCCATGTGCTCTTGTTCCAGTAGTGATGACCCAGGAAAGAAACTGGAGCCAGGAAAGATTTGCCCACAAACCACCACAGCCTGATTTAGGACAGCTTTCCACTGCAGACTAGTCACATTACATATTGATCAGTATAAATTAGCATTGATACTGTGGCTCAAGGGGCTTTGCTTTTCTTTTATTCCTCTCATGAAACCAATCCTGCAGTTTTCTTTGCCTTACGCTGAGGACGCTGCTTGGCTAAGGCTCACTAGATATTTAATATGAAATATTATCCATGAATACATTCAGGAGTGGATCCACAAGAGATGCAGGTGCTGAAATACCTAATTTTCAGTGCCTCCTAATTTTCACATCCCCGACCCAGGTATCAGAGCTCTTTATTGAATGTACAGGGAAAACCACAGAAGACAAGCAATGGCAGCTACAAAGAACCACTGATGGGAAGAGTGGGACATAAGTCCCATTCCTGGATGTAATTAGGTGACTGTGGCTGATGAGAAATCAGAGCCTATTAATAGAGGAGCCTGCTGAGTACTGGTGATGGGGGAATTGTTGGCAAACAATTTCATTTTTTAGGATGAGAGTGTATGCACCCCATTATGGCCATTACAGAATTCTTCCTTTTTTGCCATTTCTCTTCTGCTTACAGACACTTTTTGCCATTTCCTGATGATTCTCTCTGCTCAAACAGGGTAATACTACACTTTGATAGGCTGGGTCAGCTAAAAGCTCCTCAGGGTTCTGTACTTGCAGCCACGTGGATTCGGTGTGCAAACTTAATTGTAGGAGGAACTGGATTTAAGAGCAGCAGATCAATGCCCTGGAGAGTTGTTAGGGTGAAATACAGAGACCTCATCCACAGATAAAAGGAAGAGCACCATGCAATAATGACAGAAAAGGCACTCATCAGCTATATTTTCACCCATTGTGCTGTGTCTGGCAAAAAAAAATATGGTGTATTCAGTTCACCACTTTAGTAATTTTGCTTTTAACAGTATCTGACTTTGTATTCCATCAGCAGACCCTGCTATGGGAAGCATTTTTTTGGCCACCCAGTGGGTTTGACTGCATACACAGCCTTCTGTCCCTGGCCAAATACATTTCTGCTTCACTGCCTGCAGGAAGATCACCCGAGGAGAGCAGAGCAGAGCAGAGCAGAGCCTGCCAGCCCCACACTTTCCCAAAACACAGCATTAGGTTTGCATCAGCAACTTTTACATACAGACCTCCTTCATATGTAATTTCCCCCTTTGTATCAGCTGCACAGACACGCTGCATTTTACCTGCCAGCTCTGGGCTTTGCCACCCCTCGTGCTACCAGCTTTGTGCAGCTGTGTTGGTGGTTCCTGGGCAGTTTGTCCTGCTGCAGTTGGACATCTCACAGTTCCCAGCAAGCTGAAGGGCATTGCCACTTGGATGGTGCTGAACAGGATCCTCCTGACTAATTTAAACAGATAATGGGCAAAATTGTGATGAGGCACTTAGGCATAACCCCCAGCACACATGGACAGATAGACCAGCAAACCACCTCTTTGCTATGTGGGTTTTTAAAAAAGCTAAAAACCCTGTTGAAAAAAGCCCATGCTTGTTTCTTCCAAAGTAATGATAATTGATTCAGACCTCCCTGAAATGAATTCAAGCTCAATAAAGGTTGTGGCCTGAGGAGGAGCTGCACCTTTGCTGTGCAGAGGAACCCAGCTTGCTTAGGAGCCTGTGAAAGCCCTGGCTCTGCAGGTGGGAGGTTAATTTCCAGCAGCCTGACTCAGCAATAAAGCAATAAATACAAAATCCTCCTCAGACCTTTCAGACATGAGCACTTGAGAGGCACTGAGAACAGATTAGTGCCCTTCATTATGGGCTCCTTTTACACAGGAATCTCAAATCCCACTGGTTTGCCTGAATCAGTCCCCATTTTTGACTACAGTTATGTGCAGCACAGAGCTATTTATGCATTTGTTTAGTACAGCTGGGGCCCAGCAGGCTGTAGTTAAAAATGTGGCACAGGTTTGGGGTGTGTTTGTTCCCGGGCAGCACCTCAGGGTGCCATGGCAGCCGCCCTGCTCCCTCCTTCTCACCCCTGAGGCAGGAAGGGGCTGAGCAGTGCATGACTCTCCTGGGACACTGGCTCTCCTTGCCTTTTCTCCAAGCATTAGGGAGGGAAAGGGCAGGAAAAGGGCTTCTCTTACCCAGAGAACAATATCTGTCCCTACCACCATTGTTGCTTTTAGCTGACTCTTTCAAAAGCAGGAGTGAATTTGGCTTCCTATTTCTTACCGTTCTCATAGAGGGAAAGCTACAAACAGGAGTATTTAGGTCAGCAGAGTCACATTTATAAGCCATAAATCAAACTCAACAGACCTTGAACACTTATTTGGAGCTGAGAGACCACAACTTTACACGTCCTGTGAATCCTGATGCCGAACTGCTGGATTTTGTTTCCGCAGTGTTTGGGAGGCAAATCAACAAACTCTGCTGTCCCCAGAGGGCTCTGTCACCTGCCACGGGGATGTGCAGTGTGCTGACACACTCAGCAGCAAACAGCACAGGCAGCATTTTGTTCACAAAATCCCAGCTTTTTGTCAAATAGAACAAATGAGAGCAGTGAGTCACTGCTGTGTTCCCTCAGTGCAGGACTCCTGGTCTGCTGTGTGGCTTTGTGTCTTACAGCCCTCTGTTTGTCCTCCTTACACACAGGCATTTGACTTCAGTGCCTGTGTTATCCTTCCCTCGGTTCTCTTACGTGATCCTTTGTCACACATGAAGTCTGGTGAGTGTCTTTTCAGTTAGGGAAAGGACTTCCCCTTCCTGCACCTCATCAGATTTTCAAAACAGAAATAAAACGAGTTTCTGCGAGAGTACAGAGCAGTTTCCACGTGTGGGAAATAGCAACTCTCATGAAAAAAAGAATGAGAAACTGGTGATGCTCCCTTAAAAGGTGGGGAAATGTTTGTCCTTTGGTTAACAGAGGAGGAGATGGGTTTGAAACACATTACTGATGTACCCACTAAAACTTTCCAGCAAAGTCCACCGATATGCAAGTGCTTACATTCAGGAGTAAATATTATTCAAAAATAGCACAGTTCTCAAAAGCATCACATTGTGTATAGTCAACATGTGCTAGAGCTGCTCCCATTTGAAGCAAGGCAAACATGACCTGTAGATCTTACCCCTCCATGTCCCTTCTGCACAGCACTGTTTGTGTGGATTCCTCTCCATGCAGGATGCTTGGCAGTTTTAAGAGAACAGTATTTGCTACATCAGTGAAAGACGGAGGGGAAAAAAAGGGAGCCCTGCCTCCTGTTTGCACAATTCCTTCCCTTTAAATGGAAAAGAATGATGAAATGTGATGAGTTTCTGAAGGAGAGGAGCTGTGAGCCTTGTTTGATGTGGCTCTTCTGACGCAGGGAAGCTGCACTGATGTGCCTGTGTGAGCCACCTCCAGCCATTGCTTCACTGCTGGCTTTACCTGGATGATGTCACTGCTGGCTTTACATGGATGATGTCAATGATGGTTACACTGTGTGGGAAAGCAACACAGCTCTGGGTGCAGGCAGGTAGGGCTGCAATTCCTCTGGTCACTGCAGCAACAGTGCCTTGCTTTTCCAGCTGTTAATTTACTGTGAGAGGGAAGGACAGGGATGATTCCCACAACGTCTCACAGGAGAGCTTTCCTGTGTCTGCCTGACCATCAAAAGAGGGATTTGTAGCTGTCTGGGGTTCATTAGGATCCTGTGCTGTGGTGACAATCAGCCTGGCTGAGCTACAGATAAGAACAATGTGTTTATTTAACCATTTGTGACTCGCAAGCGCTCAGCCTGTTGAGAAAGGGCAAGTGCATCTCCAGCACTCACTCCAGGCAGGAGCAAGATCCACTTCAGAAGCACATGGGAAAGAGGGAAGTTTTGTTCTTGGGAGATACCTGGAAATTTTAGGAAGCCTCCCTACTCTGCACTGCCTGAAATATTCATGAGATGCATGGGGCTCAAGTACCAGGGACACCATGTGATGGAGAGACAGAGATGCCAGGTGATTCCCTGCTGCCAGACAGGGCAGGCAGAGGGGAAACCACTGGAAAATCCACATCCCCTCCAAAGGAACACTTGTGGAAAATGGCCAGTTCAGTCCTTGCAGCCATTCCTATGCTGAAAGGCACCAGTGGGGTCAGAAATTATGAGCCTGACCCTATTCCCCACACCACTCTCACCAGCAACTTTAAAAGATGTAGAAAGAGGAAAATATAGAAAAAAATCAAAGCCTTGCTGTAGTCTGTGGGACAACATACAGGATAATAGTAAACAGCAGATGGTAATTACAAGCAAGGGCAATATCCCCCCCATTTTTCTGTAATCCTACTCATGATTTGGGAGGGCAGAAAGTGGTTCCCCAGGGAAGCCTATGAAGTCACTGCACCTGTCTTCTTGGAAGAGGAGATTGAATTTTTATCACACAGAATTGTAGGTAGTTTTGTTTTCCCTTCCTTCATGTGGAATTTAGGCTCTTGCCTTAATAAATGATTGCCCTTCCTGATAATACATCCAGTAGAAGTTACACTGGATCTTTCACTGACAGTATCAGGTCAAAGTTGTCTTACTATGTTTCTGCTCTGGAAAATCTTCTGTTATCAGTGAAGTAGACACTGACCTCTCAAAGGAAGCTTCCAAGGAGTCCTATATGCCTCAAAGGGCAGCTGGAAAACTGGGCTTGGAAAAGCTCCATTTTTAGGCACTGCAGATGATCTGGCTGGGCTCTGGTTGAGGCTGCAGTTAAGGGGGGCTGGTGGTGTGTGAGAGACCTGAAATACCAACTCTGCTGTCTGTAATTGCATAAGCAGCTTCTCAAAAGGATGGGAAGAAATATCCTGGGAAATTGGCTGTCTGAGGTTAGGGAGATAATAAGTATTTTCAGAAATCAGCACCACTGCCAGAAAATAAAGTGGAAAATCTCCCCCATGGAAACTAGAGAAAGCAGTCAGGGATGCTGAAGCAGAGAGAAACAGAGTGAGGAGAAAGCCAGATAAGTGGTAGGGGAAGACTCCTTTCATAAAACAATCTGTTGTGGGGAACATGAAAATGAAGTTGGCTCTTAGAAGAGAGGAATCCCACCCAAAGCTGCTTTTCTGAGGAAGGGGATTATCTTGGCTTGGTTCCCCTACAGTTTAAAAACACGCGAGGGAATTTAATTAAGCAGTGCTACTTTCCTAATTGTTGAGGCTATTCTCTGAGGATCCCAAGACTTTCCAGGCTCTGCAGTGTTGGTCTGGAGCAGGGATTTCTCAATTAACAGAAAGATATGGCAAGCAGTGAGGTCTGGGACTCAGTGCCCTGGTCAAATAGCAACTCTGTCAGTTTATGAAACATTGATGTCATTCTGCTGAGATGGAGCCAGACGTGGGGTTTATTTTGCCTGTTCTGTTCCTGCAGATCCACAGGGAGTTTTCCATAGGGCATGAGCACAGTCTTTGCTTGCTCTGTGCCACAAGCCCTCCTGTGGTGCTGCTGTGTGCTCTGCAGGGACCACATTCCATGGGCTACGTGTCCCTTACAGCTCATTCTAAAAGTGGGAGGGTACACTGAGACAGCTCAGAGGGTAACAACTTTCAGCTCTTCTGATGGAAAAACCCCAAGGTATTAATTAGCTTGGCCCCAGCTGTAGGTTTGCAATCGGTTCAGAATCCCCCAGAACCTGATGTTTGGGGCACCACTAGTCTGTTGCTGGGACAGACTGTATCTCAATACATAAAAGGCATCTGATTTTACACAGGTGTGACTTCAAATTGAAAAATAAGCTGACAAAGTGCTCAGAGCTTCCAGAGCTTGAAATTACATAAAGAAGGGCAAACAAAAAACAATTAAACCCCCTTTAGCTTCATTGCAAACTTTTGCATTTTTCTACTCAGAAGTTCAGCCAAGCAAGCAGCACAAAATGACCTCAGACCTGAGATGGGCAAATAATACAAAATCCCTATGGCAAGATGCAAGCCCTCCCCTCCTTGCCCTGCTCCCCAGGTTTGGCCACCCTTCTTTCTGACTCTCAGATATTGCATTTTTCCACAGAATTCTCAACTTCTGGACTCCAGATAGGAAACAAAATGTTCTTGTCAGAGATTTCATTGCATCTGGTGCCTTCTGCCACAGCACTGACTCTCCTTGGGCACGGAGATACCACCCACATGCCCACGTGGGGTAAGCAGGATATGCATGCCCAGGCACTGGATGCCACCTCACACTGAGAGGGACTGTCACCCAAATCAGTTCACAGCAGTGTGACACAGAGGCACCTGAACTCAAAAGCAGGCTCAGACAGAGGAAAGACCCCTGGGTTTATCTGCCAGCTGGTGGAGCATGGGACATGCTCTGGCTGTCTCACCCTGCACCACTGGTACTGCTCAGCCCTCACTGAGCTCAGAGGAACAAACACTGACAGTGCCCAGCAGGGGCAGGGCAGGGGCTCTGACTTTAATGCACTCTCACTACTGGGGATCTTTAGTTTTGTAAGACACCAGACTATCCTCATCCTCTACCTCCTCCCTCCTCCCTAATGACCCAACAACCTGAAGCAACCATTTGGAATTGAAATTTCTGCTTCAACAGTAGACTTGTTACAAGATAGAAAGGTCTGGAGAGTGTTAGACAGCTACAGGTATCACTGCAAGCCCTTCTGATAACAACAGGTTCAGAGCAGTGTATCATGTCTTGCACATGTATCTATATGAATAGCTTGGATCTCTTCTGGGATTTGGCAGAAATCGAAAGTTGTATTAATGTCTTTTTCTTGCCTCCTCCATAAAAAGACCCCAACTACCTTTAAAGCAAGGTCCTAAGCTGTCATGAGTTCTTACTAGACATGCTGTAATTGCTATTCCAAAAGGAGCAAAGTGCAAAGACAACACCTGCAGAAATAGAAAAGTGAAGCTGTTCTGGAGATTTAAAGCAACCAATACCTGTGTTCTGTCCTCTCCCTTCCAGATGGCTCATGTCTGAACAGCTTTCTGCTATTGTTTTTTGGAGGGTTTTGTTTGGTTATTTTTTATTTGATCTGAGTAACTTATTGATTTCTTTATGGCATGACGTGATGAAATCTGAACTGACGTTACATTTCACTAATGTTCAGCTCCCTTGAGCCAATATCAATTCTGTCTGTGATGGCTTTGCAAGGGCAGAGGTCAGCTGAGGGACTTTCCCTTAGCTCTGTCACAACCTCTTCAGTTTTCAGGACGCTTATAAATAAATCAGACACTCACATTTCAAGCAAGGAGCCAGATTCTGAAGAGCATCTCCTGACCCATGAAAAGCAATTTTTACTTGAATGATACTTCAATCAAAACTGATCAAGGATGACCTGACCCGGTCCTTGAATATGAGTAGCAATAAAATCTGTGGAGTGTGCACTGGTGGTTTCTCAGAGTTTGGAAAGGCACTGCAGTTTATACACTTGCAGCTCTTACCCTGTGGCTACACCCACTCAGCCATTGCCCCTGCCCTCAGGTTCCTTTGGGACTGGGTGTCCCATGAACACAGCCTGCCCACAGCCACGGGGAACACCCTTTGCAGCATAGTGACCTGCCAGCACACACCAGCCAGGGGGACCCACATCCCACAGGCTCTGTCTCAGCTGGCTGCCCCTCCTCTGCTTCCTAGGTGACACAGAATTAGAATCACCATCTGTGTTCCCTTCTGGACTCCTTGTCACTTTCTGGGCAATGAGGCACCACAACTTGGGATCACCTGGGACAGAGTTTGCTGCTGTGACAAACCCTCCTGGGCCCAAGAGGGAGGCTGTGCCTCCCAGAGCCCACCCAGGAGAGCCCTCCCAGGGGCACTTCTGGCACATTAATGTTGCCACAGGACCAGCTTATTGGCAACTGAAAGGAACTTGCCTGGAAGGATGTCAGCCCAGGACCAAAGCCACAAATAAGTTTCCATAAGTTGTTTGGATGAACATAATTTATCAGTATCTGCAGCAATGCAAATTTGAACTCTTTGTCTGGTGGACTAGGTAGAAAAATCTCTTGTTTTACAAATACAAGACAGACTAATATATGAAGATCTCTAATTACTATTATTATATTTTACTGAGTCTGTTTGGGCTCTCACACTTCTCTGTAGCCTTAGCTGAGTTCAGCCAAATTCTATTATCTGAGGTGGTTTTCCCACACAGCATCTGCCAGATCATCCCTAATGATGCACAAGGGTATCAGCTTGACAGGTATTCCCTTTTTCTCTTCATATTTTTTGGCACAGAGTATGAGGCAAAGCAAGCTGAAGCCTCCCTGCTTCTGCCTGTGATGAAGCAGAGATCCCCCTCTGCAGGCAGGGCTCAGCGCAGGGGAAAATGCAGAGCAGCTCTTCAGCTTGGCTGTCACCAGTGCCACCAACCCTCAGAGAATCCCCCCCTTCCTTTGCAGCCAACAGCTCCTTCCCACCATCCCTCTGTATTTATATTGGGTTAAATCAGTGTGTACATGAAGCCTGTCAAAGACTTGAGATGCAAAATACTGCATTTCACACTGAGACAGATCCAAGGTGGCCCCAGCAGAGCCAGCCCAGGGGAATATTTGCACTAGGGCATGGTAGGGATTCATCCCAGGCTGGAAACTCCATTTTCCACCAGAGCCATGAGGTCCAGAAGAGGTTGGTGGCCCAGTAAGACAGAGACAACAGTGTAAAGGTACATCAGGTTCAGGAATCACCCTTTATCTGGCCAATGCTCTTGGTCTCCTTGCATCACTCTCCCCCAGATGGGTCCAAGAGGGTGGAGAGGGGCACACACCACCTGAAAGGCACAGCATTCCCAGGGAGAATGCTCAGCAGAGATTCTCAGCAGTACTCCTGCAAGGACAAGTACTTGTCCTTGCCCACCTCCAAGTTTGAAAATTAAAAATATCAAAATTAAGCCCTTGAGAGTAGGGAGAAAAACCTACTCAGTAAAGTTTGCATTTTTCTGGTTTCTTCCCTCCTCCTCTCTAATTACTCAGCTCTAAAATGTCATGGAAACAACTTTTTTTTTCTTTTCCTTTTTCCACAGCCATACTTAGTAGGTAATACTTCAGCTTCAAATGTCTTATCTTGAAAAGAAAAATGGAGCAGTGGGACTGACCTTGACCCTAAGCTTAAACTATCCTAAATTTAAATGCCAGTTCTCTAACAGACCCAAAGCACATCACTCAGGCTCTGGGAAGTTAAAAGGAAAAACCTGGAACTTTCTACTTCTCTTGCAAACTGTGAGGATTAAGATTCTAGGGATTATGAGTTTCTCAGTTCTTCAGTAATGTCCTTCTTCATCAGCAAGATCTGGAAAGATTAGGTGATTAATTTACTTGCTGATGTGAGAAATGTTCAAGTTCAGAGGATTTTTCTTGTCCTCACCTGAACTCTCCCTGAAGAGGAATTTTTCAACTGAGTAATGACTGACTCAATACCCAGTTATAGGTCTCAAGGGAAGGATATTTAGGGTTTTAATTCTCAACAGTCACATTCAATTCCTCAGTGAAAGATGCCATGACACCAAAAGAAGGAAATTGGTTACTTAGATGGAAAACAAGCTTAAAATTTGTCATAAAGAACAGCTTGAAAAGGTGGGCAAAAAAGGCCAACATAAAAGATAAATAAAGCAGATACATAAAATAGAAACAAACCCAGAAGCTAAGAAAAAGGAAGAAAAAAACACCCATAAAGTCACAGATCTGTGGAATCCATTTCTCTGACAGATTTTCTGCTTCCATTCGCTGCAATTAATTTTGGGTCAGATGGTTTGCATCAGGCTTATTTCCCTTGATCCCCCAGAGTCTGGAGTTATAAGGCTGGGTAATGATGTTCAGCCCTGGAGAGGCTCTAACACAGCCTGAGAGCCCTCCTTGGGAAGGCAGTGTGGGTTTCATCTCCAGCTTGGCTGGTTCCAATCTGCAGAGATTACTGAAAATCAGAGATGTGGAACCTCTCAGGGCTTTCTTGACACCCTCCTCCAAACTCCAGAGCTGTTCACCTCGAGGACACTTTGTGGGATTTTTTAAGTGGAATTTCCCATGGAAGGTCTAATAGCAGGTAACATCCTGAAAGTCATGGAGGATGTTTGAAACCATGAGACATCTTTCTCCCATGCAGTGTTTGAGCATCTGCACTGAGCAGGAAACTAATGGCCCTTCTTGAGTAATAGCTGCTCTGGAGGGGAAGTAATTAGTCATACTCTCTAATATTGCAAATGTAATAACTTTGATAAGAAATTGAATATAGAAATATTGCTCCAAAGCAGGTCCTTGTAATATCCCAAGGTACTGAACTGGCTCTGGGTGTTTCTTAGCTTTCTATCCCGTGTTTAATGGATGAACTGCCTGCACATACCATCAGGCAGGCAGCAGCCTCTTCACTGAGTGGCTGACAGCGCTCCTGGGGACACAGGGGGACATGGCAGAGGTGGCCCCTTGCCACATCCCTGCTGTGGCTCTCTTGTCCAGCATTGTTTGCAGCACCTTTATCAAGCACATTTCTGAAAAGTACCTCCAAATTAATTTTACCCAACACAGGTAGAACTTTTGGAAGTACCTCAGTGATGCTGGGAGGCCAGCACTGACTTCCCCAACGGATTTGGCCTGGCATTCAAGGGGATACCGAGGTGCCACAAGCCCATTTGTTGGAAACCATAGGCAAGGCTCTTGGTGCCTGAGGCTGTGAGTGCTCACAGGGACCACAGGCACTGTCACTGGGGTGTTCTCAGCAAGCACAGGGACAGCTGGGTGGGGGAGCTGTTCTCGTAAGAAACCCAGGGCCATTTTGCATTATTCCTCTCTGAATAAATCCTCCATCCATCCAATCCCAAATGCCCACTCAGCAAAGATGGATCACAATCCTATTCCTTCGCTATTGTTGCCAGAGCTCATTTCCCCCATTGTTCTTCTGTAGGTTTGGGTAATTCATTCAGAAATGAAATTCAGCTCTACACAAAGGCCTTGGCAAACCTAAATGCTGTTGAAGAGAGCATGGGGGATGGCAAGTCTTCTCTGAAAAGAGGGAATTTCACTGGAACAACTTCAGGCCCATTTTCATAATTCATTTTCAAGGGATCTCTTTAGAAACACAGTCTCTGTGTTTTACTCTACCTTAATTATAAAAAAAATGCAAACCTTTTCAATTTTTGCCTCCTTTTCCTTGCTTATTTTTCTCTGATTTTTAATAATTTTAATTAACACCAGAATTTCTCAGCAGCACGTCATGTCCTTTTTCATTACAAGTGTTAATTGCAGACTCAAATGAGAGGTGAGGAAGAAATCGAGGTAAACATCAAAAGAAGCACAACACTGCCGGATGTGCAGAAAAACAACTACTTGCACAGTTGTCTTATTAGGGCTTTGGTTGTTTTATAGGAAAGTTTTAAAACCACTTTTTTAGGCTACAGGTAAAGGATATGTCACTCCAGGTCCTTCTTTATCACTGAATTTTCCCTAAAAACTTCACTGCTTACCATTTTGTAGGTTAAATTTCTTGATATTTTGTATATATTCTCTGTTCTTTGTGGGGGTTTTTTAGTGCATTCTGGTTTGTCATATTCAATATCAGTATCAACTTGCTTTTTAGTAAATTTTTGAACTCATTAATGAAAGTTTTTCATTGATAAACTCCAAAACTTTAAGAGCTAAAAGCTACTTCTCTCCTGCCCTCCTTTCATTCAACACAACTCTCCATCCTAAAGAGAACAGTGCAATATTGGTGAGCAATCCATCAGGAAAGGTTCACTTGGTTTACCCACGATATTTCACAAGCTTTTCCAATTTCAGCCCTCAGGAGGAGCCTCAGGAGGGACACAGCTGCCCACAACCTCCACGCTGCATTTTTCTGAAAAGTCCTTGTGTGCCCATTACAGTTCTCTTCTACTGGCTCAGTCCCCAGTTGCCCCTTCATGGTCACACCCACCCCTTCCTCCCCACAGTTCCTGTGCAGCACAGATGCCTTGGGCCCCTCTGGCTCCCTCACCATCTCCAACCAGGAAAGAACAGAACAAACTCAGATTTTTGGAATATATTTTTGGAGTTGGCATGGCAGGTCTGTACCAGGTTGGGTGTTTGAGGCACAGCCTGGCAGCTCCAATGGCCCCTCAGAGCATGATGATGAAATTCCCTTTGACTTCTGCTCTCCCCACTGTTTCCTTCTAGTTTTTGACTCCTCCAGCTTTCCATTCTTTCCATTTCATTGCTCCCCCCATTTCCCTGCCAACTTCCCTCAATTCCCAGCACTTGCTCTCTCTTTCAACTCTTGTATGCTCCCCTGTGAAATGCCACTCTCCTCTCTTGTGGATTTTCTTCTTCTTCAGGGTTTATTTTCTTTTTTCCCCTTTCTAATTTCCATTTTCCTAAAAGGAAGCCAGACCTGTTCTGCTTTAATTACTGCTCCAGTTTGCATCCTCCAGCCTTCTCCCAACCCCTTTCATTTTCACTGCTTCCTCCCAGTGGAACTGGCCCACTCAATTTTATAATTCCCTAAAATTTACTTTCTTAAATGTAGTGCTGTGTGCATAATTCATCCATAAATTGAGTTTGTTTCCTACTGGGATAATCAAACAACCTTCCGTAGTACTTTTTTTTTTTTTTCACCCCCCTTGTTATTCTTTCCTTCCAGGTAACTGCAGACAAAAAGGTGCATATTTGGCACAGGAAAGCAGGACACAGCAGATCATGCTTCAAATCCACATTTCCCTCTCCTTACTGAGCTTTCCCTCTCTTCCCAGAACCAAATACTGATTATTTGATTCAACAGGGCTGACATTTGCAGGCAAAATGAAGTGGATGTTGCTCTACAGCAAAATGTAAGTTAGGCAGAGCCAGATTGTGAGCTGGTGTAAATCAGAACAGATCTATTGTCTTCAGAGAAAGTGCAGCATTTTCTAGTAAAACCTCAGCTTTTAAAAGGACCCCTGCAGTTGTGCACAGATAGCCAAGCTGAGAAACAGGACTAGCTTTAAATCTGTTGGTTTGGGGCTTTTTTTGTTTTTCTTTCTGTTAAAACTGTGAGCTGACTGACTTAGCACATTGGTTTTTGAGCCATTAATAGCGTGGGGTCTAATTTAGAAGCCAAGTTAACACAGAGGAAAACCAAGCAGCACAGATGACAAACTGCTCACACCTTCCCTGGCACAGGCAGGCAGAGGGAGGGCTGAAGGCTTGCACATGTGGCTTACTTGCATTAGTGTGAAAACTAATGTGCTTTGAGGGAAAAACCCTGTGTTTTATTATTCAAATCGGATTCCTTTTTCATGTCAATTTATGGCATGACATCCATTTTTGTGAGTCTTTCCTGTCAGGAGGGAAATGTGCTCACTTGTATCTTCAATATGGGTTTATTTGGCAAATTATCCCAGGACAAACAGCGATGAAAAACATCCAGACCAATGTGTTGCCTTTATATGTGCTTACTTCACAGCAAGTGAGAAAAGAGAGAAAACCAACCCAAACAGACAGAAAATACACAGAGCATGACTGTTTGGAACATATATGCAAAGAGTTTCACACAGCAGAGACACATCCCCGGGCTCCTTGCTGCTCCTATAATACAAATAAGAAATATATAAAGTACCTCATAAACCAGCTTGTTGGATTTTATGGCAAGAAATCCATCAGCTATCATATTACCATGCAAATCCTCTTATTGCATTGTCTGACAACAGCAATTCAAATAAAAAAAAAACAGTCAAAAAAACATAACAACCTGGGAATAAATTCTCTTTTTCCTGCGTGCCACCAGCTCCCATTAACAGTAGTAGGAGTTTCTCTGCAGGAGCTTGTCAAGGTGAGAATGGACTGCCCACCCTTCTCTGCTCACAGACCGAGTGCTGAATTGTATATATATTTTTTTTTTCTTCCCCCTGAGAGATCAAAGAAGGAAGAGAGGAATAAAAGATATTCAACACCCTCCCCACTCCCAAATAACAAGCCAAGAATCAAGACAGTTCCATAAAATAAAGGTACAGAATTATGTATCTGCTCATTCTCTGACAGCCTCCTGGATTAGTGAGACAAAATACCCTCACTTTTCTGTGCCCTGCAGCTCTGAGAAGGTGCCCATCAGCACCACATCTGGGCAGCAGGGCAGAGTTGTAGCTTGTGAGTGGAATATGCTGGAAAATTATATTCATTCTTCTTCATAGAAAATGTAATTTCCCCAAAATTGTAATCCTGGATGAAAAATTGCAAGCCCTTTCCTCCAGTACAAACTTTTCCTGAAACAGATTTCTTCCAAATTCTGTATTTAAATCAAAATCAGTCAACTCTAAGTGGCTTCAGAGATAAAGGTTGGTTTGGTCTCTCCTCCCTCTTTTATCCAGAAATCTTTATAAGAGCAAAGAATGCCTGTCAACATTAAACCCCATCACTTAAATATTGTATGAAACACCAACCCTAGAGGATCTCTGACTTTTTTTTTTTTAAAGTTACTTTATTTGTTCACGTTTTAGAGCTTTCCTATGCTCTGCCCCTACTTGAGAGACCCAAAAGAATATGCACAAAATTCAGTCTAAACTCCTTGTTCAAAATGATGTAAAGAGTCAATCCCAGACCACTTTCCTCTTTTTGTCCCATGAAAGCAGCTGAAAAGTGGGGTTAGTTTCCAGATATACAGCTCGTGATTCTATGTGCCACAAACACCATGGGAAATGCCCACTGGCTGCACTGACAGGCTGATTGTAAATGGTTTGCCCCAAGCAGGTTTGGTGCAGATGTCTCTGCTACTCACAGGATCTTAGACCCTGTAGTATCTCTAGTGTATCTTCACCACAGTGCTCCAGGTCAGGAGCAATCTCCTGTCCTTTTACCAAGGGAAGTGTGCCAGAAATCACCTTCTTCACCCTTTTGAGAAATCCCACAAGGAACTTAGCCACCAAAAAGCCTCTCAAAACTCTGTCCCCCACCATCAGAAATCACAGTTTAGAGACTGAGCTTGGCTGGGGGTGTCACACAACCCCTTCACTGCCTCCTCCTGCAACCAGCCCTGGCCACAGCCCCAGGGAATGGCTGTGTGTGACGTTCCCTGAGGGCTCAGCCTTCCTGCAGAGACCACCTCCACCTGAGCAAGACAAGGAGGAGAACCAACCCTGACAAGAGCTGGTGGCCTTGCTCTGATCTGACTCCCTGAGGACCCACCTGGGGCCACCTCCCCAGCCACCACCTTGGCAGCTTCCCTTCCTTCATGTGACAAAACCAGCAGCACTCCCCTGCTCCTTGCCAGCTGATTCCCTGCATGTGGAGTCCGTGTTAGTATTTGACATTTGACAATTCTTGCAGATCTATATAAACAAGAAAGAGGCTTTTAATCAATGGTGCTAAATAAAAACAATAAAAAACAGTAGAGGAGAAACATCTTGCTGCTCTCTTGAGAGCCCACGGAGGCAGAGACCATGCAGGGAGGCTTTGGCTGTCAAGTGCATTGCAGGGTCGTGCTGCACTTGGAATTTATCCTTTCAGGAGTGGTGAGAAGATGAAAGACAAAGTTGAAGTGTCACAGAAGAGATAAGAAAGTTAAATGGTGCATAAACAAATCTGATGCTACGTTTGACCTGTGGGGGAAGGGGAGAGCTGGATATCCTGAGCTGTACATCTTCCAGGAGACAAATGAATGGGTGATTGGAAACTTATTCATATACTTCATAGGCTTCTGCCATTCACTAAATGGGAGGTAATAAGCCTTACTGGATTTCATATTTTGTGGGAAATGAGTCTTTCATAGCTTTGTCCCCTTAATGGGTACTCATTTAGGAAAGTACTATATAGGTTTTATTGCCTCAAAAGGAATAAAGGATTTAAATTAATCCTAATGCTGCCTCAAAGTGCTGGAGTCGGGGACTTCAAGCTAAATTCACAGTTAGAACCAGAGACTTTCATAAGCCTTTTAATGTGCAGAAGGAAAACTTTGGGGACAGAAGTATTTTATTTTAACAAGCCTTTAGTCTCTTTTCTTTTTTGATTTCCACATATAGCCTCTTTAATCTCACCTCAGTTTTCCTTGCCTTCAAGTATCTCTTAAACCTCTTCACTCTACTCCTCCTTTCCCCCCACCATTCCTCTTCCCTTCTGGAAAAAATACATGCCCCCTCAACAAACAGTTTTCTTCTCCTCCTAGTTCAGATTTGCCTCTCTGGAGCTTTCTGCTTGTATATTTTTATGTACTGTTTTCCCCCCAAAGGCCTTTATTAACACATCTGGGAATCATAAAATGAGACTGTCTCATTTTCTGGTGTTATTGTTCCTGAACAAAGGAAATGCCATAAAAGCAAGGAAAACCTTTTTGCTCCCCCTGCTTTCTGAGGCTCCCAACTAACTACCCTGGAGCAAGGCAAACTGATGAGCTCATGAAGACTTCCCATAGATCTAAAGCCAGGAGCTGCTCCAGTACTGCTGACTGCAAAGACACTCCTGGCATCCAGCATTCTCTGCCTATGTGTTACAAACAATCTCACTTTTTGAATGTATATTTTACGTAGGCAGGTACTTTCTGCACATCCCTCCCCAACACATACGGGATCTGGGGAAATGTCAGGCTGCACCTGCTCCAGATGGTGCCTACTCTTCTTGACTGTCTTATTTCCCCTTTCTAACCTGATGCTATTTGCAATTCATTCCCCATTCCTCCTGCAAGTTTTCCTGCAGAAAATTCAGTCATGATGACAACAGCTCCAGCTTCCTCATGTGCATAGCCCCAACCTCTGGGAGCAGATGGTGGAAGATGAATCAGCCAGTACTTCTGAGATGCACCATCCAGGATAATGCACAGTTGAGGAAAGAACAGTCTTTCCATTAATTTCAGTTTCTCAGGCCTGGAGTATAACCTTAAAACATAAGTATGACATGAATTAATCAGAGGTGAGCGTGCCAGCTCCTTGTAGGACTGGGACCAGCTGTAAAGAGCTCTTTGAATATGCACAACATCCCTGGAATTTAATCCTACAAAATGGCATTTTTCTGTTTGGAGACACAGGGAAATCATCCAGAGCAATTTAGGTAGCAAGGTGTAGCCAGTCACCATCTGTTAGATGAGCCCTGTCTGCTAACTGAGCTGCTCTTTGGGTTCACTCCAGGTGTGGAATAAAACAACTTTGCTTAAACCACCATAAAACACAAGTTTGTAGCACACACCTCTTGCTGCACATACAAACTTCACAGCTGAGCTGTTTAAATGGCTCACATAAGCAGCAAACAGTCACCCTCCAACTCAGTGATGGAGCTGCCGATTTCTGCTCTTATTCAAATCTTTTAATTCCAGTTCAGTAATAAACTTCCCTTTCAATGACTCAAGGAATGATTTGCTTTGTCTCGCATATCTCAGCATCTAAAGAAGCTTTGACAAGGAGCATACCTACAGTTTCTGAGATAAATATATAATAAATCTAATGTTGTCAAGCATGGTGGCATTTTTATTTTATTTTCAAAGAGAAGTTAATCTAACTTCCCAGGGGATTCTTCTCTTGTGTCATAACAAAGCCTGGCTTGTAATGGATTTCCCATTTTTCCTTCTATCTTGAATAATGACAAAATTGCTGCACGGAGAAGCAGCGTTCTATAATATGTCACAAAACATGAGAGGGGAGTGACAGTCGTCTCTGAAAGGCTGAGCTCAGCCCAAGCCTCGATTTCTAGAACCACAGGCACTAAATTATTTAATATGGCCCCCAGTCAGTTTCCACCCACACCTGGAGCACGGGGAAAGTCCATATGTAAAGTGAAAAAACCCCAACAAACAGACAATGAGGGGAAAATAATAAAAAAACCCCAAATCAATAAGTAGCACTTAAGGGCCAAAATTTCCACTGATGCAATATTGATATAAAACAGTCAAGAACCTGGTTCATACATATCTATCTCTACATGCCATTCTAAATAAAGAACTTTTAATATTAAATTTATGGCAAGTAATAAGATGTAATGGAATTCACATATCCTTTGGGGAAAAAGGCTTCCATTACATTGCATTACAAACCTTTATGAATCAAAGGACTGAAACCCACTACTCTCTTCAAGGCCATAATTTTCTTCAACAAATCCTAGAATCCTTTCATTGCTATTGAGCATCCTCATAAAAGACTAATATTTTCTACAGTGCTTTGGATGATTCTATTTTGCTAGCTTGAAAATTGCACTGGACCTTTCTGGCAGGAAGAAGAGCTGGTGCTCAGTGTACACAGTTATATTTGCCACTTAGAAAAAATGAAATAAGAAAATTAAAGGCATTTTTTCCAGGATGTCCTACATTGCAGATCTCAGCTGGTAAGTTCAGAGTGCAACAATTAGTGAGTGAGCAACCTTGAGCTTATGGGTGTGTTGTGTTCTGTAACATTTATTGTAGTGCAAAGTCATCATGGGAACCCGGATGATCCTCCTGCTCACACCCTGATCGTGTTCACGATGGAATTACACCTGTAATTCAAGAGAGGTCATTCCCTATCAAGCCTGGTCAAGACCTGAGGTGCCCCATAAGTCCCTCCCAGAGGCTGCTGTCTTTTCTCCCTGCCTCATGTCCACGATACCCGCTGCAGCTGATCCCAAAGCACCCTGCAAGGAGGCTGCAATCGCTTTTTCCTTTCAACACGCGAAGAGCCTGAGCCACAAGCAGTTGACTTGCCCAGACTCTGCCACGTGCTGATGGCAAAAGGAGATGCAGCACTCAAGTCCCTCAAAGACTCAGACATTTTCCCCAGAGTCCATAGGGACAGTGACTTTCTCCACTGGCTTTGGTGAGCACGCCTTAAACATCTTGCTTTAAAATTTTCTAGTCTGTGCATCCCATTAATCACATCTTATTTCTTCCTTAAGTTGGCTGTGGCTCCCACTGCAGAGCTCCCCTGTGTTCTCTCTCTTCCACACATTTCAGGCCTACCAACCCAGCAGCACATGAGCCTGGGGGCTCTGTGGGGTGCCCCCTCCATGCAGGCTGCAGGACAGAGGCTCCCACCAGACGCCCACGGTGAGGTGGATGGTGCTGAGGCTCCTCAGCTTCACACTGAGCTGCTCCCGACGCCATCGCAGAGCGCAGGAGAGGGAGTTGTGTAATTGTTCTGAAAGCCTGCCAAGCAGCTCGTTTGCAGAATTAAATAGTCCGTAGTATAATGAACACATAGAAAACTGTATGGCCTTTTGTTACTCGCCACACAAGGTAACTCGTTTCCTCATCCTAACATGACAGGAGGAATGGGGTCATGCGGAAGGGTCAACCACCAAGTGCACCTGGACCTCTGTCCTGCTCCATGGTTCCTGCTATTCAGGAGTATTTTTTTTGCTTGTTGAAATGCACAAAGTCTGGGCAAATAACTCATGGTGCTCTAAAATGAAAAGGAGGATCTAGGATTGCAAAGCTGATCACTGCAAGACCAAACTTCAATGTAACTCGGTGCCATCATCCTGCTCTAAGAGCCCAGCCCCACTTCCACCATATCTCCCAGGATCCTCCCCCTTCCAGCACCACTGAGCCATCAATAACAACAACCCCAGGCCAGATTTAGATGCTTTCAGTTTTCAGTATCTCCTCTTGTGATGTTTGTGGCAGATTTTTGTTTTGTAACAAGGAGCACTATCGAAAATCCAACCATCAAAATGGTTTCTCGCTCCCAGCTGCTACAAGATCTGATATGAAAGGTAAGAGGGATGTTTCCCCAGCCCTTGGTGAGTGCTGGGTCACTCTCTGAGCTCTGTAGAGAAGGGTTATTGAGAGGAGGAGGAGGAGCAGGGAAAGCTGGTATTATGGAAAAGGTCTCCTGCCAATGTGTTTGTGGTCCATAACAGGGCTTTGAACAGAACAGATTCTGTTCATATAACCTCATATTCACCATGACATGGTAAATTCTTTACTTTTTCCTGCTCTTATTCTTGTATGTCCCTGATAGTTGCTCATCTCCCTTTTCCACCCCTTTGCTGGGAAGCCAGTCCCAGCCATGGTCCCATGCTGGGCCAGCTCAGCAGCAGGGAAGAAGCTCCTCTTGCCAGGGGCTGCTGGAGGATGGTGTGTGAGGGGTTTCAAGCCCCCCTCCTCCCATCCCTTCCCATCCCCACACATCATTTTCTCTTTTTATGTCTGAGAGGCTGGAATAGCACAGGATAAAAAGATTGCAGCTGTGTTGGGGAAAAAACCACAGTCACGCCTCAGCAATTTATGGACAATTTCCCATTAATACGAGATAATGGAGTGCAGTTCAATGGATTTGCAATTGTACACTTGCTCTTTGAGAATATGGAAGGGAATCTGACAGCAGTGTGTTCCACTCAGAAATGGCATTACCATCATTTTGTGTATCTCGTTGTACACAGGGATTTTTAGGCAGTTTGAAATGGATGAAAGGTCTATTTATAAAAACATGGGTGTATCAAGTTATTGAAATGACCTCAAGTACTGTTAGTGCAAGGGAAACACTGGCTGCAAATTAAATATGGATCTCACCTCTTACCTGCCAGCACAATGAGCAGGAGCAGGTCTGTTGGGCTGTGCGAATGAGACCCAATTCAACTCTCCCTGCACAGGAGACAAGGAAAAACCATTATGGGATGCTGCAGAGCACGTGTCTGCATGCAGGTTTCACAGCAGAGCAGCTTGTTTGACTTCCATACACCCCACCCAAGCTTTAGGGATCACAGGCTCTCCCTGCACTGGCACCACGATGGCCCAGAGTTACACTGTCAGTTTGCACTGCACATCAGTGCAGGAACAGCAACACTCAACTCCTGCAGGGACACAGAGTTCTGAGGGGTGGGAAACATTGGTATGCAGAGCCACAAACTAATCACTCTGTAGAGGAGTTTTCTCCTGTGCCTTGTCACCAAGTGCTTGATTCACTGTTCACAGTCCTACGGAATGAGGGACCAATACTGCCAGACAAACCTGCTCACCTATGGAAGAGGTTATTCCTCTTCAGAGTTCCTCTGCACTTGCATATGCAGTCCTGGAGAGTCACATTGGTTAATGGTGCAGACAGTTCCTCTCAATTTCAATTTGTTGTCCTGCAGTATAATTGACTCCCTCTTAATACCTGATGAGCAAGGGCAGCCTGAAGTGCACCTTCTCCGTTACTCACATTCCTACACACACCCTCTGACACATCTCCTGCTTAAAAATGATTTTTCTATCACTAAAACTAAAGACAAGCAGAAAATTTCCATTTAAGGTTCACGTCCCCAGATCCTCTCTCATCCTGTTGCACTGTGCTGTTTTGGAGATAATAAAGGTTGAGCTCCCAATGAGGATGTATCATCAGTTATTTTACAAGGCTGTGATTATACCTTATGTTTTCTTCCAGTCTCTCACTGTGCTAGCATTTTGTTTGCTGCAGTTCCATGATTGCTAAAACATTTCAAGCATCACTCTGAAGTGACAGCACTGAAGTGCAAGACCCTTTTTTCCTACATACTGATAAAGCACTTGCTTACAGAAACAAGAGTGCACCACAGAGAATGTTATTACCCAAAAGAAATGAGCTCCTGCTTTCCCCCCAGCCTGGACTAATTGCATTGACAGATTCCAGCTCACCCATTATATTGTTAATGAACTTTAAGAAATCAGCTTCAAGTCAAAAGCTAATCTAAAGCGAATCTAATTTTTGCCAAAGTTTCCAGGCCACTTTTTGACAAATTCTTAGGGGTCAATTACTAATTTCTAGGAAAAAAGAAAAATATAAATAAGGGGGCAAAGAAATCATGGGTGCACCAGTACTGAGGAACTGCACCAACTCCTTACAGAATTTCCCTAAGAAACAAATCCAACAACCCAAGCAGCACCGTTACAGATCCAGGTATAAGCAGAGCTGCATGAATTCAGCACACATTCATGCAAGCTTTTAATTTGAAATCTTTTCTCAAAGCTCAGGTCAGATTCTCTTCACAGCTTCCCAACAGGATCCAAGTTCACAGCACAGCCTGGAATTAGTCACTTCTGACGTGGTTTCCAGTTTGAGTCTCTCAGTCACAGGCTTTTCTCAAGGATGCAGATTATGGGCTATACTATGAACACCCACATGCACCTCCTGTGACACCTTATCCTTAAAAAGGAAAACACAGCACTTTCCTAGACAGAAATATTACATGCCACTGAAGAAGTTAATGACCAGCAATATGTCCCTTTTCTCCAAACTGGCAAGTTCTCCTCCTGTTTACTTCTATTTCCAGAGACTGTGCTAGGACTGTCCAGCCAGTGGGAGACTGACTGAGTCCTGTAAAGTTGGAATTTTCAAAGAAGAAAGACAGAGCACAACATTTTTAGCTGTCCTGGATCAAACAAAGCAGTTTGGGGATCTATCCCAGGGCTCCTCCTTCGCTTTGGAGAACTGACCCCCGTATCACCCTTTCTTCCAGCAGCCACCTGCCAGCCCAGCCCCGGCTTTCCTCATGGAGAAGGGACATTTAGGAGTAAACTGGGGCACCAGGGCTCCCCAGTAATGCAGATGCAACAGTCCTTTTCTTTCTGATCTAAAATCACTTAGAATGCACCAGAGCACCAAATTAAACCCAGAGAGGTTGAGTTTCACCGGGGGAAAAGATCTGGTTTGCATTCCATAACATATCCCAGAGCATCTCATCTACTTTAACAATCACCAGAATTTCAGGAGGCATCTTTTTAGATTTTTAAATAGCTCAGTTGAAAAACAACTCTCCTAATGAAAAACAATAGCAAATTACTTAGCTATCATTAATCTCATGCACAGAAGCAATTATTTCCCAACTGAGACTTTTATTTAAAAAAATAATAATACGGATTATTTTGGAAAGATGACAAGTCTCCTTCTTGGCCTCTCTTTCTCTCGCTGTGTTTTAATTTGCATAAACATGACATTAAAAACTGAAAGAATTGCTTTAAAAAACAATTACTCCATCAGCAAAACCTGACAGTGCAGAATTCAATGGCACCACAGAGATCATCTTGGTAAGAAAAGATAGTTTTTCCCTTTTACTGACATTAAAACACCTCTTGCTTTTAACAGGACTGCAGCTCAGATTTATGTTTAGAACCCTTTAAAAATTTAAAGTGTGTAAATATCATTATTTTTAGATGCACTGCAGCAGGGAGTGAAAGAATAAAAATCCCACACTGAGCACCTTGACAGGGCTGTTCAGCCCAGGGGAGGAAGGGATATACAAGATCTTGCCATGTTGAGAAGAGAAAAAGGAGACACCTTCCTATTATCATGCCGTGCCTGTCTCTGGGAGCTTTTGTTCCATTAGAAACTTGTTAATTGCTGCCTTAGTAACAAAGGAACAACATGCTGTGGTGGGACTATTAGGAATCTACATGGCTGGTTCACCCTTAGGAAGGCAGAGGGGTTTAATTGGCTGTGTGTTCTTAGAAGATGCAATAAAGCCAGATAATCAATTGGTGTCAACATCTAATAATGGAGATTCTTTACCAAATGGAAGAGAAAACCCAAACCCTACTTAATCCAAAGCTCTAGCAATGCAAGGACTGAAACACTTCTTCAGTGCTCCTTGGCAAAACAGGAGCTTCCTGTAGATCTCTTCTACCTAATGCAATATACTCATGCTGATTCTCCAGAACTGCTGCTTGGTTTTCCCTCTGATCTCCTTAGGGAACAGCTCCAATGTGCTCCAAAAGCTTAACACTCAAGAATTAGTTTTATGGCAGGGTCTTATGAAAACAAATCAAATGGGTACCTGGTATGGCCAGTTTGCAAAAGGACTGAAGTCTCCAGAGGTTTCCTCATGACCATTCAACTCTGATATCCCAACAGCATCAACTCCAAATAGTACAGACCAAAACTGGTTTCCTGTTTTCTATGAAAACAGAGTGGGAAGGAATAATGGAAGGAATAAAAACTTATGCACATGAGAACAAGAATAATTTGTTTCAGTATCTTTCTAAAAAATTCTTTTGGCTTAATGTTTTAAAAGTGACCAATGGGCTTTTCTACGAGAGACAGCAGGTTACAGATTTCATGGCCTTTTCCCCACTCTCAGTAAGCACCTTCAAACAGAGAGCTGTCAGATGGACTCAGAATTAATCCTCATCTTAAATAAATACCCTGTTTTTACTAACCAGTGGACTCTCTTCTCATCTGTGTATGCTCACCAGTGTTTGGCATGAGGCAGAGAAGCAGAAAGGGATAAAGATGACCACAAGGACCATTCTCTCCTTTGCCCGTAACACAGACCTTTGTGCAAAGCAAATGCCAACTGTAACAGCAGTGTGGTCATAGCTTGCTTGTGAGCCCCCTTCTTACCCTCCCTGGGCCCCTCAGGATTCAAACCCAAGCAGCAGGAGAGGTGGCTTTAGCTGGTTTATCTGGAGAGACTCCAGCAGGACTAAAGACACTTTCCTATGAAAAGGAGTGCAGGTCTTGGGCTGGAAGACAAGGGCAGATCAGCAGGCTACAGATTTGCCCTGTGGACCTCAGGGCTGGCACTTCCCCTGCATTACTAAATGGAAGGAACACTCTCTGTTTGTGTCCTCATATTAATTCAAATCAGTAATGAAGTTGGGAGCATCAAAAGGTTTTAGTGGTATACGGGATTAGACCAGGCTTAGATAACTGAATAAATGAACTGACTTAATTAGCTCTCCTGAAACAAATTATTATACAGTGCTCATTTCCAACTCTCATATGAGCCCAAAAGACTTCTAGAAATGCATTAATTCCTTGAATAATAAATCTTATATTTTTTGCATACCTACTGCAATTATGATGGATAATGAGATTTTAATTAATCAGACCCAGATTTTTTAATGCTTTTGAAGAATGCAAATACATCAGGGACCTATTTATTTGGTAAATCTTGGAGGGAAGATAAAAAGAGCAGAAGTCAACAGGAATAACAACAAAAATTTTCTGTGTTAAACAAACTTATATCCAACAGGCTTCTTAATAACAACCATCCTGAAAACATCCGTGTCTTGAATATGAACTCTGCAAACTGCCAATTCTGGTCAAAATATTAACTCCAGTAGCTCTCTAAAGGCAAAACACATTTAGTGGATATTATGCCACATGGAATCCATTCTTGGGTTTAAACAAATAATTTTTTTTCTACCATAAAGATTATTTTCTTGCTCATATATTCTATGGTCTGAGGTACTTCTGAGTGAGAGCCACTTATTATTAACATTGCAAAGCAGCCATTAAACCTTTCTCTCTTATTTTTCTTGGGGGTTTTTTTCAACCCCTTCTGAGGAGACAGCTAAGGATCTCTCTCAAGGAAAGGTGGTGTCATTGCAGTTGTCATTAATTATAGATCAGTTTGTAATATGACTGAGAGCACAAAGATTGTAGGGGGTCTCGTTAACATGAGATTAAAATTCTCTTGAAGTGTAATTATTTTGCAGGAGAGTCTTGGGCTGGATTTCTAACAATGTATTGCATTTCTGCCCTTACTGCATTGACAGGAGAGATTTTGTTCATCACAAGGAGAGCCTCAATGCACACCACTTCCTTTGGAGAAACCCCAGCACTTGGAAGGAAAAACCTGAAGGAGAAGGAGCTTTAATTCTAATTACAGATTTATAACAGGTCCCCTTCTTTCTCAGCTCCTTTTTTGATAAAAGGAGAGTTGTTGCTGGAGAGCACTGAGAAAGTCAAGAGAACAACACCCTGGCAGGGCAAGGTCAACTCTGGCACATGTTTGGAATGAGTAATAAAGGTAGTGCTTCCAGTTCAAACAAAACTGAATTTTAAGTCTTTCTGTGAAACTGAAATTTCACTTCCCCCTCCTTCCTCCTCCTCAAAAGAATTCTGAACCATTTCCCCTGAAAAGCCACTTTTGCTTGAAAAAAATAAACTGAAAAGGATTTTTTTATTAAACCAAGCAATGGGCAGTAACATATTCGGGCTTTTCCCCCCCTCTGTTTGAATTGTTAGTCTTTGAACTAAAATAATGTAATCCTTACAGAGCAGAGGGGGATGGCAGACCCCTCCAGAGTGGCAGTACATGGTCCTAAAGTCAGTATTTACAGAAGCAGTTTGGTGCAGAAGTCCCTCTGGCTTGAGGGATTAGGAAACTAGGGACTTGAACCTTGAGAGGATTTTCCAGTTTTCATATTTGGGCTCTTGCATAACTTTATGGACCTGGGCCCTGTGAGCAGAACAGCCAGATGTGTTCCCCTTGGCACTCCAGTGGGGAGAGCTCAGGTTAAAGAGCACATTTTCTTCTGTTCTTCATTTCCACAGGACTGCTCAGGAGCCAGAGCTGCACTGAGTGGGTCTCCCTGGTTTCAAAAGCAGCCCCCAAGCCCTGAGCTGCTGTCAGCTTCCCCTGCCTGATCCCCTGTGCTGCTTCTGCTGGCCATTTATTGCACCCCACGCTAAAAAACCCGTGTTAACAGAGGTCCAAAATCACAGGGATACACAGGATGCTAAATCCCACTTGACCAGAGAAACTGAGGCCACAGTGGTCACGTATTGCCAGGAAATTTTTGTCTGTATTAGCAGAAATAGGGCACAATAAAAAAGGAACCTGACCCATGACAAAGTGTGTGTTTGCTCAGGCCTCTACAGGAAGACACTTGCTATTTATTATTAGCATCAGTGCTGCAATCCTCCTTGTTAATTCAAAGATTCATTTATAAGTTGCTTTGATATGTTGCACTCAGCCCTTTGAGTACTGAAATGCTTTTTTTGTGCAGTTTTCCCCACCCCCTGAGTTTGGTTGCCCTCCCCACCATCAATCTAAATTTGCTTTTATGTGCTAGGAAAACAAAAAAAAAGTGTGAATTTACCACTTCTGAACATCTTGTCCTCTTAATTTGTACAGAGCTGGTTTGTTCAGCACAGAAACAGTACTAGGAGCAGAATAAATTTAGCTGGAAGGCAGGCTGGGGGCAGGGAGGGGATGGCAGAGCAGAAAGGGGCTCTGCAATGGTGCTGCTCTTCTCCCAGTGCCCTGTGAGCAGCTCTCATCATGGCCCTGTCCTCCTGCCTCTTTGTATGTGCCAGCTGCAGTCAGGCTGGTAATGCCACATCCATGCAAAGCCTCTCCATCATGTTCTCTTCCTCCTTTCCTCCCACTTTGCTCATTAATTTGCTTTCCTTCAAATTAGCTGTTAGTTTCATGGTTTTGCATTTTTTTTACCCCTCCTCATTCCTCTTTGCAGTTCTGAATTCCCTGGATACTCTGTGCCCTCTCCAGGGTCTCTCACCCTCCTTTGGCACACCCTGTGTCTTCATCCCAGCCCATCCTCTCCCTTCCCCTGGTCTGTTTCTCCCTGGGCAAAACTCTTTCACTCACCCACTTTCCCGCAGACTCTTCCCTTCCCATTAATCAGCTTCATCCCAGTTGCCTCTCTGGAATCCTCCACTTCTCCCTTGCTCCAACTGCTCATGCCCTGCACAAGGAGACAGCCAAGGAGGTCACAGAGCCTAAATACCAATATATATATGCCAGAGCCACTCAGGAGAAAAGCTGGGGCCTGAAGTGAATTTGAAAATTAACTGAAAGCAGAGAGCAAATATCTTTGTGCATCTGGCCCTGAAAACTGCATGGGGGAGCCTTGGCTGTTCCATGCCACAGACAGACAGCCTGGAAAAATCCATAGCAGCAAATCCAGGAGTTAACCCAGGCCACTTCTTGAACCTCCTGCCCATTCAATTCAAACCAACATTTTGGTTGGAATAAATAGAGGGTTTTCCTCTTTTGAAATAAAAAGGGCAACTGGAAATCAGATTTTGTTATCTCAGAATATCAAGTCTTCACATTTTATTTGGCAGCATAATGAGCTGGTGGCCTTTGAGAAGGGGAGAGAATGGCCAACTTCATCTTTACTGCATTTATTTTATGTCCCAGCTTCTTTGGCTGAGATGAAGACACAAATGGACAGAGCATTATTAGCCCACGAGAGTTGAGTCTCTTTACATTTATGGAATAGAAAGGGGCACGCAAACCATGAAAAGTGGTTATTTTCAGCCAGGAATTCAACACCAGCTACAAAGAGAAAGTCAGAATCTGCACTGATAAAAGGCATCTTGCACTGTTTGATGCCGAGCATCATAATTTGGGGCATTTAATCTTTTCTCTTGGAGTGAGAAGCTGCTTGTTTTTTGAGGTCTGTGGGAAGGCAAGGCTTGTCACACTGGTATCAGCAATAAATATGTTAATTTAGCACCAGAAATTCCAGAGTGCAGACCTTCACACCCACAACAGGAGTGAATGTGTGCCTATCCCCCATGGCTGATGCTAAAACATCCTCCACAGAGCCTGAGGGGCAACGAGCAGGTTTGGCAACCATTTGGAGTGGCCTGAGGGTTGCAGAAATTCATGCCTCCTCCCAGGAAGCCTCAAAATGGGGTAGGTCATGCCAGGAAGCCTCTGTGCCAGCCCAGTAAGGGCTGGGTGTTGGAGCTGTGGCACCAGCACAGCCTGATGGCTGAGACCCCAGGAGGTTTTTCCCCAAGCTTTACAGGACAGCAGAGGGCTGTCAAGGGAAGACTGCATTGCTTTTGATTGCATGGCTGATGGCTGTCCAGAACAACCTCAAAAAGGCCTAGCCAGAAACCCTGTATTTCACTAGCACAATTATGGCCTAATAAATCAGAGCAATGACCAGGTATACACTACTAAAACCATTTCTGAATCTGTCCAAAAATACACACATTTTCTCCATATATGTCTACAGAAAGCAAAGCTGTGAGAGAACAAAAGCGTTTGTGTTATCAGCCTTCTCTCATGGCAGTGAATGGACTTGGAACAATACATTTTCTTCTTCTGCTTCCATCACCTCCAGCACATCTGTGAATAACAGAGCCCTGGCTGTGATGTCACCACAACCATTCCTTGCTGCTGGCATTTCTGCAAGAGCTGGAAGAGTCTCTCCCTCAAACAGCCCAGCAATAAGCTATTACTGCTAAGTACCACAAATATATTCTCTTCAGATAATAGCAAAATGTCCACCCAGAGATCTCTGTTACTGCTTAGAGAGAACTTGTGCAGGAGTGTTCACATGGGGACCACTGTGCTTGTAAAGCCACCCCTTGGACAGTGTCTCTTTCTCCTTGTAAGAGCTGCAGCGGTGCCTCCTGCCCCCACCAACCTCATACACATGGGATGTCCCACCAGCTAAAAGCATTTCCTCATCTGCCATGTGAGAGCAGCTCCAGAAATTTCCATGCCCAGTCATGGTCCCTCTCAAGCCACATCCCCCCATATCCCTCCCAAGGGCAGCACCTTCTCAAGCACAAGGACACAGGGTTGTACTGCTGGGTGATGGAACACGACTGATACTGAACAAGCCCAGGTATCGCACTCCTAGTCTCTAGCAGATTGATGTCATGATATAATTTATTTCATTCTATCAATATAGAGAAATAAACATATGCACAGACCATGTTTATTTCACTCTATCAAATATAATTTTAACAAACATGACACAATTTTTACTGTGCAACAGAATGTCTCTGAAATATTATAAGTTTCAGTGCTTTGTAATTGTATTTCAATAGGCACAAGAAGTATTTTACTGCACAGTGAATGCATTTCATTAAATAGTATAAATTTACACTCTGTTGTAAATGAATGTTCATTTTACATTGTAATTCTTTTACTGCAGAATGTTGCCATTTTAGTATTCACTGTAATCGCTCCACTGTGTTGCAAGCAAATGTCATTTATATGACACGTAAAAACTCAGAGAAATCAATTTAAGGGATCTCGGTCTGAAGTATAAATACATGCAAGCCACGTAACACAAATAAACTTAGTCCAGATGGCTGCAGATAAAATGAAATCTTGCCATCCTAAGAAATAAAATTCCCAGTACAAATACAGGCAATTCAGTACAGTTCCTACTGACCAAAATGGCCAGAAAAATTAGCACTAATCCAAACATAATAAATTTAAGGAAGTTTTTGCCACTAATAAGAGACCAAGCATTATGTTTTCTAGATGGTTTAACAGCTTTCCATCTGAGTATTTTTGAGAATCTACATAGATTCCCCTGGCTATTTGCCCCAGAAAATTCCTGATGTGTAAATATCCAGAACCAGAAAACTATTGATACAATAAAACAGGCAACAATGGTTTATTTGCCTCTCTACATTACAGCTGCCTGGAGTACTTACAGTACAGCCCAAGAGCATTAACAAACAGCCAAGCTATTTCTTCTCTGTTGATAGCCACCTTATTGCTTTCAGCAGCTAGCAAATTAAACCTTCAAAATAATTCTCATGTGCACTGACTGTAAAGTGAATTTAAATTAAACTAATATATTACAAGAAAAGTGAGTACCTAGCCAGAGTTCTCAGCAGCCTCTTTCTTCTTCCAAACCCAGCCTTTGTGCACACAAATATAGTTACACAGTTCACACCTGCCAAGGTGCAGCTGCACATGCCATATGGTGCAGGACACACCTTATCCCAGCTCTCACACACATATGTATTTGCAAACACCTCCTGCACCGGGAGACGGATGAGTCCAGCCAAGTGCTGCTAAAACCAAACAACAACAGCCTTGCTGCCCATTCCTCCTCTGCCAGATGTCCTCCACAAGCTTTCAAATGAGTGTCCACCCCACTCCCAATCAGCAGATAAAAGTGTCAGACTGTCCCTTTACAGATGGATACAAAGCCAAGGAAATGAAGTTACAGACTCAGTGTCACAGAGCAAACCTATGTCGGGACAAAGACTTGAAGAGAAGTCTTGCAGAGCCCTGCTGGTGTCCTTCTCCTTGTATTCGTCTATCATTCCCAAGCTTCAGGTCTGGACCTGGGAGCAGCCTGCAAGGTTGTCTCATACCTTTCACTTGCTGTCTGCAGTGCAGAACTAAATGTTACTGAGGAGGTTTTAATTGCTCTGTATTCCTGAGGTGGCATGAAAAGGATGGAAGTGAACAGATAGATCTGAAGTGCTCTAAAACAGGCTATGGCCTCAAACACATTGCTCTCAGGCTGCTGGAGAGATCCAAACCTTAAAAGTCTGAATATCCTGATATGATTCAGATTAATTACCTTCCTGAGAGGTAGTTATTCTTGATAGTTATTCTGATGAAAGTCAGCTTAGATGAGAATTTCAGAACCTACTTCTTATCTATTTATTAAATAACAAGAGCAAAATATTTTAACCCTGTTTCTTTTGCTTCTGAGCGCACACAGCTCAGTTTTGCCTTCTGCACCCTTAACTTAAAAGATTTTAGGTTACACTCAAGAACAATCCTAAGAATCTGTGCTCTTATTATAGGTCAAACTCAAGTTAGCCACCTGCAAGTGACCCCCTGCAAGCAGCTCAATGGGATATCATAAAAGAAATGGCTCTGACAGTAGGCATGGTCAGGTTGGAAAATGGATATAAGCAGACTGAAAAGCAGAAGAACTGACTCCATTCAGCACTGTGAAACCCAGCAAGCATTCAGTACATAGAGAGCAGAGTAGGAGAGAAAGCAGCAAAATGAGAGCAGTCCTTCTTAAGGTAGGCATCACTTTTGCACAGAATGACAGCAATCATAGACTGGTTTGGGTTGGAAGGGACCTCAAAGCTCACCTAGTTCCAAACACCTGCCATGGGCAGGGACACCTTCCACTATCCCAGGTTGCCCCACTCAGCCTGGCCTTGAACAATTCTAGGGATGGGGCATCCACAGCTTTTCTGGGCAACTTGTGCCAGGGCCTCACCACCCTCTGAGTAAAGAATTTCTTCCTAATATCTAAACTAAACCTGTCCCCTTTCAGTTTAAAACCACTGCCCCTTGTCCTGTCACTATCTGCCCATGTATAAAGCCCCTCTCCCTCCCTTAAGGTACTGGGAGGCTGCTGTGAGATCTCCCCAGAGCCTTCTCTCCTCCAGGCTGAGCTACCCCAACTTTATCAGCCTGTCCTTACAGGAGAGGTGCTCTAGCCCTCGCATCTTCTTTGTGGCTTCCTGTAGATCTGCTTTAGCAGCTCCATGTTTTCTTGTGCCAAGAGAGACATGTTCTGGTGTGGCTGCCCAGCCCCTTGCAGAGCAGGGCACACACCCTCAGGCTTGCTTTGCAGCTGAGATGCCACAGGGCTCTGCGGTTCGCTGGGGGTAGATACACATCCTACAAGTCTCAAGACCCTGCCTATTAGCAGACAGCCACCTGGACAGCATCTCCAGATGTTCTGTTTGTGCTGGCTGGAGAAACTCAGCTGGGAAAAGCTTGGGGCTCTTCCACCTCAGCTGGGTCAGAATGTCACACTGTGCCCTTGCACCAGCTCTGTGTCTGCAGTCAAAGGCAGCTACTCTAACACTCCATTACTGACACTCACACTTCTCCCATCCTGCAAAAGTGTGTCTCACCTTCTCCTCATTTACATCCCAATCGAGCATGGCTTCTATTATCAGCTCTTTTGGTGGGAGAGACACCTCAGAGGATTGGAATTTGGCACTGCAAACCTTAACAAAACCAGATCTGGGTTCAGTAATTTTTAATATTCCCTCAATACCAAATAAGGAATTCCTGCATCACAGCCAACATAAGTGCTGAAGACTCCTTTTCATACTAAATGGTACATGACGACTCTCCATACCCTCATGCACATGAAGCAGCCACTTGTCATTACTCTGTTCAGTGCAGCTTTGATTACCAAAACCTGTTCCACACATTCTTGAGACATGTCCAGTAACTGCTGGCATTGGTACATAGTTTCTCCTGGATTATTCTTCAGGCTTTTAAAGCTGCCCATGGTGTTGCTTGGTGCAAGATTGGGTTTACCAGCATTGCATTTCCCAATTCAGCCTTCCAGGTTGGAAGTTTCCAACTCCAGTCCCTTGGAAGCCTGTCAGTTATGCATGGACTCAGCACCAGAGCAGTTTAGGTGCTGTTTTATAGAAAGGGACCAACATTGCCGGACAGGAACTGCATTATCTGCACTGCAGGTCACAAAGTAGTCTGTGATTCCTGCTAATTAATTTCACTGTTGGAAGCTCCTTGCATCTCCACGTGATATGCAACTGCAGAGCTGGATGTTGCCCCTAATTGCTTTTTATAACAAGGTTATAAAAGTCATGCTGTTATGTCCAGATATGTCAGGGCCCTTACAACTGTACATGACTAAAAGTGACATTAATACCATGCTGCATTGTACCAAAATTGGATATTAATGAGGAAATTTCAGTTCCCTTCTGCTGTGTTCTTATTGTGACCATTTGAGAGCTGTGTTTACACAGGAATGTTAAGGAGCATTAAAATAAAACAAAGTAAAAATTGGGCTATCTATAGAATCTAAATGATGTGTTAAGTTTAAGGCACAAGATAGTCTAGTTAAGCAATATTATTAACTGTCAGGTTACACAGTTCCTTTAATAGCATATTACCCTTGGCTTTCTTCACCCCAAACCTGAAGTAAACTGAGCGCATGAGTACACACCTGTGCAGATTTCTTGCCATGACCAAATAAGTTCCTTGGTGAGTAGGTGAGTGCCAAGAGATCCCTAAACACAACCAGATACTTTTCCCCTGCTAACAAAGAACTGCTGCACAGACCAATATTTGAGCTAAATGGATAAGTGGGACAAAGCTGAAACTACCCAAAACCATCCCAGATATCACCGTTTCCAGACTGAGCAATGAATGAACTAGGGAAAAAAGCAAGTCATTCCAGTCTGAAACAAGCCTCTTGGCTCCAGTATTGCTGCTATTTCCATCTAAAACACCCAGTCAGTGGGAACTGCCTTCCCTGGGCACAACCTGCTGTGCTCCTGGGCAAGAGAGTTAAATCAAGTCTCACATTATTCACCCAGGCCAAGAAGGAGAGATGAGACCCTGATATTCCCATTGCCCACAGGTACATTCTGCCACCACCTGTCCTCCTGCAGTGTCACCAGATGTCAGAGACAGAATTCATCCCCACAGGTTTTGGTATGTGACCTGGAATTCCGTGTTTGTGCAATGCAGGGAGAGGTGCCACTAGATCATGGAGTGTTCTTCTGTGGGAATTGCCTGTTAATCAGGGAGGGAAACTGTTCCTTACAAGTGCTTATTGCCCACTTCTGAAAATAGAGCACCAGCCACCAGTTCAGATGGAGACACCTCTATTGCAGTGGGTAGAAGTGTCCCCCTAAATGACCCCTGCAAACCAAACCCAGGCTTGCCTAAAACCAATAGCAATTGGTTATTAGCTAATTAATCAACTAATCACATTACAATACGCATTTGGCCTAGAAAATGCTCACTAGTCCTACATATGCAACATGTTTACATTAACATTTAGGAAAGCTTGGTGGGTTCCAAGTTCCTTTATGTTTGCACACAGCAGAGATTTCTAGAAAAATCTGATAGGGAAGCACAGTGTAACTAAATTATTGTAACAGACACCTGAATGAAAACAATCTTAAGGCAAGGCAGCTGCAATTGCTTTACAAACAACTTGCTGCTTTCTCATCATATTCTTTATCTATTGCTGAGTCAAGAATAAAATCCAATTTTGTCAAACATTTTAAGCAAAACATAAAGGCCAGGGAAGAGTTCTTAAATGGCTTTCTGTTTAGACATGCCTTTATCCGAGACCAAGGTAATAAAACATTCTAGCCCTTTCCAACAGCCAGATCTCAACAGACTCAAACCACAAGCAGCACATCTCTAGCTAAAAAGCAGCACTGAACAAAGCTTGCCTTGCTCAGCAGCAGTAGCTCACACATTGTTAGATCAAGTTTTTTAGCTCAGAGACAGGAGAAAAAGCTTAGGTTATCCTGTCCCTTTGCAAATCTCCCAGTCCTTTACATTTCCACCAGGAATCCAGGTAGGGCTTCAATGGCTTTGGTTTCTCTGAAGCGTATTTTCAAAGGCATCATTCAGTCTCAATCTGATCATGAGAGCAAAGCAAAATGGGGGGAACATTCACACAACTCCCTGCAAGCTTCCGTTCCAAATGCACGGCAGAAACTTGTTAAATGATTTCTCAGATGGCACAAAAGAAAACCCTGGGGGATCGAGGCATTATTTGTTGTTCCGTGCTTGGAACATCCAAGAATTCCGTGTAATGGAAGAGGAGGCCACGGGGAGCTGCAGATGTTCCCAGCAGCATCGCTGTGCAGCAGCACAGGCTGTCCCTTCTGGCAGCTGTCACAGGGGCCTCAGTGACACCCCAGCATCAGAATCCCAGCTGGGCTGCACTGGTCCCACAGGAGATGAGGGGAGGTAATACTCAGCTGCAGACTCACGTTTCTACAAGATATGTGTAAAAAACCTCGGCTGCAGCAGCTTGGCACCGTTTCTCAGACCACTGCTCCTCTCTTAACATAATAGAAAAGATAATAAATGCTTGTTGTAAGGTGCAATAGAAATGCCACTGTGTGATGTGTCATCCTGGCTCTGACACGATGGGCTCTGTGCTGGCAGGAAGGTAGAGCAGCTCTGTTTCAAGAGGCTCTACAAGTTAAAAAGCACCTTACTGGCAGGATAAAAACCCCCAAAGCCCCCTAAAACAGTGAGAAAGATCTCAGAGTGTACATT
Source organism: Sakesphorus luctuosus (assembly GCA_013396695.1). Lineage (NCBI taxonomy): Eukaryota > Metazoa > Chordata > Aves > Passeriformes > Thamnophilidae > Sakesphorus > Sakesphorus luctuosus. The sequence goes on from VWZD01009260.1 coordinate 1,167,935, forward strand.
GTATAAAGAGTCATGTGAGAATGGCATGAGTGGGTTGCAGAAAGCTCAACAGACCAGCACAGAGGTTTGTGAGCTGGTTGCTGATTCCTATTTGCAATTCAAGAGGTCTGTGATTGATCAAACCATTGTTTCTCCTCCTCTCACTAAAGTCCTTTCTGCCCTCAGGGAAATACCGAAGAACAAGGAGTGAATAAAGCACTTAAGGTACAAACCTGTGGCATTTGGTGGGTATTTTAACTAATGCTGGCATTTCATTTAATGATATCAAATAAAGAATTATACAGCCTCATTCAGCCTAATTTCCCTCACACTATTCCAATCAGCAGCAATTGCAGCCTGAGTCTCAGGTTGAAGATTATATTTGCAAATTAGATTTTGGGGAGGGGTAGGGGAAATAAATCTGTTAGTCCGTGGTTTGCTCAAAACTTTGAAAGCTAATCTTACAATGAAAGGGTGAAATCTTGGCTGCAAAGTCAACAGGAGCCTCATCCAAAATTTCTCACAGCTCTTTTAATAGCATAAATGTTTCAAGCTAGTACATCTGGGTCTCTGAAACAGTGGCAGCAGTATTTCAAATATTCTCAAAGCCAGCTACTTGGATGGGCTTGAATTGGTGACAATAATTGTGAAGATCAGCTTCTCAGGCCAAATAGAAACATGCCAGGGCCACGCAGGCAGGCTGAGTTCCCTCACAGGAAACACTTGGGCAGAGCAGGATGCCAGGGCTCCAAGAGGAAAAGCTGGAGGGCACAGCAGCACACGTGCTGAGTGGCAGAAAATCAGCAATTCTGATACTGCAAAATGTGTATGGCCAAATACATCGAGGCAAAGAACAGAAGAGTAGAATTCAGTGCAAAATTAGAAAATATCTGGCATGTTTGGGGCACCAGAGAATCAATGTCTGTTCCCCAAATTGCAACTGCTGAACCAAAACATCATTTAGGCCACAAAAGGGTGCACCAGGGATGCATCCAGCAACATTCAGCAAAGCAGCACATGCCAGACCTCTCCCTTCAGCAGGATCCTCCACACAGAACATTTAAGGCAGGTCACAAAACTGCAAGATGCCAGCTGCTTGCATTTACTTTTTTTTGTTACATTTCTAAACCAAACTTTTCTTAAGACAAATCTGAGTTTAGATACAATGCTGCCTCTTGCTCCAACCATTTAAATCAATTTGATAAGCAAGCCAGATTGCATGCCAATGCTTCCAACAATTAAGTTGCAAGAAATCCTGTGATGAACCTTAGTCTCTTTTCACACTGACTTTATTATGCTCACAGAACTTTACACTTGTTCATATACAATGTGAAAATAAAACACTGCCAGGCTAGCAGACAAACCAGTGACCTAAATGTTCCAGAAAATGAAATGATAAATGCCTTAGCTGTCCTGCAGGGCTTGCAGAAGCAGGAAGAAGTATCACCAAATAACTTCAATTCAATAATTTCCCAGAAGCACCAGTTTCCCTAACCTTAGAAAATTCTGATGCAGTCGGTAAAAGAAAATACATCTCTCTGGCAGCTAACTACACAAAGAGAAAGTGGGATGCTCAGGAAAAAGAAAACACTAAAAAAAGATTAATACACTGGAAAATATATATGAAGAGAAGGAACAGAAGATTTCTTTTCTGTCAAGCAGAGAGTTACAGACCTACTCTGTGTTAATGCTCCCTTTCTGTTTCAATCACAACCACCTTTCTTTTTTTATTTATTTTAAACACTGGCTTTGAAGTTGGTGGTTATGGGAATGAAATGAAAGGATGCATTACAAAACATCTCTTGATCAGCCATTTGGTCTGAGCAGCTGAGCTTCTGTTAACATTATATAAGAGAAACTAAGCAGCCCTCAAGCAGAGGATGCTCCTGGCCTCAACTGGAGCCTGGTGGAATCATTGCCTTCCTGTTGGAGGGTGCAGTGTTACAGCCCTGATGCTGAAACGGTGCCTTGATCGTACCTTGGGGAAAATCGGCAAGAGCAACCATTTAATGTCACATTTCTGCTTTTTCTCTACAGCTCTTATTACCTTATATGCATAAAAAATGCATGGCTACTTATAAATCTTTGAGTACAGTGCAGACTAGACCTGTTACATTTTTCACCTCCCTTCCAGGGTACAATCCAGAGAATGCAGATGTGCCACACAGGACATGGATACTCAGCAGATTTGAACACAGGCATTCATTCTATGGAGAGCAGCAGCTGTTCCCAGGAATGGTACCAAAACCAGGAAAGTGGAATTTTTAACAAATAATTATGTTTGAATTGTGAGAGGCAGCCTCAGTTTTACAGTGTTTGGAGGCTGAGCTGAGCTCTCTCTCATTGTCCCTCCTCTCATGCTCCTGCTGTGAGACAGAGCATGACCCCAAAAACATTTACCAGATGAGCTGGTATGATTATGCTTTTACAGCTCCACACAGGAAGAACACCCTGAGAAAGGGACATACCTGACAGGATAGCCTAGTTCCCTAAAACAGTGAAACAGTAGCCTACAAACTTACCTAGGAGCTGGAAGGAATTGCTCATGAAAGATGAATGGCTGATATTGAGTGCATTGACTGATCCAATCTCCTACCAACAGCTCCCCTTGACAAAACCACCCCTGCACTGCCTGGTTGCAAACATTTTCTCCACCTTGTCCTTCAGCCCTGCTGCCTCAATGCCACCTCCATACTGCCATCATAGTCCTGTGCTGTTCCTCCTACCACCCCAGCACTACCATCACACACGTCCCAGCAGGGCCAGGCAGCCCATATTAAACTTGTGCAGAGACAACAACATCCCTGGAGAACCCACTTACTGCCTGGGAAATGGTCCATGAAGCTGTACAGGCATCCTAAAATACTCTGAGAAGCTGAAAGAACAAGGCACTTACCAAGGGGAATACTAGAAGATGAAAAAGAAAAATAAACATGAACATGCAAAGCAAATACTTTGGGAGTACATATCACAGTACCTGAAAGAGGTCCCACTGGAATTTTTGCCATGTCACTTGTTGTCTTGATACTTACCACGAAAAAGTAGCTGTGCTGCCTTCCAGTTTCAGGCTGATTTTTAAGAAAGAGGTATTTCTCTGCTCACATTTTTTTGTTTCCCAACAAAGATGTTTTGACTGGATTTAGGGGTCTGAAATGACAAGACCAAACCCCACAATGATTTAAAGGCTGGGATGGGGGGGATGGATCCCTCAGTCACTCAGGTGGTGGTGAAGGGAGATTTGCACCTGGGCCAGTTACCCAGGAGTCTGCAGCAGCTCCTGGTGGAAATGCCCCACTTTGCTCTTAACCCTTGCAGCACCAGCACTTTCCTAGTCCAGCTTGGTGCCACATCTAGTCTCTTTTCTGACCACTTCCCCACCCCAACACACACACTGCTGCATTTTGTGCTTTACAACAGTCTCCTAATGCTCCCATACCATGCAGATTACAGCTAGCAGGCTCTCCTGTTTTCCAGCTCCTTTCATTTTCCAGCCAGTATCAGGACAGCTGCTCTTTGGAACTGCCTGTTCCAAGTATCAGGAGATTAAGAAGAAAATGTGTTATTTCCATGAGGGCTGACACAGCCTTTTTCTCCATTTATACTCACTGAATTTTCCCCCTGATGCATTATATGAGCTCCTGTCTCAGTTTCATTTTTTTGACAGCCGTGTTTTACCATCCTTCAGAAAATGCATGCACTATTTGCCACACTGTGGAGTGAGGATAGGCCAGGTGTGGATCATTTTACAGGGAAACAAGGCCTCTTTTCTGTGTAATTATCAAATCTGCTTCCAGAGAGAGCCTTTCTCTACAGGTAGGCTACAACCCTGGTAACCTTATGCCTCTTGATAAATATTCAAAGGTCACTACACCAGGATTTCCTCTGGAAGGCAGAGCACTTAGAAACACTGGGTTAGGTGAAGGGAAATAGTCCTATGTGAAGCTTGGTTTGTTCAACAGAAAATCAGAATTTCTCAAGTTAGAGCTGAATATTGAGAAAAGGAAAAGTTTTTATTCCAGTTCCAGCATTACCTGAGGAATATCAGCTATCAAAGAGGGAGAATTACACAATTTTACCAGGAGTGACAATGTGTTTTTAAGTGCCAAATAGTTCTTTTTTTGCACTTGGTGAAACACAGCAGGGAGATGTAAAAACCATCTGAAAGGTAAGGGAAGCTCTGCAATGTCACCATGCAGGCACAGTGCCAGTGTTAAAGTCACCTTAGATGGCATTTCTTTTTCATGAGGATATCGAAGTGTTCCCTTTAAAAGTCTCTTTTACACATTTTCCTTTCATTTTCTCCCCAATTAGGTTTTTCAGTGGAGTTAAACTGAAGGCTAATCCCTTTAATTTTGAGGTTGTCTGCATGAGGGTACTTGAGAGAAATCAGTTCTAACTAATTAGGGGTTTAAATCCAAGGAAGAGAAGTCAAGTTGCAGGAGTCGAACTGTTCACAGCAGCCTGACCACAATTAAGCAGAGTTTGTTTCCACATGGACAATGTACAAGAGCATCTTGTGCCAGGACAAGAACGGAGGGCATGAAATGGAAAGAGAGTGGGTTTAGATTAGATATTAGAAATTCTTTACTGTGAAGATGGTGAGGCACTCCACAGGTTGCCTGGAGAAGTTGTGGATGAGCTGAACCCAAGTCCTTTCCCTCCCTGGAAACAACACTGGCCTCTGGGATATTTTTAGTTGGAAAGTATTACCCTCTCCTTCTCCTTCAGTAAATACAGTTACATGTAATAATTTAGTGTTGTAATAGGAAATATTAAAAATGCCAACAACTGTTCATGCAAGGCCTCCTGAAAAGAACTTTTGTGCTTTTAAAAACCAACCGTCCAAAAGTGAAATGGGAGGTTAATGTGATCCCCTTTGTGCAGCTGAGTCTGCCACATGTGGGAGTGCTTTGTGTCAGTTTTTGAGCTGGCACAGACATGTGGGATCAGACACAGAGGAGGAGTTCTGAACTTTTTTGCAGACAGATGAATGAATTCAAGCTGAAGTAGCAGCACAGATCCTGCAGTAGCCAGTCCAAAAATAGTCGAGAAATCCCTTTTCTACATTGAGCACAGTGTGGTTGGGTTTCTGTGTTCATTGATGAGCTCCTAGGCTACCTCAGGTTTTACAAGAGCTACAGCTCTTTATTTCTACAGTCAAAAGAGTGCAGGAGTTTTGAATATTAGCACGATGTTATCTCCCTTTTTGCTTTCAGTGCATTCAGCATGGCTGGCTCTACTAAATAACACAGAAATCTTAACTGTCTGTTACAGAAAGAAGGTTTTGAAAAAGGGTTTCTTGGCAGATATTATCCATTTTGTACCACTTTTCCTTGCCTTGTTCTGTGTCTTTCATCCTAATATGAGAAAGAAAGAGAGATTTTTCCTCCTTTTTTTTGGCCTATTCTAATTCTTGTGGCTGATATATAAGAGCACTGATACAATGTAGTTTTTCATTTTGGCAGCTTTTTTTTTTAAAACAGATTCCATAGCATGATCCCACCAGTGACAAACGACCCAGCACTTCCACTTGGAATACTAAGGCTGAATTATCTGCCTTCCTGGGGTCTGCTGGAGATGCAGTGAGAATTAAAAAACCTTGCTGCACAGGAGCAGTGGTGACTGATGTAGGGTCTGCATGCTGAGCTTTTGACCTCCACCGTTTCTACAGTAACTGTGCACTGCATTGTGCTGTCTATTCTCAGACTCGCCTTGGAAGGCAATTAAATTAAAAGGCTATTCATTTCAGGGTATTTGTCTCTTGGAAGCTCAAACAGAAACGCAAACGATTCCTGTTCAGGGTTCCCTGCATCAGAGGAACCCATATTGTGCTGCTAATTTGTGATAACACCACAAACCAATATGCAACCTGCAGCGATTTAAAAGATGTGCATGGGATGTACAGTGAACTTAAAAACACTGATTAGGGAGATCATGAAATCAAATCTTCTGAAGGGCATGTCTTTCAAACCCTCAAGGCAGCTCTTTTTCTTGCTTTAATCAGATAGTTAATCACTGTAACTGAGGCTTTCCAAGAGCCAGGTTCATCAATACCAGGAAACATGGATTTGTAGTATTGAACAGTTACAGTCTCAGGAAAGCCTGGTGAAAAGAAAAGCTGTAAAAAGGTGGTTGGTAAGCACTTTGCTGCTTTGAAAAAAGCAGTGGGGGAAATGAGAGAATATTTCCTACTAAAAATAAAGAATCATTTGAGGCCTAATCCACCAATTTGAATAGGAGAGAAACATATTCCCAAACACTTTGTTTTCTTAAGGACTAGTCTTATTTCCAGCTCAGTGAGAAATCAACATTTTTGTCAAATCACTGAAAACAAATTGACATGAAACATTATTATACTGTGTTTTTAGTCTAAATTAAGCTTGTGGTGTAGTTCCCCATGTCACTTTGAGCAATAGTAATTTCATATTGGAAGAATGACCTTCACATTGAAGGGAAGTGAGAGGACTTGAACACCATCCTGCAGGACACAAAATTACATCCTGCAACGTGCCATTTGTAGATCATTTTTGCAGGCTAGCAACCACAAATTGAAACGTGCCTATCATCAATGGCAGATCAAATGTTAGGGCTTTTCTAATGGCCATGGGACTGAAAGGCTTGTTGATAGAGAAGATGGGGGTTCATAACAGAGGTGGTTTATCTGGGCATGGATGGCAGGATGTAATAAGCCAAATGAAGCTGAAATGACAAAAATGTCTCCAGGCTTATGAAAACCTGGAACACTATTTCTAGGAAAACCTGGCAGTTTAGACAAAATTGTCACTTAGCTACCTTTTCAGAGAGATGAAATCATTCTGGGCCAGAATCATTCACCTGCAGTGCTGAAACCCACAGACCTTCCACCAGGGGCGAGCTTGAAGACAGTTCTCTGGGTGGAGAAAATGAACCTGCTTCCCTATGCTCTGATTAAATTGGTTTTGTTTTCTTCCCTTCCTGACTGTCATTAACATTTCAATCAGTTATCGAAATATTCAAGACAGAAATATTTAGAGGGAAATACTGGTAACTAAGAACAAGCTTCTTAAAATGGCTTGGAAATAGGAGCAAATATGAAAATTTCATGAAGGTCACTTCAGCATGTGTAGTCATCCTTTACCACATTGACTAGAAGGCAGTCAATAAAATGAAAGGCAAATGATTTAGAGATGGCTGAAGGAGAAGCTCTTTTCAGCCTGAGGATTTTATGTCCCAAAGTAGCAGAGCAGGTCAGGTGTTTAGCTGTTTTCATGCAAACAGCATGAAAAAACCCCTGTAGTGTACTGCAAACCAAAGCACCTGCAGGGCTTTGTGTGTGTGTTTGGATTTACCATCATAGATGGAACAGCAGAAAGCAAGATCTGCACAGTAAGGAGCAAGAACTCTGTGCTGGCACATTTTTCCATAAACTGCCCAGTTGTAACAGTTCTGGAACTATCTTCTGACGTGGCTGGAATAGGCCCTGCTAAAAGAGGAGATGCTGTATCAGAAAATGCATAGCTCTGATGGATATGGAGCTTCCAGTCTTTCTGTATCCTTTGTTGCCTAATTTCCTTCTGTAAGGCGGGGTACGTTTAATTTAGATGATCAATGGAGCACAGAAGGGTGAAAAAGCAAGTGCTGGGAAACTAAGCAGAGTAGTATACAAAGTAACTGTGTAACACCAGATGCTCTTCATTATCAAGGCCATGTTCCTCTCTGACTTGGCTGCACGCATGGGAACACAATGGTGAAGGTTGTGCAGGGGGGTGAGGAAGCTGATGATGGGAGGAAGAATAGGTGGGCAGGGGTCATACAAGCACTACCCAACAGGCAAACATGCGCAGACTGTTGCCACTTCTGTAATGAACAGGCGGTGTTTGGCCGCCTCTCAGGCACCACCTTATGCTGCGTCCTGGCCCTACGTAGTATAATGGATGGCTGATAAATAGGAACACCAGGAGTGGGGGAGCTGAGCAACACCCATCCTTCCACCGAGCCTGTGTTAGCTCTGTGGGGACGCCCGCTGAGCATGAGTGCTGTCCAACCTCTGCCATCCTGGTAGTCCTGGCCTGTCTGCTCAAGTAAGTATCAGAAATAGGAAGCAACTGCTGCAGCATCAATTATATTTCAACTATACTGTATCCTTTTGTATCCTTTAATTAAGTTTTAAGTATTTTATTCTTTTTATTCTCTGTTGTATTGAGTATTAAGTATTTTATCCTTTGAATTCTCTTTTGCTAGTTGTTATTGCAATAAATGGTGCTTTTGGTATTTTAACACTGTGATTACCTTTATTCCAGACATGTATCCAAACCGAACTGTTACATAAATTGGCATTGTGAGCAGGATACATGATGGAATAAAGCAGTAGTGTGCAGTTGTGTCCCTATATGAGTGATGACAAGGGGGCTTCTTCACTGGTGGAGTAATTAGCCAGTGCAGTTGTTCCCAGTGTGTTTGTGTAAGGGGGCTTTGCTGGTGGAGTATACAGCAGTGCAGTTGTTCGCAGTATGTTTGTGTAAGGGGGCTTCAGTGGTGGAGTATACAGCCAGTGCAGTTGGTCCCAATATTAACGGGGCTTTGCTGGTGGAGTATACAGCCAGTGCAGTTGGTCCCAATATTAACGGGGCTTTGCTGGTGGAGTATACAGCCAGTGCAGTTGGTCCCAATATTAACGGGGCTTTGCTGGTGGAGTATACAGCCAGTGCAGTTGTTCCCAGGGTGTTTGTGTAAGGGGGCTTGGCTGGTGGAGTATATACCAGTGTAGTTGTGCCCAATATTGTATAGGGAGCAGAGTGAAGCTAAGTCCCTATTGGTGGTTTTTGTGCAGGGAGAGTCTGTGTTGTTGTGGAAAGAGATTTTAGTGTGTATGGGTGGTGGGACACTGAGTTGTGCTGATCCTCTGTCTGTCTGTGGGACAGCCTCAACTTCTTTGTGTGGTAATGGTTAATATTGTTTGTGTCGGTGTAAGAGGTGTCGGTGTGTAGGTTATGTTTGTGTAAGGTGTAATTGGTGTCGATATTTAGTGTAGGTAAATCATAGTTCACTTATTCTGTTAGAGCTTGGATTTTAGTGGCAGTGTCAGGCATGTGGGAGTCATGTTAGGCTTGAAACAGTTAGGTTTGTTCATTATATGTGTAGTACATGTCATTGGGCAATTTTATATTAAAGATGAAGAAGGTGCTAAGCGGGTCGGCTGCAGGCCCAAGAGAACTAGTGCACCTCCCCATGAATTAGTAGAATAGGGGGTTGGAACTATGGAAGATCTTGTAGAACAAATGGGAAGCTTGTACAAAAATTTCCCCTGAACACTGGGGACAACAGACCCCAATGGAAGTCTTGAAGTACCGGGAACAGTTCATACAAATCCCTACTACTAAACCAAATAGCCATCCAGAACATGCTGGACATATGGGGGGTGCATTGCTCACTGCTTATAAGTTAGCTGTAGAAAAACTGCAAGTAGCGTTAGAAAAGAATACAAAGTTGCAAGAGCAGCTGAACACTGTAAAGGCTGCCCAGCTGGTACAGTGTCAGGATCTACTGGAGATTCAGGATGAAAAGAACAAGACAGAGGAAAAATGTGTTGCTTTGGCCGAAAAATATGCTGTAAGAGTTGTCAGGCACAGGCAAAAGAAAACAGGGTGAGGTGACCAGGGGTTACGAGTGCGAGCTGTAGTAACTTCCCCTGACTGGGATCCAGAGAAGTGGGATAGTAACATATGGAGTAGCTGTGATAGCTCTGATGAGGACGATTTTACAGACAAGTCACCAGTACCAGACAAGTCACCAGTAACAAACAAATAAGGTACTAAAGGGAGCAAGGGTAGCCCCTGTTGTACGGTGAAAGGTAGTGATAGACACACAAGGTAATCAAGTGAGGCAGGATGAGCTTGTTGATTTCTCTCCAGAGGACATTAAGAACTGGGGGAACGTTTTGGGTGGAAACATCAATAGATGAGTTATTAACCACATAAATCAAAAGTCAGCAAGGACACAAGGTCATAGCGGTAGTTGAATACATGACTAAAACAATGACCTGTTGTGGTAGTTTCGGCTTTAGTTTCAGTATAGGTCCCATTTAGGCCTCAGTTTTTAGGAGGCCTCAAAGGATGTGACATAGATTAGAAGGGACAAACATCACCTGACTTAAGCAACCAAAGAGGTATTTCATTTTATCTGACATCATCAAGAAGTGTCAAGAGGTATAATAAGAGAGGGAGGAGGAATTTCTGTCCCTTTCAGTCCCTGTTCCTGACCTGAGAAGATCCTGTTGCTCCTTCTCCTACTGTTGCTCCTTCTGACATTATCCATGACTTCTTTTTCACTACAGGAGCAGTAACAGTTTTATGTTGATTGGTCTGGGTATCCATCTTATTTAGAGTGTCTTTAGAGTCCTCCACAATCTGGGTCCCTGCGTACTCCCCTGTAACTTTTTGACAGTGCTCTATTGCAGCTCAGTAGGCATAGACCAAACCCCAATAGAAGGCAAGCAGCTGGTGGGTTTACTCCTTCTCCCTCTCTTATTATACCCCTTGACACTTCTTGATGATGTCAGATTATATGAAATACCTCTTTAGTTGCTTAAGTCAGGTGATGTTTGTCCCTTCTAATCCATGTCACATCCTTTGAGGCCTGCTAAAAACTGAGGCCTAAATGGGACCTATACTGAAACTAAAGCCGAAACTACCACACCTATGGTTGAGAAAACAATGATCTATAGTTAAATATGTGACTAGAAAAAGATATAGAGAAACAATGTAATTAATAAATGAGGATGTAGAGATATATACCCAAATGTAACACAAAAAGCAGAAACCAATCCGAATGTGGATTGAGGCTCGTGGACAGCACGTGAACAGTGTATGCAACCAATTATTATGATGCGAGGCGTGTGCACGGAAAAGAAAACAGCATAAACGCTGAACTTTTACGCATAATAAACAGACTTCTAAATCATCATATTGATGTGTAAATCTCCCATTATTCTCACAACCAGCTTCATCTGGTGCCCCGTGGGAGGCATTACAAGACTCGGGGGACAGCTGTACCAGCTTCGCATCCAATAAGATGGACAGCTGAAAGAAGAGGCGAGGGTCTGCTGGCTGGCGGAACTGCAAAAAGCAGCGTCGGGCGCCCAAGAGAGGCAGCGAGTGCGCACTGGCTATTGCTGCTTAGCAGACGGAATGGGGAACGCGGTATCTGCGCAGGAGCGGGCTACGCTCCGAGGCTTGCTATATATAGCAAAGAAAACAGAAGTTGATTTAAAATCGAAAGATGCTGCTGAACTGTTACAATACGGGCAGCGGAAAGGTTATTTTCAAAGTCCTCAAGATGCTTTTGAACAAAGCATATGGGAAAAATTAGGAAAGGAGCTGTGGGCTGCTGTAGCAAATGGAAACAAGACTGCAAAGCATCTAGCACAAGTGTGGAGAGCGTGTGATACAGCTGTATCACGAGCACATGCAGAAGCTGTCGTAGCAGATGCAGTGCGAAATGCGCTTTCTGCTGAATCAGAGACAACAACATCGGTGCCCTTAATTTCTATGGCAGCTGAAGAGACTGACTTTTGGTCTGGAAAGAGCTTAACAACAGCACCTATGGCTCCTTTGGACAGTATTTCTAATGTTAGTGATGTTCCATTGCCTGATGATACCATGGAAGTTGATAGTGATAGGAATGTAAGGGGCATGGCAGAGGCACAGTCTCAGTTATATCCAGATCTTAGAGATGAAGGGTTACACAAAGAGATACAAAAACACAGTGAATACCCACAAGCAATGTTAGAGGAAATGCAGCCACTGGATAAGGGTTCACATCATTCTAAAATAAAAAAGGTATATGCTGATGCATCAAAATCTATACGAAATGCATTAAATTCATTAACTGAATACGTGGATCGTTCTCCTATGCAACCATTAAATACATTAACAGATCGCCCTCCTGCATATCACTCTGTTAATATGCAACCATCTAGTCAGGTTGATGAAGTTAAAAAGACTCAAGCATATGATTCTGATGATATGCAGCCACTTAGTGATGAGGTTAAAAAGATTCATGCAATAAAATGGATAGTTGATTGTCTTGACAATGGTAGGTGGACCCCTGAGAAGGCTTTACAGTATGTTAAAAGAAAGTGGCCAGAGGATGAAGAGTTATATGGAAGTATGACTAAACATGCACCTGAAGATAGATTTGAAGAATTACATCAAACGTACGGAAGTACAGTTAAACATCAACCCGAAGATAGATATAAAGGCATGAGGAGACTTACAGATCCAAGTCAAGAGCCCGTAGTGAAACCAAAATCAATAGTGCGTAGTTTCTTTCCTTCTGCACCACCATCGCCTCCGTCTAGTAATTCAAATCCGCCTAGAGACCCAGATTATTCTATGAGGCAACGCTGGAAAGGAATTATAGAAAATGCTCAAAGAAAAGGAGTCTTTTTGCCTAAATCAATAACATCTATACCTGAGCTGGTTGAAGGTGATGGGAGACGGAGGTGGGAGCCACTTAACTGGTGGTTGGTTAGAGATGTTCATAAGGCAGTCAAGGACTATGGACTCCAGAATCTATATGTGCAAGACCTAATGGAACAGTTATTTAAAAATCAAATACTTACACAAAGTGATATTCGAGCACTGGTGGAAACGTTTTTCCCACCAATTTTGCAGTTGTTGTTTAAAGATCGCTGGAAGCAAAAGGTAGACCAAAAACAAATAGATAATATTGAGCTGCCAATGGATAACCCTTTAAGAGTAGCTACTGCAGATCAAATTTTGGGAACAGGACGCTATGTTACTGCCCCTGTGCAGGCTGCCCTTCACCCCATGATATTAGCACAGGCACAAGAATTGGCACTTGAGGTAATAAAAGAATTACCACAAATAGAACAACCAGTACCCCCATATATGAAGGTAAAGCAAGGACCAGAAGAACCGTATATCGAATTTGTTAATCGTTTGCAAACTACTATAGAACAGGCACCAACTTTAACCCCAGATGCAAAACGTGCATTAGGATTGGACTTAGCTGTGAATAATGCCAACAAAGAATGCAAACAAATTATTGCTGCTTTGCCAAGGAGCACGTCCTTAGTAGATATGATAGAGGCATGCTCTAAATTGCCAAGAATACAAGCAGAACAAAGGAAAGCTAATACTTACGCTGCAGCCATGTTAGAAGCTTTGCAGCCTCTGATTACTCAAAGGAAGGGAGACAGAGGGCCAAATAGACGTAACAATAATGCTAACAATGTTTGTTACAAATGTGGAAAAGAAGGACATTTTAAGAAACATTGTCCTTTAAAGAAAAAGCAGCAGCCAGCATTCCAGCCTGGTGCAGCACAAAATTTCAGTCCCTTTCCAGGAACTTGCAGCCGGTGTAACAAATTTGGACATAAAGCTCAAGAATGCAGGTCGCGGTTTAAGAAAGATGGAACTCCACTGCAGGGAAACTACCAACACAGCGTGAACCCAGGGGGTGTGATGACACACCCAGTTCTGGGCCCCTCAGTTCAGGAAAGATATTGAGGGGCTGGAGTGGGTCCAGAGAAGAGCAACAAGGCTGGTGAAGGGACTGGAGCACAAGTCCTATGGGGAGAGGCTGAGGGAGCTGGGCGTGTTTAGCCTGGAGAAGAGGAGGCTCAGAGGTGACCTCAGCACTGTCTAGAACTACCTGAAGGGAAGTTGTGGCCAGGTGGGGGTTGGTCTCTTCTCCCAGGCACTCAGCAATAGGACAAGGGGGCACGGGCTCAAGCTCTGCCAGGGGAAATTGAAGTTGGAGATCAGAAAAAAATTCTTCACAGAGAGAGTGCTCAGGCATTGGAATGGGCTGCCCAGAGAGGGAGTGGATTCGCCATCCCTGGAGATTTTTAAACACAGATTGGACGTGGCACTGAGTGCCATGATCTGGTAAATGGACTGGAGTTGGACCAAGGGTTGGACTTGATGATCTCGGAGGTCTTTTCCAACCCAATCCATTCTATGATTCTATGAAACTCAGCTGGGTGCATACCTGGTGGTCTCCGAGAGCTGCGAGCAAGCACCATCGGGAGTGCTGGAGTGGATGTCACAATCACCACAGATGTAATTGCTGATAGTAATGTACATTGATTTTGTAGACTCTCCCATGGACTCTGGCTTGCACCTCGTCTACAATCTTTGAGAAAAACTGGTAACATTATGGGTTAAATAATTTGTTTAAGTTGCTTAAATAATTTGTTTAATAATTTAGTTAAATGAATTTTAACTATATCCTAGATATTTTTCTTCATCTTGTTACAATTTTTAGACTTCTTACAGCAGAATGATTTTCTTAAAAAACATGCAGAATAGCTGATAACACATGGAGATATCATTGACTGATTTTTGTATACCCATATAAAGTTTAGCATTGATAAAGATGCTTTTATACATAGAGGCAAGAGGTACCTGCACTACCACTCTATGAAAAAAAGAAGATTGACTGCAGTCACGGGCAGCCTGTGGCAGAATAGCCTGTCCCTGCCTGGGCCAGAAATCTGTTCAGAGAGTACAAGCTCTCTGTGGGAGCAATTGGTAAGACCAGGATGTTGTTTGGTGTTGCATCAAACTCCAGACACACCCTGCCTTTGATAAGCCGCTAATAGGCCCATGAGTTTGTGACTGGCAGTCAGCCACTTCACATTATAACAGCTCAGTCCCTCCTATGCAGTAAAATACCAGATTTCTGAGATTTGTTGTTCCTTTACAAAATTGCCTGAGATTTGCACACTCCTTAAAAACTTTAAGCAAATAGTGAAGTATGAATAGTATTCCTAAAACACAAATAAGCAAAAATTTGTCAAGAGACATCTATGTCATGAGTTCAGGCTTTGCCTATAGCTAAAGCAAAAAACAACATAAGTTCCAACGAGTCCTCATATTCACATAAGAGAAAAGTAATTTGTAAAAATTGTTTAATGGTTTAGATTCTACTTTGCAGAAACTCCAGAGATTCCCTGTGCTATCCAGGCCCAAAGGATTAAACACTGCTGTTCATCTGTTCCAGACTGAGAACTAAGTTGCTGTTAAATAATGAAACACTGACCGCCTGCATATCAGCTGAAGAAGAGTCATCTCAAGTACTGTTGATTACCAACAAAACACTGAGAGTGCCAGCAACTAAAAAAACATGGAAGCCAATGTCAACAACTAATGAAACCCCTTCAGTGACTAGAAATGGGGGTGGCCCTGGTTACAAAAGTGCTGTTAGGCGTGTTTGTAGTTGCTTGTGTAGTGATATGTATTTTGTGTATGCTTTCTTGTATAATAACCTATGTACGTCGTATGTTGAACACTACAATACATGCATTACAATCACAAGTAGTGTAGTATAACCCTCTTGCTACCGTTGATCACATGGTGGCATGTAAGGGGGGTACTGTTAATTTAGATGATCAATGAAGCATAGAAGGGTGAAAAAGCAAGTGCTGGGAAACTAAGCAGAGCAGTATACAAAGTAACTGTGTAACACCAGATGCTCTTCATTATCAAGGCCATGTTCCTCTCTGACTTGGCTGCACGCATGGGAACACAATGGTGAAGGTTGTGCAGGGGGGTGAGGAAGCTGATGATGGGAGGAAGAATAGGTGGGCAGGGGTCATACAAGCACTACCCAACAGGCAAACATGCACAGACTGTTGCCACTTCTGTAATGAACAGGCGGTGTTTGGCCGCCTCTCAGGCACCACCTTATGCTGCGTCCTGGCCCTACGTAGTATAACGGATGGCTGATAAATAGGAACACCAGAGTGGGGGAGCTGAGCAACACCCATCCTTCCACCGAGCCTGTGTTAGCTCTGTGGGGACGCCCGCTGAGCATGAGTGCTGTCCAACCTCTGCCATCCTGGTAGTCCTGGCCTGTCTGCTCAAGTAAGTATCAGAAATAGGAAGCAACTGCTGCACCACCAACTATATTTCAACTATACTGTATCCTCTTGTATCCTTTAATTAAGTTTTAAGTATTTTATTCTTTTTATTCTCTGTTGTATTGAGTATTAAGTATTTTATCCTTTGAATTCTCTTTTGCTGGTTGTTATTGCAATAAATGGTGCTTTTGGTATTTTAACACTGTGATTACCTTTATTCCAGACATGTATCTAAAACAAACTGTTACATCTTGCTTTGGGATAGTTTTCCTTATTATCCTAACTCTTTGCAGAACATTAACTTTGAATTTGATGTAACAGTGATAGGGAAAATTTTTTTTACCTGCCTCCGTTTTGCAACTTAGATGAGGAGGTTTCTAGGAAGGAAGGAAAATTATCTTTGATAGTTTATTTTTCTTTGGTTCTCCAAGTAAAATAACCACTTTATAATAAAACTGCAACAGCTGTTCAAAGATTTTATCTTTCTGTATGACTTCTTCCAAACTATTTTCCTGAATGTGAGTATATTTGAAAAGATAAGAGAGAAAGTGGATTTTTTCCATTAATTTTTCTTAATGAAAAAAATTATTTTAAAGGACTAATTTTTCTCTTCAAAAGAAAAGCATTTTTGGAAAAACCTGAGGGAAAAACTCTAAGAGGAGCTTATTGCTGCAATGTAATTGTGGCCAAAGACTCAGCTAGTTTTGAAGGACTTGATTTTAAAGAAGCAATGACAATTAATTACAATAGCTAATGACAAAGAAGTATAATGGAAGGGAAAGAAAATTTGTTTCATGTAAGGACTTAACAATGCATTCAGGACAAGATCTGATTAGGACAGATTACCTCATTTTTTAATTTGTATGAAGTGTTCTTCATAATCACTTCAGGCATGTTGTCCTGTCCAGAGGTATGAGAAGACCTGAGATCTGGAAGTTTATTCCTGTGAAAGTAACAGAGAAAACATACTTTTAAACATGGAAAAGTATCTGACCATCCTGATGACTGTGAATGGGGACAGTGTTAACAGATAGTGCACTATGCACATACTCTGTTTTGTGATTTTGCTTTTGTATTTTTCTTAGCACAGAAGTTTAGTATTTTTTGCATGAGTGTATTGAAGAAAAGGAAAAAAAAAACACCTTAAAAAAAGCTTTGATTTTCTATGTAAACCTGAGCATCTTTTAAACACAGCTCATTCCAAAAATAAAAAGCATTATCAAGGAAAAAAAAATTAGGTGAAGAATAAATAAATATGAGGTTTTATTGACACACTCCTCTTATTCACTGAAGCAGGGCACTCATTTTAGGCACACATGTAACATGCACAGGATGGTGCTGATAGAGAACACCTGTCCCTCATTAAGGGTAAATTCAGCAGGCTGTGCTGTTCCAAAGCACCAATCTTTGGTGATACAGAAGTAGGACATCTCTAAAAATAAGCCTTTTTTAAGAAAGGTGAAAAAAAAATCAGAGTCACTTTGTCCATATAAGCTTACTAAAGAACCAATTGCCTGAGATTTTAACTGGAAGCTTGTAATTAGCCCCTCCTTAATTAAATTTATGGTGTTTTCTAAAGAAAACTTTTGAGATAACAGGAGTATAAAAGAAGGGATAATTCTGTGAGTTCAGTTGTATAATTAGAAATTTAAACCATGAGGCTCAGCCATGTTCTGGCTTGAAAGGGCAAATGTATTTGAGTATTCATATTTTAGGAATTAGGTCAAAAGAAGATTCAAAATTAGAGGGTATTTTGATCAAAACTTTCAGGTCTCTCTCAAGTAAATCAGTTAATTAAATAAAATTTTTCATGACTGATTAGAGTGTACATTTGACCATCAGTTGCATCTCACATTCTGCTACATACCAGCTGGAACACTGATGAGACCTTTTTATAACTTCATTAGAGCTACCTTGTGGAACAATTTAATCATATCAAATCTTGCAATGCAGATGCCCAAGCACAACAATACCAGCTGCTGGTTCCTGGCCTTGCCATGCTGCTGTCCCCCTTTCCTTCTCCCTGTGCTGTTTAGCACAGCCCCATCTCATGGGGACTGCCCTGGGAGGATGCTCAGCCTCAATAACAAGCTTGTTTTTCCTGCCTAACATCCAAGAGTTCTTGAAGGAGCAGTGGAGTCACAGGGCTTGATAGGCCCAGATCTTACCAAGGGAACCTCCTGTGCAAAGTGGTTACCTGACTATTTAGCCAGTATTTTTGGGGGGGTTGGGGGGGTGAGCAGGTAAGTTAATACCAAGAGGATAATACCCACCTATCTAACTGCTTGAAATGAATCTCTTAATTCTCTTTCTCAAAGAATTCTGCAAGGCTCTGGCACAGGGCTGCCCTCTCTAGCCAAAGAAAACACCTCAGCTAAATGAAGGATTTTGAGGATAAAATGGCTTAGTGTCATCTCAGCAGCAAAACAGTGGAAGAAGAAGAAGGAGCACTGCAAACATTGAGGTGACACAGCTCAACACGCAGCACTCCTTGCTATGCAGCACAATTGCAACTGCACTGCATTTAAATGGGGCCACTTACCTTTATAACCTTTTTTTCTACACTGTGTTTCATTCCTTTCTTTGCCTGACCTCCAACTCCTCTGTCAGGGGTGGTACAGAAAATAAGCAGCACCAATGGGAAGGAGAGCAGAGGCAGAGAGAAGTATCAATTAACACCACTGTCTCTAATTGCTGAGCAGCATCTCTTCAGAGCTAACACCATCTCTGAAAGGGTCCCATATGTTGGAGGCTGACTCTGTGCACGTACAATAATCAGCTTCAAATTATAATCAAGATACTACAACACAGCTATGCAAAGTGAATGGCTGAAAAGATCAGCAAATACTTGTCAGTGAGAACACAACAGAACTGTGGAGGGAAGAATCTGAGTCCCATCAGCTTCTGGATGATCAGTGTTCAGACTGGGGATGGAAAGAGCCCTTGCAGAGGGACCACTGAGGGCTTTACACCCATGGGGCCCCTCTCTCCAGACTGAGAAGAGTAACAGCCAGGCTGTGTCACTCCTGTTTCCCTCCAAAAATAGGCTAAAGAATTACCTGCAGTGCAGAATGGTTGCTGTCTCAATAAAGTCCCCTTGCCATGAGTGTTGAAAGGACTATTTTTTTCTTGCCAGCCCCCAAAATGAACCCTCTGAGCAGCCTCACAGGGCAGTAAGGTTCTGAGTGATTCAGCTTTTCTGCACAGCAACAGCAGGACAATGTGCTCCAGTCCTAACAGGCTGGCATCAAACTGCCTTTTCCTCCTCGAGGCCTGAGGACTTCTCTTCCACAGGACTCCTCCAGCAATCCCAGTGCAGCCCATCATGCCACAGGCATGCCATGGAATAGATGGAGTGCACGTTGCAGCCTCTCTCCCTGTGCATGCGAAACAGAGTTGATGATGATAATTTAAACCTCACATTTCTAACTGCTCTCCACTTGGTCCCTTTTTTTCGGGTACATCCTTGGAGGCCTCTAAATAGGAAAAAGCAGGTGTGGGAGTAGCTAACAAGATGTTCATTAAGACCAGATTTTGACAGAGATGACAAGCCAAATTAGCCCCAAACTTCTGCTTCTCGGTGTTCAGCTTTAAGGATCACTTTTTTTACAACCAGAAAAATTACCTGCAGCAGTAATGCTGGAGAACTAAACCCTCCAGCCACATTTAGCTTCCATTTCAGCTACTCTGCATTGAATATTCCCCTTGGAAATTCAGAGAACAACTACACTGTCTGTTACATGTGTTACATAAAGACAATCAGAATGAGGTATTTGGGCACTGACCTGCTTGATTTTATTTTCAACATTCTCTCCTTCCCACCCCCCTCCCCATACATTTGTGAAGCATGAAATACATTCACCCTTCCTGACTCAGTTCTATTCTTTTTCAATCCTGACAGAACACTTGAGGTTGGTAAGTGAACTGTGCTAGGCTGGGTCATGTTTTCAAATGAAGAAAAAAACACCCCACAGCCCTGAAGCAGATTGATATAATTTTGGTTTCATAGCTGACAATCATTTTTCATCATTGTTTCAAGCATGAAAGATTTAGCAATGGCTGTATAAAACTTCAGTGGCACAAACCTTTGATGTTCTGTCAAGCAGCTTTTCTTTTCTCCCTGTCATACAGACTGCAGCCACAAATTACTCCCTGGCAATCCGAGGTGAGGATTATGAAGATTATTAGAAAAAGATGAGGTTTAAAGAGTTATTAAGAGTACCTCTGCGCTTCAGCAACACATGAACACGCGATTGTGTTCTTCACAAAGCCCCTGATTCTCTTATTTTAACGCGCTGCTGATTTGTCTCAGTCTCAACTGATCTCCTTGGTTGGGCATTTTCACCTGATTCCAAGTAATCAAACTGTCATGAGATCACCTCCTAAGGGAAAGCACTGAAACAACAAAATACCCCACATTAGCAATGTGCTTGTGAGCTGCAAACAGATGCACAGAGGCTGAGCAGAGCACGTGTGTTTCTGCAAGGTCAGTTGTGCAGCCTGGAGTGTGACTCTGCAGGATAAAGCTGCAGGGCCATATAGAATTAGAATATAGAGTTCTATTTTATTTTATACTACTGCTTTCATAAGTGGATGTACCATCTATTTCACTACTAAGGAGTTTAGGACAATTTTTGGCCCTGGCTTGAGTCCCATTGGGCTGTCCAGAGTTTTCTTGTGGACAGCAGTTTAAATTAAATCAGTAAAATGCCACTGTTCTGTCACCACGAGAACTGATGCTTAAAAATCCACATCTTATCCAGTAAGTCAACCTAAACAGTGTGCACTCTTTTTTTTTTTTTCTGATTTGCACTTTTATTTCAGCAGTAGCATCTGCAGATCGCTGTGTTCTGTACTTTGCTATGACACTGGATCCTGCCCACGCTTGGACCATCCCCTAACTCCTATAGCAGTTCGGGGGCTGCAGGTCTCTGAGATCTTCCCTTCATGACTGCAAGTGATTTTTATCATCCAAAGGGGCTTTAGCTGTGAGATGAAGATAACAAAACTTCTCCAAGTAATTGATCTGCCCAAGGTTACACAGGAGTAGAGGTTAAAGAATATCAGCATTTTCCTCAGAGCCCTGGACATCAATACTATAGCTCATTATTAAGATCTTCGAATTTTGCAATGATGCTTGGGCTCTATTGCAAATATTTTACAGAAACTGCCCTATTTGAATAATCTCTAATGCAATCTAAGAAGAGCACAGCAGTTTAATGAAGGGATGAGAGGGAAGTAAGAGTAACTAGTAGTAAGTCAAAGAAATAGGCTTAATTGTCTGTGCAAGGTTTGCAGATGAGTGTTTCATGCACATAATCATGTGCAGACAGATAGGAATTCAGATCCCCAAATTTGGGTAATTCACTCCAGATGCCTCAGATTTTATGGCTTTCAAGATTTAAAGTAACCTCTTCCAAGACTAGACAGTGATGAAAGGTCAAATCAAGCAAACTTTTCCTGTCCTACACCTTAAGAAGTCAATGAAACCATACATGAACAATTTATGCGATTACTTTTTGCTGTGCCAGTACTCTCACTTATTTCTCAGTATTTAATTATCAAATACCTCAATGAACTCCTCGGGATACAGCTACAACTCAAAAATTATTCACTGAAAAGAGTTGTTGAATAACATTTGACACACACAGGAATCCATTTGTAGATAATCCCCAATCAGCAAAATTCATTGACTAAATTATACGTGATTAATTATTCACCCATCTCTCACCACACAACAGTCCTCCTTCCCCTTTGACAAACTCCTAAAATTATCAAAATGCTGATCACAGCCCAACAGTTTATACAGCCTCTTGTTTTTATGTCTCCCTTCCAGCTTCTTCCCTCCAGTCCTTTAGTAAGCAAACCCTTCTGGTTCAGCAATTTGGTGAACCAGAGAGATTTTGCCTTGCAATGCTGTAAGTGCTGCAAGGCACTCCAGTCAGCAGGAATGGCATCCAGGAGATTCACAGCTGTAAAAAAGCAGGAGCAGCCGTCGTTCCCTACCCCGGGACCTTTATTGGGTATGCAGTCCTCGTTTCTGAGTGCTTTGATTTATTGGAGGGAGAGGCAATGTGAAAACACTGTCAGGCTTCTGCAGCCCCTGAGATATCAGACTGCTCCATTCATGTACGTTGTGCTCAGGAAAAGCTCAGGAAGCTGGAAGGCTATAAATTAGAAGATCCTGGAGGTGTGGGGTGGGAGGAAGAATCAGGAGGGTAAACTTAGCTTGCGATTAGCTTTAAATCCTCAGAAACCTGAAACAAATTCCAGCTGCTTCATGAATTACACCTTGCCTTTCCTACTTGCTCCTTTATTTGTAACTCTGCAGGAGAAGTGCAGACCCACACTCCCCCTGCTCCTGGTTTGCAGCCACTCGGGCCAGCAGGATCTGCTGCTCTGTTGTGCTCTTTTTCCCACATATCTTTTTTAGGAACCACTTATTAAGATCTTAGACCTGACGTATTTTTAATTCTGCTGTGAAATCCTGATTTAGAGAAGATGCTGTTTTGGCTGACAAGGTCTTCTACTGAGCTGTGGATCGTGCTCTTTCCTTCCTTTCAGAGTTACCGTAATCCCACTTTTTAAGGGATTTCTTTTAGTCAACAGAAATGAGCTCTCTTTTCCCACCCTGTCTGCACAGTGCCTGGTTTGTCCTATTTATGTAACAGCTCTCTAACTATTAAAGGGTAAACTGCAGCTACAAAATTCATGCTGCACTGATTTCTAAACCTGAATTAACCTGCACTTGTGTGCTAGAATTTGTATTCGATCCCGTGGTCTATGGCTTTGTAAAACATTTTCAGTCCTTTAACTAGACCCATAACTTACATCACACCTGATTTCTGGAGCGTAAGATTCTGTATGATATTATGTATCCTCCTCAACTCTAACCCTGCTTGCAGGTCATCCTCCTCTGCACTGAATGATCATGATTAGCCTATAAAGAGCCAGACCCCTTGTGCTCCCATCCTGCACACAAGCATGGAATCACTTAAGTTCCCTGCACAAATATCATTCATACCTTCAGCTCCTCAGACAGAAGGGACCTCTCCACCAGAGCACATTGGATTAGACCTCCTTACTGCAGAGTTGTCCTTTTAAGGCATTTCCTGGGGCTCACTGCTGGTTTAATGAGGGAAGAGAAGGCAGAAGAACCTGCAATTTTGGGGCAGTTGGCTGCAGCCCTTAACTAGGCATTTTGCAGCTAACCCTCTGTAAGGCAGCTCTCTTCCACATGGTAAATAGGCTTATTTATTCTTCTCACATCTCATTACTAATGCTTTCAATGTATCCTAAGCAGACAAGCAACCAGCTTCTGTCCTTGGATATCAGCCCAGTTCTCCTTGACTTCACCAGCATGCACAGACTATCTGAGGAAAGAATTCAGCTCAGTGTAGTATTTACACTACATGCTAATTATTAAAACAGCCACCAGCTCCTGTTTCATAAGCAAAGATATAAATTCCAGGTCATTACATAAAATGACTTTATAGAGAATTTGCAGAGACCATTAACTCAGCTACAGCTCTCTGCTCACCCTTCAGAGGAGCAGGGATGTCTGAAACAGTAGCACTCCACTCCATCCTCTCCTGAAGAGGTGTGGCTGCACACCAGGAGGAATGTTGCACATCTCACTCCCTGCCTGGTCCCCAGTGGGAACTCGATCTAAATTTTGTGGGCAGCAGATGAGGGAGGGGACTCTGCCCCTCTGCTGTGCTCTGGTGAGACCCCACCTGCTGTGCTGCCTCCAGCTCTGGGGTCCCAGCACAGGAAAGATGTGCACCTGTTGGAGCGAGTTAATTAGATGGATGGAGCACCTCTCCTATGAGGAAAGACTGAGAGAATTTTGTTCAGCCAGGAAAAGAAAAGGCTTCAGAATTAGATGGATGGAACACCTCTCCTATGAGGAAAGACTGAAAGATTTGGGATTGTTCAGCCAGGAAAAGAAAAGGCTTCAGAGTGACCTAATTGTGGCTTTCCAGTACTTGAAGGGAGCCCCCAAGAAAGATGGAGAGGGACTGTTTACAAGGGCCTGCAGTGACAGGACAAGGGGAATGGATTCAAATTGACAGAGAGCAGGTTTGGATTAGAGATTAAGAAGAAATTCTTACCTGTGAGGGTGGTGAGGCCCTGGCACAGGCTGCCCAGAAAAGCTGTGGCTGCCCCATTCCTGGGAGTGTCCAAGGCCAGGTTGGAAGGGGCTCTGAGCAACCTGGGACAGTGGGAGGTATCCCTGTCCATGGCAGTGGGGTTGGAACAAAATCATCTTTAAGATCCCTTCCAACACAAACAATTCTGTAGTTCTCTGATTTTGTGGCACATCAGGAAAACCAATTTGAGATCTTGCAGCTGATCCAACTAACATGAAAAGGTGAGATGGTACTTTCTGGTGAGTAAGACTGTGCTACAGAGCAGAGTTATTTCCAGGCCTCCCTCAGGTGTCCTGTGCCTCATTTCTTCATTTGTAAAACAGGGCTAATAATTCCCTCACACACAGGTGATAGGGAGATGAAAGATGCTCAAAGATTAAGTATAGTCCATAAAAACATGACAAGTTTGATTCGATATAAGCTGGCAACAACTGTAAATTTCAAAGGCAATTCATTTCACAGATTTTAGTGCCATTTCAAAATGTTTATATCTACTCTGCTACTGCAGTTCACTTTGCAAATCCACAGCTGTCAAATGGAAGTCATTAAGGGAAGGGGGAGAAGGCAGAGTTTTTGTAAGGAGTGATCAGGAGCAAATTAATTCATGTAGGCTATGAATTTTGCATGGGTAGATTTCAGTGCAAATCCAATTGTAGTAAACAGTTTATATTCCCCCTCTAGCTATTGTCTTGAGCTATCTTCAGATGCATACTGATCTCCTAAATTGCTTTATGGGCTGTTAACATTGCAGAGGTTTTCTTTGCAGCTGATAACCCAAGGCTGGTACCTTCAGGCTAAAAGCTGCCATGGTAGAGCTCCTGTACCAGCTCAGTGGAGCTGTGCTGATGGACAGCTGAGGGTCTCGTTTATAATTAAAGACCAGAAAAACTGACTTCTGAAAAACAGTTCTGGGATGAAGGTGAAGTCTGCTATGAACTCAATGGCTCTGGAGTTTCAGACAACAGCTTTTAAGTCTTTTCTGCGCAGGGAAACAGTTTGTCAGAGGTGTATGTTTCCATCACCTAACCACTCACAACTCATTGCCCACACAGTCGTGCCAACAAACTGATCACAATAGTCCAAGCTGAAATCAAAAGAAATTAATTCTAGGTAATTTATCTTACCCAGTCACAGCACAGCTCCAGAAACAGATTAATGTGCACAGTCAAGGGAGCAGGATTGTGTGAACATCTCTAAAACTATGAGAGTGTCTGGGGAAAAAAAGCCTCTTTTTGTGGCTTTCCCAGCAACGAGCCCTCACAGAAATCATCCTCACCTGACATGACCAATAAGCAACAGAGGAGAGCCCTTAGCCTAGCAGGAGTCAATTTAAAAGTCAAAGAAAAAGGCATAATAGAGGCCCCCCTCCTGACACTCAGTGTTCAGGGCTTCATGTCCATTGTTTATAGCCATTAAAAGATTTCTTCCAGAAATTCTTTGTGCCACTTCCACTGTCCCTCATACTGCTGGGTGGTGGCACACTGAAGACCTGTTCGTGCCAGACCTTTAAACAATGCACAGCCACACAACTCACTCTAACTTAGATCTGACACTTTTCTTCAAGATTAAATGGGCTACTCGCAGAGACAGACAACTCAGGAACTTCAAAGCTCCCTGCCTTAGCTAACAAAAAACAAATTGCTTCCCCAGTGACTCCTCTCGAGGGACTAACGCAGGATAAACCTGTGATATTTGCATTAATTCATCTTTAAATATAAAGTGGAATAGATTCTGCTTCTTTAATATATTTTCACATTATTTAAATGGACTTGTTTTAAAAGCCAGTAACATGTTTGCTTTGGGAATATTTTGCATTTGTATTTACCTTTTGGTTGGCAGTTCATTTTATGGGAAGATCTGTTGGAATGAAAGCAGTTGAGGAATACAAAGATTTTAGAAAGGATTTACATCTGAGGCCTCTTTCATCACGATTTTCAGCAATGCTACTTTTGTCAGTTGAGTGACATTTAAGGATATTGGAAATTTTTTGGTGACAGACCCCACCAGTGAGCTCAGGTGCCTGAGGAGAGCTGGGCTTTGCTGCCCCTGCCCTGATTCCTGCTGCCTGTGGAGCAGATTTGATCAGAAGCTATCGAAGCCCTCTGCTGTAGTGCTCGATTTCATCTTCCCATTTTTGCAGTGGGGGATACAGAGATGAGAAGGAAAGAAGGGAACAATATTGCCTGAAGGCCAGCAGAAGAAGGGTTAATTTTTTTCTTGATTGCTCACAAAAAACACCATAAATTACAAGGTGCTCGCTCGCTCGCTCGCGCACTCACTCACTCTCCATCCTCTCCAGTTACATCCAAGTGCTTGAGACCATTATTAGGGTATTCCTGCACTGTCTTGTTTTAGGATTCACTATCCAGTTACCTACACTGGTGTAGTTTAACCTGACAGTAAAAGTGGACTCCAGTAAAATGCTGTCAGTGGAAGGACCCGAGGCACAAGCCGGTTCTGGAAGGGAGAGTGTATGTCTGTGCAAATCTGTAAGACTGTGTAAGCTCAGACATCCATCAAAGTGAAGACAAACCTTGCTGGGGCTCAGCTCCTCTTCAGCCCAAAGTGCTCCCAGGCTCCAGGCGCTCTCTCACAGCATTGCTGGCCCGAGAAGGCAGAGCTGCTGTGCTCTGTGCAGTGCTGGCCTAATCCACAGCAGTGTCAGCGATGACTCCCCACTGCCTGAGCAGCTGCAGCACTCCTGGCCTTGGTTTTATCTCCTGATTAGCTGTAAGAAATTAGCTGTCACACAGAAATCAGACTGACTCTCACTGCACTGCTTTGGAACAGTATCTGTGCAAAGATTCTCTAAAGGCAGACATGAGGTTCTGTGTTTTTTAATAAAGTTCACAACTGAGTATTATGAAGTGGTGGGGGAAGATCAATTCTTTGGTCACTTGGTAAAAGGTTCTGAGTTCTCTACTGGCTCTAAGATTTACTGTTTAGCCAGTCCAATTCCTATCATGTGCAAATGTTTCCTATATGAACAGGAGAAGAGTGATTTGTGGGCAGTGAATGGGAAACAGGACATCAATTTAATGGGGCCATTTGGGGTTAGCACAAAATGACAGAGCAGCAGGAAGCAGTTAAAAGCTTCCCTCTCAGCAATCAAAGGCCTGCAATTTTGAGTCTTTTCCTCCAATCAAGTAGTGTATTGATGAGAAACCAGTTCTGATAATGACCTCTGAAAGACCTCATTCTGGCCTTCTGGGATAATTAATTTTTCTAACTATGGTGTCCTAATAGGAGCTCAGCAAATGTGTGTCATCTACACAATCACTGGATGTGCATGACAAATGGCAAACCAAGAGCAGGAGATGTCTTTTCCCTTAACTTGGCTAATTTTTTTCCTTTGAAGGCTTCTGATCTTGGTCTGACTTGCTGGTACTGCTTTTTCTGTGTGCATCTTCTTCTCTCCTACCTGTCTGTCCCAGCTCATCGAAATTATGGATAGACCATCCTTACTAATTCATCAGTCCTACTTTAACTCAATGCATGAGCTTCTTCCTGTGCTCCATATTTTTAA
The DNA here is from genome assembly GCA_013396695.1 of Sakesphorus luctuosus. Classification (NCBI taxonomy): domain Eukaryota; kingdom Metazoa; phylum Chordata; class Aves; order Passeriformes; family Thamnophilidae; genus Sakesphorus; species Sakesphorus luctuosus. Next base: position 1,195,461 of record VWZD01009260.1, read on the forward strand.
ATTTCATTCTGTAAGGCTGCTCCTAGATAAGTCACGCTCACATTTCATTCCAAGCTTGAGTTCAATTAATATCGCTTTTTTTGGCAGTGCTGGAAAGACGCTCTCCTTTTTTTTTAAAAGGCACACATGGAGTGCTGAATGCCAGCTTCCCTAGATGGGAAATGGTAGGTGTTTGCTCTCAGTCCTGCTAACGTCAGGAGTTGTATTTCATTCCACAAAAACACACCTTTAACCAGTTACAACAAACCTGCCAGCACAGACTGAGCTACTGGAAAATGCCAGGAATGAATGGGAACAACACAGTAACTTTCAGCTGATGTTACTGACCATTCCAAACCTGCCTTTAGAGTTCCAGTGTTCAGTTTTAAGGCTCTGCCTTTTCCCAGTACCCTGGAGACAGTGACACCCATGATCACTGTGACTGCTCTGCTGGGGAGCTCTGCTTGTAAAACAGGAACAAACCCGACTGCCACGAGCTGGAACCCCAACTTTTAAATACCTCATGTTGCACTTGAGTGATTTTTCAGGCTCCTAATACCAGCTCAGAAATGCCGTGAAATGCTGACCTGGTATGAACTCCCTCTGTCAGTTCAGATTTGTTCCAAACCTCGGCAGGCCTCCTGCCAGAGCAGGGATCATCCGTGTCCCCTGCAGCTGGCAGAAAGGTGACACACAAATCACAGCACTTGCAAAGGCCCAGCTAATCCCCCACAAAGGCATCCTGCTGAGCCCCCACCCCATTCACACCAATCAGGAGGAGCATTTGGAAAGGGAACACAGCACCCTGCTCCTGCCTTCCTTGGGAACACAGCGGGGTGCAGGGAGAGCTTCCTCTCCCAGCTGTGTCTTGGGACTCCTGCCCTTTGCCATCTTATTACAAGCCAGCAAAGACCATGTGTAGAGGGGTGAAGGAGAGTGCTTGATATGACAATTACAGGCGATGTTTGAAAATTGTTTTCTTAAGTGGGGTCAGCCAACCTGCTCATGTCCAAGCACTGAGGAGGAAACATATCTTATGTAGCATATATTGTAAGGAAACTGCCATATAAAGCATGAAGGACAGAGGCAAAAATATGTATGGACTGTATTCTAAGGCAGCAAAACAAATTCTTCCTTTGTAGGCTCTAGGAAAGTCTTGAGCATAATCAACTTTTAAAAATCATTTAAATAGTTGTCATGACTCTATTCTTACCTTGTGTCTGTTGATTTGGCTCCCATGATGCCTGAATAGCTCTCCTGAAGCCAGTTTACTGTCTATTGTCTGTGCCTGATGAGAGCTGTTAGTTCTGATCAGATACTTTTCCTCCGTATTCCAGATCTCTCTGTCTTTCATATCTCTCCCTCAGATTATTTCTCCTTAAAGCACTAATGGTGCCTGATGTGGGTACCACCTCTAGCATGCCCTGGTGGGTAAGAACAAAGCAAGAACAGGTCACACCTTAGCCCAATACTGCAACTAATGGGAAATATCCTCACATCTGGAAGTGCTACCTCCATGCTCTGGAAGTTCTGCAGGATTTAGTATTTCCAAGCTAAATACAGTTCCATCACTCTTTTATTCATAAAAAGTCCCACTATAGAAACAAGCCAGACATGCCAAGCTCCAGCTGTCTATAAATTTGTTTTATTGCAGCACAACTTCCTAAGAACAAGGCGTTAAAGAAAGCAGATGTTTCCCTGTGTGCTTCCAAAGTACATGTGAGTCCTTTCTCCCAACACCTCTCCTGAGCCTGCTGGGATTGTTGACTCTGTAAAGACAGAAGCATGAACCGGCTTCTGCAGAATCATAACTCTACAGAAAAAGTGAATTAATGCTCATTTTCCCTTTTAAGCACAACCAGCAATTGGCTGGAGAAAGTGAGGCCAGGGAATACTGAAATACATATGTACACACAAAGGAATTATCCTGCCTCTCCTGCCACGCTAGGCCAGAGTTCAGCACACCCAGGACAGCTTCCAAGCAGCATCCCAGAGCACTGGGATGTCTCATGCTCACTCAACTAGTCCTTTTCCACCAGGTGTTCCCAGTGCCCCCAGTCTCGGTGCACAGGGAATTGCTGGGCTGCAATCACATGGAATCCTCTGGCACAGAGCAGGAATAGGCAGCTCAGGGTAGAGGAGAGCTGGACACTCTCCCAGAATAACAATAAAATATATAATGGGATTCACAGTTGTGAAAAATCCCAATCACATGCCATTCAGCAGCCCAGCTATAACCCTCCATCACTGTGCTACAGGATCCCAGTTCTTTGGCTCATGGAATCACCTTACTCACAACAGCCCTGCACCTGGGACCCTTCACCACTGTCCTCACACAGAGGTTTCCATTGCACTTCATGCCTTCCAGTTCCTCCCAGCTGCTGAATTGTTTGACACAATGCTCAGCAGGTGGTTGCTGTCAGCAACACAAGGTGTTCCACCCTCAGGGAAATGGAAACTTTTCTTCTGTACTCAGCCACAGCATCCTCACTAGGATACTTCCCATGCAAGCCCTGTTCGTTGTTAGGCTAACACCAGCCCTGGCTATTTTTGAAACACTGATGCTCCCCAAGCAGCACTTAATGTCAAGTGAAGCTTTAAAATGAGACCCAGAAAATTGCTCTTGCAAGGATCTGTTCAAATATAAACCCCACGGGACTGGGGTGGAGGATCCCTGAAGGCCAACCATGTTATCTTTGTCTATAGGAAACAATTAAAAAGCTGATTTTAAAATGCTACAATTAAAGGCTTAATACAAATGCATTTCTGATGGTATCAACAAGCTTACAGGCTTCAAGAAGCTCTCTCAAAATACAAGTGCCTTCAAGCAAAATAGCTGGTTTTGTTTTTCCTTCATGGTGAACAGACTACAGGCAATTTACACACACTTTCTAGTCTTAAAATTACTTTATCTGTGCTGTGAAACTTATGTGCTATGAATTCCACACAGAGATTGTAAAAATATACATAAAGCCTCATACAAATTTACTGTTCTGTCTATGGATTCATGGCTGAAGATAAAGCTTTGTAGCAGAAAAGCTTGGGGGCAGGCACACAAAATCTGATGAGCAGGAGTTCTGTAAAATTTAATAGAAATGTTTGTACCTGTATTTTAGATAATCAGATTACAGTGGGATTTCAAAATTAATTTCCCTTTCTTGGGCAGTTTTATGTTGTCTTTTGGGAATAATCACACAAAATGAACACTACAAATGAAAATCCTGGGTTTATTGAGGTCACTAGGGCAACTCCTACTGATTTCAATTGGGCCAGGGCCCCACTTTATGAGGAAGTCTTGGGGAGAAAATAAATTCAGACTTCTAGAAATGTAGCAGCATGCCAAAAAGCTTTTTCTTAATTTTATTTTGAACATGGCCACCCTGCCATCTGAGAAAGCAGCTTCTTTCTTTGCCTTCAGGAAACCAGCAGGTATTCCTGCTCCTGCTGATTCCTGCCAGCCTGGCACAACAGCCTGGCTTTCAAAGCCCTGCCTTTCACAGTGGCCAAATGCTGTTGCTGGACTGAAATCCCCATCTCACCCTTGTGTCAGGATCTCACCTTCCACTGAGGGCTGGGCTTGGGAGGTCCAAACAGACTCTCTCAGCTTCCCTGAGCTTGTCCTGGGCTGTAGGATAACTAGGCTTGCTTATCAGAGGCCAGGAAATCATCCTGGGTTGCTACACCAAGAGCTGAGCGTTCACAAGAAGCGTTTTAGACAGGACAGAGGAAGAGGCTGTCAGATCCTGAGGAGCTTCCAGCTAAGTGGGAACGGGGAGTCCCTTCTCCACCAAGCAGGATTTACCTGCAAGACCAACAACTGAATTCAGTTCTTGGAGTCCAATTCCTCCCCAACTCAGAAACATCCTATTACTTATTCCTTCCACTTCAAGATCCTTCTTTTCTGGTGCAAACACACACGTGCTTCTCTGCCTCACCAGACACAGTGCAAGAGTCTGACACAGCTCTATCTACTAACACCCATTTCCAAAGCAAATGTCCCAGCACTTCTGTCAGATTTCAGCAAGAAATACAGGAGAATGTCCCTTTGAATGATACAGGCCATCCTTTATCCATCTTGCCCCCTCAGTTCTTGCCTGCTTATCAAAGAATCTGAGGCTGCTAACAGTACTCATCTCCTCTAACTTACCAAGCTGCTGCCAGTGTGGTCCTGCCTGCACCAAATCACACTGGTATCTACAACACATTTAAGAGCTGGTGTCATTAGCACAGTCCAAGGCATAGGACAGTTCCTGCTTGAAGCCAGTTCAATGAGAAGTGCAGGACACATAAGAGATCCTGGATTAAGAATGCAGCAGTTTGGTAGCAAGTATTGCAGTAGGAACGCTCTAAAAACTTACCAAAAGCCTCAAGTTTGATGCCTGTAAACATGCTTTAATGAGAATTTTGGATGAACTCTGAAGGTACTGATTTTTACTGGGGAAGACTTCCTCAATTAAATTTCCATGTCTCTCTATCACACTGTGGAGCATTTCTTATCATTAGCTTAGTAATATCTGAAAGGTATTAGAGACAGACATCATGAAGTGGGGCTTCAACTTCACTGACCACAAATGTATTTAAAATGAAGTCTCAAATCTTTTGGAAGAAAATTGTTAAGTAAGAAAACAGTCAGAATTCTGAATAATATGATATAATTAACTTTTCAGCAGAGAACAGCCTTCTGGCACTAACCATGTCCTTTCTGATCTATCAGAGACTGAAAAGCTTGGCCTTTCCCGTGCCAACTGTCTTTTAGAATAAACAAGACACCCTCCCCCTTCATCTCCACATACTTAATAATATTAATAGAACATTAAAATATTAATGCTACTAGACAAGGTCTTTCATAAAGCACATAAATGAATTCATTCACTCTAGCTCATTAGCTTAATCGTCAACCTTTTTACAATGTAACTGATTAACATTTTCATTGTTCTTGTTTTTCCTTTAGACTTTTGCTTCTTTGGGGATCAAAAGATCTCTGAATACATAAGCTCAACAAATATCCCTGCACAACTGTACAACAATAGAAACTGCTATAAGAGATAACTAAGTAAGGGCTTTCACAGCTCATGCTTCAAAGATACTGCAGGAAACAGTCATTTAAGAATCATTTTTATTTGTATGTTTAATGCAATTATACACATTCATGAGTCCAACAAGATCTGCACTGTGACATTAAAGATACAGTACAATAACATTCAACATGAGGTACTTCATATATTTATATATATATCTGTCCTTTATAAATAATGCTGTAAGCCTGCTAAGGTCAAACACTGCTTCAGCACAGATGGGTGCTGGGACCTGTAGTGAGCTGAATTCATCACAACAAAAAAACCCGAACCAAACGAAAACCAAACCCCCAAACAGTTCAGTGCAATAAGTATGTAGAAATTAAAATGTTTACTTAAATACTATTTTAGATATGCAGAAAGTATATTACATTATACTCTCTTATCACAGATTCCTCTTAGCAGGAAAATCAAAGATACGAGTAGCAAAGATGGCCAGGTACAGTTTAAGACAGAATCCACGGGGTGATCTCTATGGACATCACATTTACATTCCAGGCTGATATGGCTGATGCTGGCAAGATGTCAGTCAATGTATTCAAGCTTGAATGCTACTGGTAAACTAACCAAATCCACATTTATTAGGCACCTACTGAAGTGCCCTGATGTCCCAAGGTGACTGGTACTGGCCACCTTTGGATGTGCCAGTACTTCATAGCATAAGGTGATGCTCAGAAACAAATGACACTGTGAGCACCAAAAGGTGCTTCTGTTTGATCATCCACACTGGAAACCTTTACATGCACCAGCTCCTAAAACCTGGAATGGACTCAGAGGAATTAAGCCAGAGGCTGCTTTCATCCTACTTCGTCAAAAGGATTTCATAAAAGGAGCAAATAATAATCAAATAACAGCTCCTTTTCTACATATTACAGCTACAGAGTATTCTGATCTCTGAACTTCTGTTCCAGCCAGTGAATGTAGCAGATACTTCACCTTTGTTTGCAGGTAATTAAAACCAACAAAATTAATTAAAAGTGAGAACCCAAGTCTAGCTATACCAATGCAGTACTCTCTGACTTGACCCACCAGCTGAGGCACCTGGGTTTTTTTCCAAACAACTCAGAATGCAGCTTGTTACCACAAGCAACTTGTCAATCTGATCATCACTCAGAGTAATTACATCTGCATCAGTCGCTTGCTGTAAGAAAACTTCATCAGCTGATTAGCATCTCTCACTGCTTTCAAGTGTATCTAAGGAAGTGGAACTGCTGCTCAGATCTTGTCTAAAAGTAGATGACCATTATTACCTCATCACAATCTTAGATTCCTTTCTGCGATCTCTTCAGCAACTCTTCCTCCACTCCACACCATTTATACTCTTTGTCTATTTTCAGCTGCAGATCTAAATATAAGTAAATGGAGGTTTTTTAATTCTCTGGGAGTTTTCCATGGAACATTCTGTTTAGGTTTCACTCACAGTCTGGATAATGTACATCTGTTACAAAAACCAAAACATTTTTCTATATATTTTGAGGATATTTACACTTCAGAAAGAGCGCTGCTTACACACACACATGTATGTACATAAAACATTAAACGCTAAGATGGATGAAAGGCATAAATCCTGCAGGGCAATTTTTTACCTGGCTTTCCTTTCATTACCTAGAGAGAAGATCTGGGCTTTGGCCATAAAGTGTGTGATGTCTATGCTCCAGTTTTCCTTACTTCAGATGGTATTTTGGACACTGCAAAGATGTATTGGCACTTTACGATGGCCGGGGGCCAGGATTCCAACCGTCAAGCAACACTTAGAGTAATAGCATTAAACTGGTAAGAAATCATATGAGAAAAACATTTTTATTACAGAACTGACAAGAGAATTTAGTGTTATGCTACATTAATGTGTTGATATACTATAACATTTATCTCCAGCCTGTCTGAAGAATCATTTGGTCCCCTCACTTCGTTAAAACGTACGCTACAAACAGAACCCACTTCAGAGGCGAAGTAAGGATGAGATGCTTTGCAATAGGTACAATGCCTCTGAGCAGCAACTGTCCCAGGGCAGTGGTAAAGGATTTTCTCATGTTTAAATAGTACCTGTAGCTCTTATTCATACTGGCTTCCTTCCCTGATACAAGGAGTATCCCTAATACTTTTCCAAAAATGATACAGACATATAACAAGAAGTTTTGGGGGGAAAAAAAATCAGAAAAGAAAAGGTTCTGTACCACATAATCCTCTGACTGATGTGTAGCCATAAGCAGTTGCAAGAGATCCAACACTAACACATTAGAGAAGACTTCCTCCTCACTGCTATCAGATGATGTACACTAAGTGGAACACGACCACAGTTTGGAATCTTCTGTCTTTGTCTAAATTTCAACTGGTAATAAAAAGAAAAAAATCTCTTATTACACAAAAAAGTCCAAGACAGGATTGATACATTCTTTTGTCCCTCTGTAATCTGCTTCTACCATGTTTAGGAAGAAGAAAAAAACCCACCCAAAACAAACAAAAAATTATCGTGCATCAGAGGATTGATACTAATTCTCATTTTTTTAGCAGGGTTCAAAGAAAAGCCATTTAAAGAGCAAATCAATGCAGCAAAAACTAAGTCACGGGAGTAGAGTTTCATATAGAGTAGAGCTGCATATACAATTTGAACACATGCAAGTACTTCCTTGGCTTCGAGGTGGGATTCATAGAAAATAAACTCCAAGGGTAACTTGCCAAGCCCACATCCCTTCCTCCCTGTAAACATGTCCACACACTGTGAACATGGCCAGCATCCTGGGCAGCTTCCTGAAGGATGCTTTCTTCTCTCCATCTTCCCCTGTAGCCATCCCAGTTGGCTGCAGGAGAATCTCACAGGATGAAGGTTTAAGCCTGCGCTTTTCTTTGCTTACAACTGAGGGACTTCTTTCAGCTCCCACGGTCAGAAGCAGCTCAGATTATTGGAATCTCTAAAGCCTGCAGAGCAGACAGCAGAGAGAGCTATAAAACAAGGCTCTTCATTTTCTACCCCTACCTCCTTAAAGAATTACAAGCAGAAAGCAGGAAATGGAAAAAAAGAAAAGGGATCAACAAAGACAATGTTTACTGAGATACAAGAGAAGAATGTCCTCTGGTGATTCACAGGTGCATCAAAGAAAGGGTCAGCATCACCAGCAAACAGGCACCCCTCTTACAAAGCCATTAAAACTCTTTGCCCCTAAGAGCTTCCAGTTTAAAATATTACCCTTGAACTTCACCAATAATGCTACAAGTATAGCAAGGCAGGAACTTGCCCATAGCGTTTAGTATTCCCTGTACTGATCACATACCTGCAGGTAAAAAGCTAAGTGTCAGGGGGCCTGAACATGACAGGTTCTTCATAACAAAATGCTTTGTCTCCACAGACTCTTGTTCAAGCATAAAATATGAGTTCAGGAATTTGCCCCCCCTGTACCCCTGTGCCATTTGTACTGTCCGAAGAGCACTGGAACTGCACAGTCACCTTCCCACACTGAACTTCTGTCATTCCTTCTTGTCCAAAATAACTGAGTTCGTTACCATCCAGAATCACACTTGCTGTGTAGAAGGTGTCAGGCTCAATCTGCACTGGATATTCAAACCACACGGGAAAAGTGTTACTAGAACCATCCGAGAAGTATTTACTCAAGTTCTGGCCTAGGATAACTCCTTGCCGTTTGAGTTCGATCTTGGCACTGTACTCGGCCGATCCGCAGCTGGAGCCGTAGAGCCCAAAGCCAGCAATAAACACTCTCTTATCAACAGCAAACTGGATGCTGTCGCAGCGGCCCCTGTAGCGCCACTGGTTGCTGCGGTAAGCGCAGGACTGGAAGCGGTGGCACCGCTGAGGGACGAGGCCCTTCCGGGGCTTGCTGACAAACTGCAGCTCTGGCTTCTTGGCCGCTGTGTACCAGAGGAAGATGTCGTTGGTCTCGTTGAGGGTCAGAATCCCAGACTGAGCAGCGCCGTTGGCGAAGTCATCCAGAGCCATGGTGGGGATGCGGATCAGGTACAGGGCCTTCCCCAGGACCTTGCGCTTGTTCTCTATGGTCGCCGTCAGCTCCTGCCGCTGACACTCCACTTCAGCCCAGTTCAGAGCTGCCTCGAAAACAACAATTTCTTTGGCATTCAGAGTCTCCCTTCGGAGGATGCTTTCAAGTGTCTGAAAATCAATGTCACAGAAGCCCTCAGACTTCAAAGCCAGCTCAGCTTGGGCATCAATCACTTCCCAACAGCGCTGGGTCAGGTCAGGTTCCTCGAATAAGCAGCTCTGGGACAGCAGCACGCAGGCATTCTTTGCACTCAGGCTTGTCTCCAGGAAGTTGACGCAGGCGCGGGCAAGATGAGGGACGATGTACTTCTTGGCAGCGTAAAGGGTGGCCAGCACAGTGTCAGCAGCCAAATCGATTTCATCACAGTAGATGTACCTGAAACCAAACACACGGGTGTAACACTGCTGCTTAATGCAAAAACACAACGTGTCAACAACAAACTGCCAGGAAATTATAGACAAATAAAGAATATTTAGATGGCTCCATATTAAAACTAAGCAGTGCTTTTGGGGAGTACTGAATAAATCCAGAAAGTACAGAACAAATTCAGCACTCATGGAAGACCATGGAAGAGAACAGGTTTAAAGCTAAGGTGAATCCAACTTCCTCTTTGGGGTGCATGCCATGGACACAACAGTTATGCTTACAAACCACGGGCCCTCCAGCCCTGTGTCACTTCCACACAGGCCTTGGCAGATGAGAGGCCACTTGCCTCTGGTGGGAGCTCCTTGGGTGCTGCCATACTTGCATGACATAAGTCTGGAACATGTGCTACCAACAGCATTTGGAGTGGATGTCCTGTGATGGTGAACCATGATTTACTGAGGTGTCTATACAAATACAGGAATGGAGACAACAAATTTATAGGAAATAACCTGGCAGTCTAAGGAGAGAAATGCTACTCAGGTATATCAAGTCCTATCTATTTCCATAAATACTGAGTTGGGTGTTTTTAGAGGATGGCTTCCTTTTTTTTTTTTTTAACAGGGTGACAAAGCCTATAGGGAAAGGAATGGCACAGAACTGTAATTTTCAAGTTTTTTAAAGCTTGCAACATCCTAACTCAACTAGCACAGCATTTTCTCTCAGTCTCACTGCATAAGGAGGAAAAAAGCTTTACTGCTTTGCTAGTGTGGTGGAAGAGATGAAGGTGAAATTCTATTTATGTGACTAAACTGCTGGGATTCGTTGCTTAGAGAAATGAAGCATTGTACAGTTTGTTCTTTTCAGTATCTCATGCTTCAGGGCCCCATTTGCAGCTGGTGAATGCAATGTGCTACAACCATGCCAAATGCAATTTTACTCTTCACAGGGATAAGCAAGTCCTGATGGTTATGGTTGATAAAAAGTGTCTTCCTCCAGAAAAGCTGAAGTTGTATGAGACCCTGTACTAATTAAAATTTTCTAGTTAGCAGGTTTCACTACGCAACGAATTTTTTGCAGAACAGATGTGTCTATAAAGGGGAATTAGTACCTACAGTGATCTGATTATAGCTGTAAATAACTGTATTTTTGCAAGTGTAAGACAGCATCCTCCAAGCCACACTTAGGAAACATGCACAGAGCAGATACTGCTCCAGCAGTATGAAATCCAAGAGGTTACAGAGAAAAAGAATACTTACACAGAGCCAAACCTGTTTTTAATCTTTACTACTTGGTTTCAGCTTATTTGTAATAACAAAGAGCACATCTATATATCAATGGTTACAGGCTTAGCTCCTTCACTGGCCAAAAATTCTAAATGTTTCAATTAATTTGTTTTTATGAGTCTCCTCAATGCTCTCCAAGTCTTTCCTCCCTTCCATTCCTCCTTGTTGCCTGCTAGCACAGCAGAGAATGATGACATGTGTTTTAAATAGAAATAGTACAAAAGTTGCAAGTTTAATACTCATGAAAGTGAAGAACTAATATCACTGATTTCCAACAGACACAGCACAGACCGGCTGTCAGCAACACTCCACACTTCCCACTCTGCCAACACACCTCAACTCTGGCCTGCAATTACTGATATTCCAGGTTCACCCTGTTCTTAAACTGAGGATTCTGCTAGACCAGGGGGTTTGACAGTTTAGTAACACATTCATCCTGGGATGAGATGAGATCATGGTTCTACTTGAACAGTCAAGACTAAGATAAGATATAATACATTAAAGACACCAATTCAGTGTGTCAACGAGACTATGCATTTGCTAGACTATGAGCTTAACCCTGTTTTTAAACTGCAGAGAACAGCCAAGGCAATTCTACTGGGAGAATAAATAGTATCTACCAGTTGAGGCATTATTTCCTATGGTATATCTGGCAATAACCTCACCTGATGTTTGTTGTCAGAATGCTCACTGTACAGTAAAACACAAAAAATATTTATGCTCTGAATTCATTATCTGGGGGAAAAAAACCCCAAAAAACCAAACAAGACATCCAAACCAAAAACCTCCACAAAATAACTCAATGTATTTTCTGACAAAGCTTATGATGCAGAAAAAAGTGTATGAGGGAGAGGGCTGCTTTGGGGTAAGTAAAAAGTCTTTTCCTTCTGCACCAACAGTAGCATAAACCTTCTGCCATCCACTGCTCCCAGCAGCTGCAAGCAACATTCAGAGGGATGATTTCCCAGAGGGAGAGGAGTGAGGGGCACTGTGGCTCCCCCCATGCTCTGGCCCCTGGGCTGAGGGGAGCGCTGCACTGCTGAGCCACATCCCTCGCCTCCCCTGCACTGTCACAGCCGCAGCCAGCCTGGTGTCCGCAGGCACAGCAGCGCTCGGCAGGTTCAGGCACGCCGCCTCAGGGGAAGGAAGGCAGCACTGGCAAGGTTACCTCAGCATCCACACACACCACAAACCTTTTCTGGTCTTTTAGTTTTTTTAAATAAAAGCTGAGAAGGTGAAGAATCCCATGGTTCTGGGTTATGCTCTCATAGTTTTCTAAATTGCCATGGGCTAAATAATATGCCAAGACTTAGATGTCAGTATTGATACTCCCTTTCTTAGGTTTTCTCTCTGAATACATTTCTTAATCATAAATTCAGGAAGCATTCAGTTTTTATATGGCCAATCATGTTTAGCCACAGTGAAACAGATTCGCTGTTCAAAAAGGAAGGGGGGCTGGGGGAACCCCAAGTATCTTGTATTTTTGGTTTGTAAAACTCAGTATGAAAGCAATGCATAAGTCTGAGCTCTGCCACAAAACAAGAAAGGCCCAAAGGATCCATCTCTCCGTATAATGTCTTATCTTAACTTGATATTCCAGGTCTATAGCACATCTGTGTAACTTTTCCTGGCAGTTGCTGATACTTGCACAGAACATTTCTGCTGTTGGTGATAACCTACAAAAACTCTATATGCAAGTTTGAATGTTCATCTACAGTGCTACTGAAATGTGAAAGAAAAAAAAAGAAACCATTCTGTAATCACAAGCTAGTCAAAACAATCTATGAAATACAATAAATTGCTAGCTAGTGATTACACCATTACATGCAAGAAAATCTGCAACATATTAAAAAAAGGATCACTATCAGATACTGATGTCTTTTCTGAGGGGAACAAAACCTCAAAGCCACAGCATTGCTGTGATAGGTCATTTCTCTTTAATAATCAGAGTTTATAGATACATCCAAGGACAATTCATCAGGGAAGCTGCTTCATTATGCCCATTTAGGAAGAGACAGCATTTCTGATGCAGTTTGCAAGAAGAAAAATAATGATCATGTAAACTGACTGGTTTTCCTTATTAGACAAAAACCCCTATTCACATGAAAAGCCTTTTTATCACTTTCCAAAGGCATCACTGATATATGAGGAGAAATTTAATTTTCAGAGGCTGTATTCAATAACTTAGGGTAATTTTTCTAAGACAAGACCTGCATACAGCAAGTTTATGAAAGAGCTGGGACAATGTCAGTGTGAAAACCCAGCAATTTACTGGGTTTGGGAGGATTTTGTGAGTTGGTTTTTAACTTTTCACTATGCTTGCAAAGTAGAACAGTTGGTTTGGGGTTTTTTGTTACAGCTGACAAATCATTTTAGTAACTCCATTCCTTTGTGTAACATGTAGTGACAAATCAGATCGATAGGCATTACGGTACACAATGTGCCCAAAGATCCCCTGTCAAAGTCATTATTTACAACTGCCCACACTGCTCTGATGTATGTGTGCCTCCAAGTAGAGGGGGAGAGCAAAATGAGGTAAAAGTTTAAAGCACAAAAAAGAGGCATATTTTAAGCTTTCTTTATGTTTACATGCAAGCCTAATCCTTCAGCTGTACCATTAGCAGTGTATGTATACATGAGAAAGGAAAACACATCCAGCAGATGAACGATGCTTACTTCAGCATTGCGAGAAAAGCAGCAGGCTCAACATCTGGGATACGGATTTCATCTTTGTCCTCAGCAAGCTCTCCGTAAAACATCGCGTGGAATACAGAGCTCCCAACAGCCAGGACATACTGTTGAGAAAGGGAAATCTTATTTCATGCTTTAAATTGAAAGCACTGCCAACAAAAACAATGTGGGAGGGCCACTCTGAGCATACTGGGCTTCACTCACAAGCTCTATAGACACACTTCAGAAAGAAATGAAGTCCAAGTTAAGAACAAATTACACATTTTCCCTGCATTTTAATCTCTTGGGCACAGATCATTAGCTACTGGAAAATGCTCATGTCCACCACAGAAGTTAAATATTTCTAGAAAATCTCAAGAGCAGTATTAACCAACAGCACAAAGCAGTATTCCTAACTTTACTGCCTTAGCACAACAAATGTACTGTTTAACCCAAAGCACAAAGAAAAGCAAGGGACAGACTATGTCACTGCACGGAGCCTCCTACAATACAGCATTCTGGCTGCCCCCGAGGAGCCGAGCCTCCCACGCCACGTCCTGGCGTAACCGTGGGAGCTCTCCCGGCTCTCCCTGCCCGAGCACATAATGCAGCTGTTGCTTACTTTGTGTCCTGGCAGCCGCTGGGTCCCACCTGGTGGCCCGACCACGAAATGAACATCTGCCATCAAGTCATTGTTGAACATCACTGCATTTCTACAAACAGAGGGAGCGTGTTAATTTGTGGTGCCCAGTAACTCTCTGCTTGCCTCAGACCAGAGAAATTTAATGTTTTAACAACTTAAAGTTGAATATTAGCAAAGAGAAGCAGGTCACACTTCAAGCTACTTTACACAACATCACACAAATATACCAGAGAGAATACTAAGGGGATAAAATTGTGTGCAATAAAAGAAACACCCAAACTTGTGAGAACTTTTCAAAAAGTGGAAACCAAAGTCAAGAGAACATATCACTGAAAATCCCCATCAAGGTCTAAAAGCAAATCTTTATAGGGATGTTGCAGCTTCCAGCAATATTTTTATTTACTCAAGACAAACAGCTGCACTGTCTGGAAAAGAGATATTAAAATATTTTCCATTACCAATATGCTTGTTTCACATATGGGGAGAAAAAAAACCCCAAACAAACAAAATAACAATGTCTAGTTCAGCAAATAAATGCATTTGGAACATTTTGCTACTTTTTTACCCCTCCATTCAAACAGCAGAAATAAACTGCCCTGAACTTACCTCTCTCTGATGGTTGGATAAAGTCCTTGCCAATTGGGTGCTGGGATAGTGTTGTTGTTATTGAGATTTTGCTGATGGTACTGCTGGACAGCAGTTGTATTAGTGTTGGCTGGTTTCTTTCGGGGAAAAATATCAGCAGCCATCTTCTTCTTCTTTTTGGTCTTTAAGGTAATGATTTCATAGCAAACTGGAGGCAATTTGCTGCTGCTACTGCTGCTGCTACTTCCTTTCTTAGAGCTCTTCTTGGACCTGTTCTTGACCGTCTCTGGAAGCATCAAGAAGAAGGTGAGACATTTCATGTTCTTTCCTTTCTCATCTACCATGAGTATACTGGTGTGTAAAGCCCGACAGCCTAACTAGCCAGGGACATTAAGGGATGCACGTGGAAGCTGTTACACAGAAAGCAGCAGAGCTGAGTTTGCTTCTTTTCCAGCAAGACAAGGTGACCTTTCCAGTGCACCGAGTAAAAAGCTGACTTTAAGTTTGATCCAGTACTTGAATCGTTAAATACATCTCCATCATTTCTGCCAGCTTTATTCGTTTCCAGGTTTTCCCGATCGCGGGGAAGCGCTACCCGCCGGGCAGAGGGCAGGCTCTCCGGAGCGGGTGTGAGGAGGAGCGCTCGGCGAGCCGGAGTTGTGCGTGGCAGGGCTGGGAGCGGAGCGGGTATCGCAGCCGTGCGGATGGAGCCGGCAGCGCGCGGAGCCAATGGCTGCAGCCACGGATCGCGATTGGATTCGCGCACAGTGACACCTATCGTGGCGTGCGCCGCTCCCACGTTAAAGCCACAGCAGTTGCACTCGGCATCTCCCACGCAGAGAGAAGCAATTAAGTAACACACGGCACGGTTGCGTAAGCGCACGGCTGGCCGGGAGCGCGTGTGAGTGCGAGCCGTCCCCGGGGCCGCTGGAATTGTCACAGAGGAGCCATTAAAAAGTTGGAATCGGGTAGAAAGGTGTGTTTGAGTCTAAGTATTTCTGTAAGAGCTATTTCCACGGGCATTCGATATTAGCATGACTTGCTCTGCCTCTACTATTCCCCCAAATCCCTTCTTATTCCAGATATCAGAACCAAAGTAAAGCAACCAACCACAGCAGCAAAGACAGCGATCCCGTTAAACAGCCCCTTCCAGCGCAGCTTCTGCTCCACTGTAACATGAATAGGGATGAGGTCACAGCTTCAGCTTTAACTCCTTGTGTTTCCAGCCTTTGACAGGGGTCCCAAATCACTAAGCAGTGCTAATTAAACCAGCTTACACCCGACATGGCCGCACCACATCAGAAGAAAACTTATAGATGTGCAATCAGATTAAAGCAAATCAGAGTGAATACATTTAATCAGTATTTCAAAGCATTAAATGAAAAAGTCTGAATGATTTAGAGAGTCTTGGGCAGAAATCGCTCCTTGAGATGCAAACACACTGATTTTATTCACAAATACTTTCTTGAATATACAGGGTATAAGTTATGCCAAACAAATCATTTAAATAGGAAAGAAGACCAATTTTCAGTCATTAGTTTACTGAGGACTTCAATTTAGATCAGATTTCTTTAACTGCAGGTCAAGTGCATAAAAACACCCCAAGTAAGCATAGCCACTTAAAAAAAAGCAGGGAAATAAAAAATACTAGGTATGAGGTGTCAACATTTCACACCTTAAAATATTGAGGGGGAACTAATTAAAATATGATTTCATAATTACTTTCAAGTTTTGAAGGAAAAAAATCCTCTTTGCTTTCAAAGCAAATTTAGCTATGCTTTTCCTTAATTAGTTTTGCTGGACAAGAGTACAACAGTGAAATTAGAGTGATCAAAGGTTGGTGGAGGAATCTTGCTGAAATCCTTGACAGAAATCTGCCACTGACTTAAACAGAAACGTTACCTATTGGAACGCCATCACAACTGCTTGAACCACAGCCCTGGCTTTGTAACACACACTCTTCTAGAATGCCTTTAACCTGACACTGTTGCAGGTATTTCAGACTCCCAGATCTGCCTGGGAGATGCTCCATAGGAAGCACTCACTGCACGCCCTGGCAGGCGGCCATTGGAGGCTTTGCTGCAGTGGCTGGAGACGATGCCATTCCCAGACACACATCTGTCCTCTCTGTCTGAAGTTACTGCTCAAGGAAGGGGGGAACAGGAGGAGACACATCCATGCCCTCAGCTGCCACATTTTACTGCAAAAATCTCCTTGACTTGCTACTTTAAAAGATGATGGGTTCTGCCTGGTGTAGCTGAAAGGTAAGAGATTTGTTCTAAATACACCGAGAGGCAGGTTATGTAATTTCCAAAGAAATTATTTCTAGCAAGCTTTTCTTTCTCCTTCCCTCTTTTTCCTTCTTTTTTATCTGCAACAGATTGATTTGAAAGGGAAACTAACAACCTAAACCATATTGGATTGTAGAGAGGGAAAAGAAGGGGTAAAGGAGGAGAAACTCATCCCACATATGGGATGTTTATAACTGCTCACAGCTGAGTTTATAACGGGGACACGGCAGGTATTCTCAGCACAGAATTTGAGTTTGTTGAGCTTGTGGAAGTTTTTTTCCTCTCCTTATGTAAATTTCCAGCCCTTCTAGTTACAAAAATAACCTTTTTGCCACTGCACAGGGCAAACATGTCAAAAGGAAGAAGTTTTAAAAAAACCCTTAAAGATACAGGAAAAACACAGACTCTTCAGCCAATCTGGTTCTCAGCACTGCAGTTGGCACAATGTAAAAGACAGCAGAGACTGGGAGATTTGACTGTCGTTCCAATAATCCATTTTATAGGCTCCCAAAGTATATAAAAATCAAGGTCTCTGCACATTTCTTCAAACCAACTGACCAGTGCAAATCCAGAGACTGTACACATGCACCAGATAAGGTCACTGGGAGGCTACAGAAGAGGAAGAGAATGACAGGTGGACTGACCAGTTACCTCCATCTGGGAAAGACGGATCATAAAAGTGAATCCAGGGGAGTCCACCACACCTTTGACTTTGGTAACACCACACATGTTCAGCTTGTTGTGCTTTCTGGGAAAGGAAGGGAGGGAGAAGCTGCAGCTGAAGCACGTTCTGCCTGATCCCAGACAGACCCCAGCAGACAAGAAGTATCTGCATGACAGGATAAAAATCCACCCTAGTAAATAAAAAGCCAAACTGCCATCTTTGCCTGCTCTTAAGCCACCCACCCAAACCTGGTCTGCTCTAGTGGGAAAATAGTGTTGATTCCACAACAGACTCTGTCTAGAAGTTCCTGTGAAAACCTGCAAACCTCTTACAGGCTTCACACCACCTTCCACTGCACTTGATCAGCTCGGAAACTAAAAGTCTCATAAACCAGTCATAAGATGCACGTGAAATACAAACCCCAAAGAATTAGTGCTCTTTTCACTCACTATCCTTTCTGTTTTGGCAGTAACTTCCATTTACTTTCCTGCAATATAGTTTTCTTGTTTTACTATGCATATACTCCTAATGAATTTAGAAATCAATATGCTGGCAGTCAGTAAAAGCAACCTATGAACTACTGCCTGTTGAAAGCCTGGTCAAAACCCACAGTTTAGATCAGTCTGTCTCCAGCAAGAGGATCAAGGAAATTGACCTCCTCTGACCCAAAGATCCATCCATTTCTGAAAGCTTATTACAATGTGCTCCTAATCTTCTGCAGCAAGTCTCATTTTTCTTCATTAATTATATATATTAACAGATCTAAATTTGATATATACAACTGAGAAAAAGGGAAATACAGTTCTTCAAAGGCACATTAATTTTTATTTTATAAGCAAAGTAGTCAAACCAGAAATATTTTAACTTAAAAGGGTGTAGGAAATTCTATGCTTAAATCTTAACACTAGCCTAATGGGAATTCAAAATGCCAGAGGTGGAGAATTAAGCAAAGAACTCTACTCCAAGGCTGAGATACTGTGCATCAAGTGACACGTCCATTTCAAATTATTAGGAGCAGGTTACAAGCCCTTGGAAAGCAGCTCCTGATTAAATATTGTGAGTGATTGAAGCAGCAATTTTGCTGTTCCAATCCAAGTGTGTGCAATACACCTGCAATCCCAGTTTCATTTATCCCTTAAGAACATAATATACCTTGACACCATTGTGAGGGCTGGCACAGCAGTCACATTTAAGCTCATCTCTTGGTACAACTTTTAATAGCATGGTACTACTATAATTATGCCTTTGTAAAGGGAACTTCCAGCTGAGAAATCAATTTAATTTTCAGGGCTGATGGGAGTATTCTTCCTCATATTACATCAGTCTGTCCTGCTGCAATAGCAAGGATACAGATACCACCAGGGCTTCTGTTTTTCTTTTCCTCTTCTAATAAGTTGTGTTTTTCTGTATCTCTCATTTACAGGCTTGTTCCTCATGTAGTGATGTGAGCTGGACAATTCTACAAAAAACAAGCTCTCATCAAAATTCCCAACTGTCTGTTACAACCACATCATGAATAAAGAATTCCAAGTAAGCAATGAGAAAATGCATAGATTTGTTTTTTGTAAAGTTGCCAAGTGTCTCCCTTGGCAGTTATTATGCCTATGCATTATTAAAATTCTTTGTTTAAATTCTAAATTTCCCTTTACAAGGCAACAAATTTGAGATGATACAACTTGATTAACCAAAATAAATACACAATGTTACTGTTTAACAAACCTTCCTGACTGTCCACTGACAGTTTTCATTGAATTTGACTTTAAGCATTCATTTAAAAATTAAATATATGTTCAAAAACCACATAAACAAACAAAAAACCTCATTAAACCCATCCCACACAGCTGTGGAGCCTAGTTCTGTTTCCCGATCTATGAATTATTTAGTTCCTTGGAAGAATCCTTCCCAATCCCCATTCCAACCCTTCTGTTTGTAAAAACATCCATGTGGAAAAGGGACTGAGAGCTCGTCTTGATTTCCTCAAGTAAAAAATGCATCACAGTTGACAAAACACCCCAATCTCCTCTCTCCTGAGTTTCTGATTGGCAGCACTGCCAGTAACCAAGATTCCTTCCACTTCCACCTGTTGCATGAAAAGCTGACAAGGAAATCTTACTCAGTAATGTCTTCTATGGAAAAAGAACCAGCAAAAACCTCCCCTAAAAGCAGGAAGAAAGATGGGCAAAATTGTAAAGACTCTCAGAGAAACCAGAATATAGGCTAAAAAAAATAGCATTTACTTCCCAGAATAGGCAAGAGCTGGGAAAGAGCAGAATAGTATCAGAGTAGAATTGCATCTGGAACTAAGACTGGAATCTTCAAACCAAAGTCCAAAATAGCCAAGTTGTATTTTGCTATAAATGTCATGCTACACCAGCAACATACTTGTTACCCAATATTCTTAACTGCTCAGTGTTTATGAGGATTTAAACACTTTGCATAATATTATCCATTTTAATGTTTTTTTTCGAAATGCCCTTAAATGCTTTAAACAAAACAAAAGCAGAAGGTTCTGAGCAGAGCAGTGAATGGGTAAACACAAACTTAAGTGAAATAGAAACATAAAGAGTGAGTATTCAGGAGTGTTTTTCACTTCTGCAGTATCTGTTAGGATACAGGCTGTGCATGGCATTTGGTTCTAGTCCCTCTACCAAAGCAGCCTTAATCTTTTTAATATGTCCTTTTTGTACCTGCAATCTTTTCCATTTTGTTTGGGGTTTGTTGTTTTGGGGTTTTTTTGACAGCAATATCCTTTTGGAGACAAAGCAATCAAAACAAAACCTGTTTAAGAATAACATTTAGCCCTGTGTTTACTTGTATAAACACCCACTTTCCTTGTGAGGATTTCAAGTCACTCTCCACGAACCAGTTTCCAGCCCAAGCATAACATCTCCCACTCATTTTCTTCATGTTACTTTCTTGCTTGTCTGTCTAAAGTCTGCAATTTGACCCCAGGAAGTGGTTCAATAACTTTATATTTACACCCCAAACAAAATGTAACACAAAAGAATTCTCTAGGCTGTTTTTGTTTGATTTAAAGTTAAAGGTTTTGTTCCCTGATGGACCAAAATAAATATAGCTAATGTGAATGACAAGGAAAAAAAATGTTTCAAATTCTCTTGTATTTTCATTCTGATTGCAATACCAGGCCCACTGCATGAATGACAGTCCATATGAACCACAACTGTGAAAAGAAAGGCTTGTGTTTAAACAACCTGCAGTGAACAACATATTTGATGCTGTTACAGTGAATTATCCCACAGACATTCTCTTCTGGGCATATAAGAAGAAATAATGTCAAATGTTTCATTACAACATGAAATATATGATTTTACAAGCCTGCTAAGACACATTCCTCAATATCATAGTTTGGGAGCTGCAGGTAGAAAATATCCCAGAGCAGAATTTGCAATGCATTTTATGAGCATTAATTTGCTTCTTGATAGTTCAAAGTAAAAAACAGAATTATAAATGAACTCTGAGATGAGAAAACCTGCAACCACAAAGTGAGAATTCAGTTCAAGGTTATAGGAGATAAACTGGCTTTCTACTAATTTAAAAGATACAAATTATGCATTTGTTCCTCATCACTACTACTCGAGCTTGTCCGTTTCATTTCATGTAGAGCTTTGCTCCTGACAGTCTGTGGGGTCAAAAAATAAGTTCTTTATTAGAAGCTGCCATTTATTTATTTATTTCTAAACATGATATTGCAAACCTGAAAGCACTCAACCCTTTTTCTAAGACAAAGGTCAACTTTAATTCTACTCTGCCTCTTACCAAAACTGACTTACAAAGGAAAGATCAGATAGCTCAGGAAATTGGTAATGAGATACAGTGGTTTTCCTCTCTAGGTCACTAATTCTAAATTGACCAAGGTCAACAGTAATCAAAAGTCATTAGCATTTAATGATCATTTGGTGCCCTGTGAGAAAGAAGCCAATGATCTTGGTGCACTCCAGAAAAACCACCACTACAATCAGGACTCACATGCTGCCTCAGATCCGGCGACTGCAGACAGAACTTCCCATCCTGCAGACAGATCTTGTCTATGAAGACAAATCCTTAGACCAATTTTAACTTGGCTCAGAAACTATTACTTTCCAACTGAACAGTTAAATTAATACAGGACCTATAAAGGGCAGGTTGTAAGGTGACTGGTGCAGCTCCCAAATGCTTTTGTCCCCCTACACAGCAAGTCTGCAAAATGCAAACACAACACAGACCCTTTCCCTGTGAGAACTGATGGCACCAGAACAGTAACTACCCATGAGTGTCCACAGGGGAACTGCATTACAGCTGATTATGTTGGTGTATAATTCAAGGAATACTCTTTTCATGTGCAGATAACCTACATTTGCCACGTCAAACCGTAGTGTTGAAGTACCCAGAGGGACAAAAGAGGGGAGAGAATATTGCTTGTTCACACACCTGTTCTGTGCCCTGCACATTCAGTCTCTGGGGGCTGCCATGCTACCAGCATCTTCAACAAGGGTAAGAAAACCAGAGGGGGCTTTTGGAAAGCTTGGTTAGGTGTTGTAATGTACATGTCTGTCATGGGAAAACTACATGTCAATCTAGTTTTACATCTAGTGAAGTTCAGGGAACACGCGGCTTAAAAACCCAAAGCAGATCAGCAACTTGTGTGTGTACAGCACAACACACCTGGGAGCACTCAGTGTGTTAAATGGGAAAAACCTGATACACCTTCTTGTTCCCAATGCATTTTAAAGGACAAAAGAGGAAGACTATCCCAGTTGGTGAAAGAGGAAGAGGTCAGTCCACTGGCAAACCAAGCACTGGCTAAGAAATGTCCTCAAACACACGGACTCTCACTCCTCAAAAGTCACAATGAGTAACAACTCTTGCAGTGCTTTTACAATTGTTTAATAACCCCAGCTTTTAGATATGAGAGACTGATTGCTGCTAAATTGAGCTGCATCCAAATAGTTCAAGGAAGAGAACAAAACACAACATCCATTAAACTGCACTGTACTGAATCATTCTCCCTCTGCCACAATTAGAAGCTGTGGATCTTGTTACTTACCCTTAACTTGGTTTCCAGATGCCCACGGCACACCCAGCCTCTGTTTGAATCCACAAGGGGATAAAGATGTTGCCAAATTTTTATCTTCTTGACTGCTTTAGAAAATCAGATTTACTTTCCTTTGCTGCAAATAAGGCAGCCACGCTTCCCTTTGTTACCAATTAGTTATGCTTTAGTATTTCCATCACTTTCTCCCTCCTCTTTACAAGTGAATGGCAGCTACTTTGCCATCATGAACTTTCAAGACAAACATATATATACATTCCTCAAATTCTGGTTTCAGACAGTATTTTTCAGTATCAGGATGTATTTGTCTAGCAATGTTAGGATATCTTAAATGCCTGTTTTCTTTCAGAATATCTCTATTTCAGAACTTCAGTAGAGAAACAAAACAAGGAGATAGCGAGCAATCAAAGAGAACAGCATAATTAAGGGACTGTGTGAGATAAACATACATACACATTAATTTTATATAGTGTGAGAACATTTACTTTTTCTTGGGAGTATCACCTTGGTCTGATAGGAGTGTGTTGCTGAAGGCAAAAGGCAAAGAGCACTGAGGACTCCAGTGCACCCTGGCACACTTTTAAGTGCATTCCCTGCTCTAACATCACACAGCAATTCCTTTGAGCTACATTCCTCGACAGAAACTGAGCAAGCTGCCTGACAGGGCAGGGATTTCTTTCATCTCCAGCTTGAGCTGTGAGCTGATGACTCCAAAAGAAGGGAAAATAGTGCAACAAAGGGACAGCCTAAGCTACTGCACGCATCTCTGTTTGTTAATAACACACAGGCAGCTTCAGCTCCTTCCCAGGGCTAAAGCCTACAGCCTGCAATTCCCTCTTCTCCCGAGTGGGCAAGGTGACACACTCCTTTAAGGAGCACGGGGCATATTATGGATTAGATTTTAAACGGATTTTGTTGCATCAACTATTGCAAGCCTACATAAAACACCTCACACTTATCAGACAAATAAACGTGCCTCCTGCCTGAAGAGCTGCTTTCTTTTCATACTCTCAGAAAACCACCCCCCTTACAACCAAGCAAAGCTCTAATTCCAGAAAATACAGTTTTATAAAGAAAATTACTCCTTTAAACTGCTTTGGATGTGAAGAGGAGAAACTGCAGCTGGAGTGGATATAGAGTGTAACCTGGTATATAAATACCCTCTCACAGGAGGATGTTATCAACAACTCATTCAGCCCTGTACCGAAGTGGTACCTGATCCTCTGGTGAAATATTTATTGAGGATATCAAGTAATCTCAGGCTACAGACAACAGGGCTGGACAAGGTGATGTCTCCAGACACCTTCCAAACCTGTTTTTGAAATTCTGCACCCTGCACAGCCAGCAGATATTCAGAAATCCCCAACCAGTTCCCCAGTGTTTTAAAATGCCAACGCTTTCCAGACATTGGACTCACTTGGTTTTCTTGCGCTGCAGCTTGCCAAGTTATCAAACTCAGAGATGGCAGCAAGATCACAAAACAGATGAGCCAGGCCCAAAAAACGGGAAGTTTGCAAATTTGAATGAAGTGACGTCTGAAGTTTCCCACCTCAGTTTTCTGGCACCCATACATGTGAAGTGGGTTTGTAACCAAGGCATGGGATTGGAACTCAACTGAATGGCAGAAAACACAGCTGATGACATTTCCACCACAAAATGCTTTTAATTCTTTCCTTCTGAGATTCCCATCTCTTATTTCCTTCTTTTGCCTCATCTGTCAGCTCTCTGAGACACAAATTTGCTTATTGCTTGTTTACACAGTGATGCAAACAGGTTTGGTAACTCAAGGAAAAAAAATAAAATTGCTCAAAAGCTCTAACAAGCAAGTGCCCAAATCATAAAAATTACTGTTACAACTTGCCTCTTTTTTTCCTCAGCCTTGAAAGGCAAGCTAAAGGAATTCCATGTTGCTTCTGAAAGGTGTTTCCTCCAGGGCAGAGCTGAAGATCACTGGCAGGGAAACACAAGGGAAGTTATTGTGCAGTGAGCTCCAGTGTACTTACTGTGGGGGATTTAAAAGAAAAAAAACCCAACACCAAAGTACTGAAGTCTACATTCAACTTTGGCAACCCTGCAGAATTTTCTTCAAATGAAGGCCCCAAAAGATTTGATCTGCAAAGTTAAATTACACAGTGAACTCCAGATATTGTGCACTGGGGCACACTGCATGTATTTTCCGTAGCAAAAGGTGAGACCAGTTCTCTCCCACCAAAATAAAATCTATTTTGAGCCTGACTCTGGCATAAAAGTTAAAGTAACACCAAGTGCAGTACTGTATACTTATAGCCCAACATTACCCCTCTCTACAAAACAGCAATCAAAGAGCCCAAGACACGGATTAAAGTTTGACAGATCACCTGCTGAAAACAAACCACAGTGAGCACTAACAACAGTGCAGAAAACGTGCACTAGCACTTTTCAGATGAGACAGAGTCAGTCTCATTTTAATTAGGCATCTTAGTAACCACATTTTAGGAACGCTCAAGCATCTTAACTTCAGCTCAAACTTTTTCTCACCTCAAGTGAGAACAACCCACTACTCCCTCCTGTTTTAAAAGGCATCACTGCCTAGGGAATGCCATGGGGAAATAAATTTACAAACCTCAAGGTTCACAGGTGGCTTTCTCAAAACAGGAAAGTAGTAAAATGTAAAGGTGTGGGCCCTTAAGTGAAACTACTCAGGTACGTAAGGAAGTTCAGCCAACAGAGCGCGGGGAAGAGGACGTGGCATTCATGTCAAACCAGGCGCAACTACTGATTGCGCCTCTGGGAAGTCTATTGAATTAATACCTAAAATCTTCTATAAAAGAAGCTTTACTTTAAGCAGGAGTGAAAACCCCAAGCCCAACTTTCGGGCTGACACCACGGACCGTGTGCCGGTGGGAGCTGCAGCCTGTGCGCAGCCGGAGCCGCTGCCGAACGCGCTGCCTCCCCCGGCTCACCACGGGCACCCCCGAGCCCGCCCCGCTGCCGCACAAAAGGCGACGGTGGGGGCCCCACGCCCCTGCTGCGGACACGCATCGCAAAGGCCGTGCCCAGAGGCTCTTTGTGCGGGGCCCGCCGGGCGGCTCCGCTGCCCTCCCTCACCCACCGCCCGGCGCTCAGGTGCGGCCGCTCCGCCCCGCCCCGTCCCTCACGGAGGCGCCTCCGCGGGGCGCTGGGGTCCATCCCCCGCCGCCGCCGCCACCGCCACCANCTTCCCACCCGCTCTCCCCTCCCTCAGCGCTCTCTCAGCGCTCCCGGGATCGCTCCCTGCGGTTCGTGGGGCTTTTCCCATCAAAAATGAGGCCCCGCCGAACGAGAGGGCACCGGGGGCCTCACCCCTGAGGGGCCGGGCAGGGCCAGCCCTCAGACCCCCGCCCCGACCCGCAGGGCCGCGGCGCCAGCAAAGGCTGAGGGTTTCACCTCCGAAATAAGTTGGGAGGCAAACTAACAACACCTTTTTGAAGAAAGGGAAATCCCTCCTTTTTTAAAATTAGAAATCCCATCAGTGCCTGAAGTTAAATCCTATTCATCCTGCACAGACGTAGGATTTCATCTCCAAAATAAGTTGGGTGACAAGCTAACACCGCCTTTTTTATTACTATTTTATTAAAAAGCCCCCTTTTGTAACATTAGAAATCTCATTAATGCCTGAAGGTGAAACATATTCATAGCTTATAGCCTGTTTGAGGGTACACTCTCTAAAAGAAAAAAAA